>VXAA01002388.1:593608-799059 GCA_013399115.1 Anseranas semipalmata
GGTGCTAGAAAAAGCACTGCTCCAGCTCCATTGCAAAGCAAAGGAAAGCTGAGGGGGTTAGGTTTTAACTCCTCATTCGGAAAGGTGCTGAAAACGTGTCTGCCTGTGTTCAGCAATCTGTGGATTTTTAAGGAGTTGATCTTGTTAACAGGCAAAATCAGTCCCCCAAAATGCCTTCTTGCCTTTAACCTGGGACATATGCAGTTCCTGGTGCTGCTGCTGCTGTCTTCATCGTGGACAGTTAGGGAAGTCTGAGGGACAGGGTTAAACTTTGCAAACCACATGGAACATCGGACCTCTGCTGGCTCATTAATATGATGCTGTCATAGGACTGCAGCACTGCAGTCAGTGGAGGAGTCAGAATTATCCAAGGTATCCGCTGAATTTTATTTGCAAACACAGGCAGTTAGATCCTCTGTTTAACCTCTCTGGAGTTTCATATGACAAGCATAGAGAAAAGGTTTTGTTATAATTGAAGCAATCATGGATTCTAAATCTGTTCTGTTAATTTTGGTAGAAGTTTTCTCCATAGGCAAAAAGCATCCCTTTGGATTTGATTGAAAGTCAAAACAAAAATACTGTCTATTATGGCATTGCATTTTGTTTCATTTTAGGGAAAAAATATGTTATGATCTGGTTTACTACTCTTTTTTTCCCCTAATAAGAAAAGACTGGGGTGGGGGAGCAGAACATGTTTTTATACATATGTAAAACTTACTGGAAAAGCAAACATATGGTTAGCAGAGGTGCTTGGGAATTTTTATTATCCTTTTAATGTTCTGAAAACAAGTTAATGGAGTTGAACAGCAAGTAAGGAGGGACATACTGAACTTCGTAATAGAACTCCCTTTCATTAAATACATTGATGCATGGATTGTTTTAAATCCATTTACCCAGCATGCAGAATAAATTGTTGCTTTATAATCAAGCAATGATAACATTTGACTTATTTATTGCTTATTGAAATTCAAGCAGTGCAAACTTTTAAGGCATGCAATAATTTTCATAATACATATTGACTACCTTAAAAATCAGGGTATTCAGATGAGAGAAAGTTCTTACACAGGCATTTGCAAGCATGTACAGAATTTCCTTCTGAAATAAAATACATCATTTTCATTTAAAACACAGTCTTGTGATATGCATTTCTGATCTGTAATAAGATGTAGGTGAACAGTGCTCCTGCTACATGATCCTGAAGGTGATCTGAAGGTTAGAATGAGTCAGGGAAATTAGTCTGAAATGTTGCCTTATATCTGATGAGCAGCTAATTCCTTTTTCCTTTTTATCAATATCCATTTTGGAGATTCTGAAATTAGGACTAATATTTCTGCTTATAGAGAACTTTTTGCCTCAAAGTTTAACAAACAGGCATTGCTACTTTGGAGCAAACAGCAACGTGATGTCTCATGCTTTGAAGCAAAGGCATGGAAGGAGCAGGCACACACACAGAACTGAAAATCAGCTGCATTGATTTTAATCTTGATTATGCACTACTGACAAACCTGCAGAAAAAAAATACTATAGAAGGATGAGACTGAGTTCTGCAGCTTCCTTAAAAAAAAAAAAAAAGGAAACAAACCTCGGAAGGCAGAGTTGCACAACAGCCTGACTGCTTCCAGATAAAGGAGTATAAAATATATTCAATGGCAATGAATTAACTTGAATATCTTTTAAAAAATGATGGCATTGGATGAGTAGAAGAAAAGATTGTTGGTTTTTTTTTTTTTTTTAGATTATGGAGAGATAACAGAATGAAGAGGACTGGGCAGATAATGCAATGCAGTTGGCTGGAACTATTAAAAAATATTTATCAGCTTAAAGGGGGTTTCTCTTGGTAAGTGGCTGCCTATTTTCAATATAAGCCTGCTTTAAGCTTAAGCTTAAGAAATTTAAGCCTGAATGTGTATTAATGATCCTCATGCAAGGAGAGAAAAGTGTAACTTCAGCAGGAATTTTGTCAGACTGAAAGAAGAATAAAGATATTGGAATTCGGTCCCTTTCCTGTATTCCTCACCACAGAGTAATGTAAATCGGCATGACTCTCCAAGCCAGCAAAGTTCTGCCGCTTTGTGTCAGCCAAAGACCTTGACGTCCTAGAGCCTTATGTGGTCACCATAGACTGCAAATAAATAACGGCCCAGATAATCAGCTGCCATAAATTGGTCCCGTTCCAGTGGAATAAACAGAACCAGGACATTTCAGTCCAGCTGTCCTAATAATATTTATGTAGCGACAGCTATGGAAGAAAGCACTTAGGTTTATGCACTGAGGGCCTAATTCTCCATAGTGCTGGATACCTTAACTCCTAAGGAAGCCAGGAGGTGAGCAGCACACACAGGAGCCCTTTGCAGGATTGAGCCATCACATCAGCAGGCAGTGCTGCTGTGCAGCTTCATGGGAAGCTGCTCTCAGGGACTGCCTTGCAGCGCACAGCGTTTACATTTATTTCCTTTCTTTTTCTAATTTGTTCAGGATCTTGAGATTTGAAATAGCAGGTTCTGCGTGGGGTTTAAGGGTGGGTTCTCATGATCATTCACAAATTGTCTTCAGCCTTGTTCGGGGACACGATTGGTGCAATGAAGGGAAGGGACAAAGTGAAGGGGAGGGGACTCAAACGTGGGCGTTTTGCTTCAGCGTGTCTCAAACCCGCTGGCAGTGGTGACGAGGCCAGCTGGCCTGACCAGTGCAAACCACTGTTTGGTAACATGCCACAGCACAAAGCACAGCGCTTCTGGTGCGGAGCGCTTGTGCTTTGAAAAAATTCCATGTTCGTTTTCTTTCTGTTCTGCATTGGACTTTCTCAAGACAGAGCTGTAACACAGTAGCCTTTGCCTACCACCGTCCCACTTTTCATCATTCTTGTTCAGCCAGCGGTCGTATTTCAGAACCTTAAATCAAACATTCCCAGACACTTGCATTATTTTCTTTGTGCAGAAATGCTTTGTGTTGCATTTGAAGGTAATAAATTTCTGAAAGCACAGTCCTAAAGCAGCTTTTGCATTCAATTTATGAGTAAATGAAGATTCCTTGCAAATTTCTACAGATCATCATTAAGCTCATTGCTGCTATTCACTTTCCTGGATTTATTGCTGCAAGAGCAGTTAAACTTACAGAACTAAGTTTCCTTCCATGTCAGTACCAAGAATAAATTCACAGCTAGGAGCATACTTCGGTAATTTACTGACTTTAAAAAGCTAAACATTTCCTGTACCACCTACATTTTCCAGTGGTGTTTTCCGTGCATTTTTAAAACACCGCATTGCACATTTGTTTGATAACTTCTGTAATGCAATGTTCATATTCATGACCACCTCCTGCCTTGTTTCGAAGGGCCAATTCGCTAGCTTGTGTGAATTCACAAAGGACCAGCCATGCCAAAGGACTCCAGTGGAGGATTTAGCCTAGAGTATTATGATTAATAAGAGAAAGATATTCAAGAAAAGTTTCAGATCCCACTGTAAATTAGTGCATCTTTCTACGGCGTTATATGGCATAGTGGCATTCACTTGGGTGAGGGAGAAAGGGAGATTTTGTGCCCCTCTCTCCATGGCAGCTATTCAAGTCTCCCATTTTCCACAAATATATTCAAGCAGCATATCGAGTCCTTGCCCAGCAAAACCTCTCTCCAAGCTACTTGAACCGGATGTTGAGCTCAGTTTCACTGCTTCTTCAAACTGCTCTTGGACCAATTAACTACAGATGTGCAATGAACTTGCTATGTGAAAAGCAGATTCAGCACACAAATGAACTGTGATCTTTCTTAGTGACAACATTTCTGAAGCAATGTCCATTAAACAGATACTGGAAATCTTGGTTCCTACCAGCGAATTATTTGTAGATTCCCATATCAGAAAAGCCAAAACATGACAAAGCACAAATAAGACTGCCTGGAACAGCTTTTTTTTTTTTTTTTTTTCACAGAAGGAGTTTGGAGGTGAAGGTTAATGAAATAGTCAGCAACAAATGTACACCTACTTAAGAAAGGGAATGAGCTTAGGTGACACCGCTGTGCCTCAGTTTCCTCTCCGGTACTGTTCTTCTACAGCATCAGTGGAACAGAGATGACCTTTGGTGCTATGGCCCTGTTATAATGCAAAATGAAGTAATGGATTTGCGTGCAGTATTGGATTTAGATACTCTGCCCACGTATTGGAAAATATTGAAAAAATATAGTGCTGGAGAAAAACTATATACAACTGCTCTAAGGACTTCAGTCATAATGATGCTTAGTGTCTCTCTGTTAATATTACTCTCTTGTAACCGTAATTGTACCATTCCATCACTGCCAGCTATATCCAAGCAACTTAGCAGAATTAGCTCACGTGCCAACTGGGGGGACTGGATTCGGGTGTGGCATAAATGGCTGTGAGACTGTCCCGATACCTCGAAGGGACCCTAGGCAGCAGTGAATATCCAGCACCGCCTCCAACAGGACTGAAAGTGTTACTTTATCCCTGGCCTGAAAAAAGGCTTCATAACAGAGATGCATTGTGTATATATTTAAAAACTAGTGTCAGTGGGGTGTTGTAAATCGATTTGTAATAGAGAACTGGAGTAGACGGGGGGTACATGATGGATGAGTCAGGGTATCGCTGCACATTTAGAGGTATGTGCCTCGGGTTAGAATAGCTGCAAGTCTGGAAATCACAACTGAGGTCCATTAGCTCAATTTGCCTTGCCTGTTTGGTTATAATTCAAATCAGAGTTTCTTGATCCCATGCCGAACTACATACTGAATTTCATGTGTGACATCTTTGAAAAGCCATAACTTTAATAGGAATTGTATGCTGTTGAGGAAATGCAGTCTGCAGTAACCCGCCGTCTGTGGTCATAACTTTGAATTATAGGACTAGCAGGATGGCAGGGAGTGAGATGGGATTATCTACCGATGTTCTCCAATCAATAGTTAGGAAACTCTCAGGTTCTCCCATCTATCTTGGAAAATTTGTCTGTATTCAAGGTATTAAATCACCCAATTCTGCCTTCTGCAGAACTGGCGGATTCGGGCATACAACAGCCCAGACAATGTGAAGGATCAGCTCTGAGCCACAGCCCAGATGAAGAAAAACTCAAATTTAATTGGCTTAGATGAAAAGCAAAGGAAATAACATGTCTTTGTTCCCTTGATGCTTCCACACTCTGCTTGGCTTTATGGCTCATTGGTCACTTTTCCTGTGTGTATTGTCTGATGCTTCAAACTGATCTATCCTGAGAGTTGCCATACAGAAAATAGCACAGGTCAGGATAGCAGTCTTTTAGTGATGAAGTGATCAAAAATAGCTCTTCCTACCTAGTTTTGAGAGGTTTTTTCCTAGCCTCCCCTTTCTAAAAATATAACTTTGAAAAGGCTACAATGCTTCCTTTTACAATCACTTTCCCTGAAGCCGTACACACCATATGACAGTGCTGCCATAGGGCAAAACTATTTCTAGGGTGCTGCTTCCAAGGAATAACAGTGAAAAATTATTGCAGGCTGGAAATCAGAGAAAGTTAGCCACAGCGATGGCTACCTTTGACATCGGTTATCACAACACATACGTCATGCTAGCAGTTAGAGGCATTATTGGGGTAGAAGTCCCATTTTTCAAGACAGGGAGGTCTTGCCAAGAAATGCTGCCTGCTGTGCTAACTGCAGTGTGTATGTGCAACCCACACCTATGCTAAGCACCGGTTTTGCAAAACACCTCAATTCTGGGCTAGCTTGCTCAGAATCCCATAGATTCAAAACTCCCATAGATGCTCAAACTCCCATAGATTTTAACACAGCAAAACTGCTGGTGGCGTGAACGGGCTGGGATCTCTGTGTGACATCCAGGCTCAGCGCTGGGGGGCTCTTGGGCAAATTGGAGGCAAATATAAATCAGTGTTGCTCCACTAATTTCAGAGAGAAACTTGCATTTGCTTCCAAGCCCCTAATCTGGGAGGATTTATGTTTATAAGGCATGGACCTAACTCTGCGGACAGTTGCTAGGCTATATACAGCAGCTGTTACTAATTAGTTTGTGGGCTTGGCTCCTTTGTATGCATTTGTGTTTATCTCCTGTGTACTGTCACCCTGCTTTTGCACTCAGCTTACTTCAGTACTTACTGTGCAAAAAGCAGCAGCTGCATCCTGCTTCTTCGCTGTGACATTTGACTTTTCTTTCTTTTATTGACTTGTTTTTAGCTGAGGCAAAAAAGCGCACTTAAATATGGATGATTCTTATTTCTAAAATAAAAGGCCTGATACAAGGAAACGTTCTCCCTGCTAGTCTAATTTGTATCTAGGTTAATTGCTCTCCTGGTGGATGTTTAATTGATTCACGTAAAGAAAGCCAATGAAAGGCTGTAGCTCAGTGACGACTCTACATAACTGCAGTGTCTCCTTTTTCTTTTTAATTAGTGCTAAACGAGGAGTCTACCTTGTGAATGGCTACTAAGATCTCCAAGGGATTGATTTATTTCGACGCTGTATATAACAATAGTTTATTTTTCTGATGCAGACCTCTACAGTAAAAGAGCTGAAATGAAGAGGTTTTTCAGGTAAGAGAGTTTTACAGCAAAACTAAGAAACAAGGGAGCATGGAAGTGGTCCTGCTTGGAGAACTTACCTTATGTGAAGTTTTTATGGGTGAAAAATCTGAGAACTTCATGGTGTGAATTATCTTATCAGTTTGACCAAAGATCTTGAAGGAGCCTGTGCAACCTAGTCATTCTACATTTCTTTACAATAGCATGGTGGCATTTTATCCCTTAGGACTCTTTGCAGTGGCCTACTTCAGCTTTCTGGCCTAAACAAATGCCAGGCTCAGATGTTCCTTGAACAGCACATCAAATATTGCTGGAACCACCTGGTAAGCTGCAAATGTAAAATTGCACGAGGGCCTCAGTCAAATGCAGGTGGCATCTGTATCAGCCAGACCTACTTTCTTGCTTGTGGTCACAACAATGCAACACCGGAGCGTGCATTTTACTGCATCATCTTTTAAAACTGCTCCTTGTGTGCCCATGGTCTGGGAAGACTGCCCGGTGCCTTTTATGATAGAAATGTGAACTATGCATATCAAGTTCTTGATCTCTGCTTGAATTTAATAAGGGATTACGGGGATGGACATGCTTTGTAAGATATTCCTTACGTTTTTAAGACTGCATACAGAAATCTGAGCTGCTTTTTGGCCAGAATGTCAGTTCAATTTCTCTAGTCTTATAACATCTAAAGAATATTCTTAGTAGAAATACCGATAAGCTGATTAGGAGGGAAGCAATAAATACAAATCAAATAGAATCATGCAGACACTCACAGTAGGAAAATCAATAATTTTAGTAATACATTTTGCAAACTCATTTTATTGTAAAAAGAAATATATATAGCTCCTTAGATGTCTTGATGAAGCAGGAGCTCTAAGTCCTTCTTTTTGTCTCAAGGTCCTCAGCTGCAGTAAAACTCAGAAGTTTTTGAACAACTTTAAAAGCAATGGTGTCAATTTACACCACATAAAAGCTGGAGAGTGCAGAACATGCACACAGGACATACTAGCGAGGCCATCCATCCTGAAGGGATAGCGCAGAAGAGAGATGTTTATAGGGAGCTGCCTGTGGCAGTTCAGAAATGATTCCATAATGTGATTTAAACATAGAAAAAAACAAAGGTAATTTTTAGTGCTTTTTTTTTTTTTTTTTAATCAGTGACTGTTCTGGACAGCTATGTATTTGATTATATCAGTGACTGCGTAGATTTGTGGTAAGACAGGAGCTTGTTTTCCATTTGGGATGGAAGGAAAGGTCATAAAAAATGTGTTTTCCTAAATTTGACAGTATAAAATGTAATTGTGTATTCCTTGGGAGAATTATATTCGTTGGAGTCCTGTAGGCATTTCATTGCTCTAAGGCTCCAATGTTTCTGCTTTGTATGTATTTGTCTAGCTGATCTATCAGCATGTTCACCACTCAGACTTCTTTTCTTTCTTTCTCTCCCATTACAGGTGGGTGTGAGAAGGACCTGCAGGGATAGAAAAGATATCAGTATACAGAAATTCAAATGATCTTCAGCAATGCTGTGGTCACAGTGATGCCGCAAAACTATGACATGCAAACATGGTGGAATTTGCTGCATTGTTTTTTTTTATTCTTTTATTTTCAAGCTTAAGATTAGCATTAGGTCTTCACTAACTGGCTCCATGCCAATTAAATGCATTTAAGAAACACTTTTAGAAAAGAATTTAAAAGTTATCACCTGTAAATTTTAAGGTCAGAATATTCATCATCGTCCTTTGAAATGCTCCTTGCATTGGCATTGCAGGTTATGTCTGAAATTTTGCCAGACTTAGTCTGTATGTTTTAGAATTAAAAAATAAAGCAAACAAAACTCCCCCAACTGATCTCTTAACCTGATTTTCTTAAACAGCCAATGGGAATTATTTAATGTTTGAGGAGAATGAGAGGAAGCTTTATCTAATAACCTCATCTCTTCTGATATGTCATAGTCTGCTCTCTGTACATCAATGCATCCATTTCCCCCATGTCACTGCCTTGAAGTGACCTCTCAGTCATTATGCCAGCGGTCATGATTGCAACAAACATGTTCCAGTGATTTATGCTGTTTTTTCTGCTGATTTTTCCTATTTCAAAGCAGCGTCCTCTCCTACTGATAGCAGACACAACATCCATTCTGTAGATGCTGCTGTTCCTTTTCAGTGCTTCATAAAGTATAATCTTGTCCTGCTATTTTAGTTGTGTCCAATAGTTATAATTCCATAATCTGAAATAGAGATCACACTGTGGTCTCAATTTATAGAAAATTCCATCTTCTGTTCCTGTAAAAAAGACTCTAATGAGAAACGGCAAATATGCAAGAAATGGCCAATTTTGCCTTGGGGGATAGTGTCAGTGAGCTTGGGGCAGGGGCAGCTGCCCCTGATACCATTTCTCACCTTTTCTCCTCCTGAGCCACCAGCTCCCCTCTTTTGTCCTTACAGTGGTATTGACTGCTGGAGTCAGCCGGGCAGCAGGCACGGCCCAGGCAGCTGTACGCAGCTTGTCCTTTGAATGGAATTCAATGGGAGTTTCCCTAAGGTCAGGCTTGGGCAGCTAGCAAGATTTTGCTGGGATTTTAATGATCATTTCCAAGGTAGAAACCAATTGACAAAACTCACCTCTGGTACAACAGATCTTGCACTGCCATAAATCATTCTCCTTAACTAGCTTCCCCCCTGTTCAAAAGCTTTTTCTAAATGAAACGATCTATTCTGGTATCTCTGCCATTTGGGGAATGCAGCCTTTGCACGCTATTTCGCAGATGCATTGGTATAACATCCCAGAGCAAGCTATGCCATGCCCTTCAGGAGGCGTTGCAGCACGTCGCATCTTACCAAAGAGCACCCATCGATGGACCTTGACTTTCCTTGCATCTCCATCGGCGTTGGGGATCAGCATAGACTCCTTCTGCTCATCCCAGGGAAGGTCAGGATGTAATGCCCTTGCCAGGAGTGACATGCTGCAGAACCGCAGTGGAAAGAGAACAAAGTCCCCGGGGGTGATCTGCTAACGTCAGTGGCACCGGTGCAAATGGGAGCAGCCGCCTGCCCAGGAGCGCAGTGAGCCCAAGGCAAACATCTTTCCTCGTCGGGCTGGGCACGGAGGAGGACCTCTCCCCGGACAGACCACGTGGTTGACCTTCACCAACTCGCTTCCCAATTTTTTCCACTAAAGCACTTTTCGCCCCATCAGATCCCTACCTCGTAACACCACCACTTGCTCTACACTCCTACTCGTTGCTAATTGGGCACCAAGAAGACCAAGTGCCTGCTGAAAGCAAACTCTTGCTGGTCGTGCATGCACACACTCGTCAGCCTCACCTTCCATAGATTTTGTTTTCTGTCTGTTAGGGAGAAGCAGTACCTGCATGCTTATTTCAATAGCTGTAGTTCTTGCCAATGAAATCTTTAACCCGGTAAAGAAGTAGCATGGCTTGCATGGGGGTAGGTCAGGACTCCGAACATGGGCCCTCGTTCTGCCTCTGCCACTTATTTAGTGGGGAGCGGCGGCTGCATCGTTTCATCTGGCCGTGCTTCTGTCCTCCCTAATGAATATGGAGATAATGAAACTAATGAAACCATCTTCATTGCAATGCATTTGAGATCCACTGATGAGAATTACTAGACAAAAGGCAGGCGTTTTTATCGTCTCTCAGTAATGAGAGCAACTCATGGATGAAACTCTCTGCTTCCACCTCGGTCTCATCTCGATCCCCTGCAACAAGGTAAATTTTACTCACTGTGAGAAGGCTTTGCAGAACCGCCTGCCGTGACGGTGTCCATCCTGATGATTAAAGGCCTTTCAATAAACCAAGGATAACTCCGTGTGATGTTATTAAAATAGAGTTTTATGGGCCGTAACCTGCCATCATTTTGTATGCACAGCTCCTGCTGAGTTCATCAGGACATCCATGCCCAGAGTGATGGTGTGGGGGAATGGAGATGGCCTTCTGGCTCTCCTCTGCACACTGCCAGACCTTTCTCTGGGAACCAAATTGTCTCAGAGAAAAGCAACCACATGGTCTGACTGCTACCTGTGCTAGAAAGGAACATGCAACTAAGCCATTCTGCTAAAGATGCTAAAGAAAGACCAAAAGAAAATATTTAAAATCTGTTAGTGGATTTGTTAGACACATTCCTAGCAATTTGTCTTGGGAAAAGATGTCACTGCTCTATTGTCTCTCCAATTGCTCTCTGACACCGACTGGGCTGCGAATCAGAGATGCTGCCTTTTGCATAACTTGCTTGTAGAACCACACGAACACAGCTATGAGCACAGACTGATGTTCTCAGTGCTTCTCACCTTAGAAAAAATGTTTGCTAAGGATCTATTGGCTGTGTAAAATAAAGTCGGTATTTAAAAAAAAAGCTTTTTCCTCTCCTGAATATTTTGGTAAAATTATTACATCATCACTTCTGTTCCCATCAGAAGAAGGGATGAACAGACGTCTTACTACTTTATACAGAAAAATGTGGGTATAGAAAATCCATACGCAAAGTACAGATGATCTAGCTGCAAGCCAGCCCAAAGAAATTGCTGCTCTGTTGTTCTGTGTTCCCGGCAGCGCATCGCTGCCCCTGGGGCTGCTGAGCTAATAACTCCACCGCGCAGCATCCAACAAAGTAATTTGTTTACTCTTGTGTGGTGCATTTATTAGATTTTAATGTTCTCCACCTCTTTGCTAGTCCTAATTATAGCAATATTAAAAATGTCACCGTGAGTTTAGTGGTTTTGGAAACTTTTGTAAGGAGGGAATGAACAAATTTGTTGGATTGAGTTTTTAGTGCATTTCCATCTTCAGCCAAAAACACCCTTTCTGGTCCCCAGTTTTAATTGTTTCAACTAATTGTTCAAACAGGTCTGTAAATCAAAAGATGCAATATGAACATTTCTGTCAGGATGAAAGGCTATAATGAAAAGTTAACAATTCTCATCAGTCATCTGGCTTCTCTGATGCTTTGTCCTGATGCAGACTGGTCACAAGGAGAAGTAACTCTGGGACTCACGCCAAACCATTTGCCTTTTCCAAAAGAAGCCTTATTAGCATTTTGAGTTGGTCAGCTCGGTTGATTTCCCACCCAAAGCGTGTGCCCGCTGCCTTCAGCTCCTGGTTTGCCACCAGCCCTTGTACAACTTCTTTCTTGCACTGAATCCTCTTTAAAAAATAGATTGGTAATGGTGTCCATTTATTGTCTGAAGGCATCCCCGTCCTCTTTCCTGACAGATCCACAGAGCTCTTGCTGCCTTCCCTAACCCCATGCCTTTCGCCATTAACAAAAGAGAAGCTGATGATGGCTGGGACTGTTTCAAATGCTGCCCTGTCCCTGGCGCTGCTCTGCTCCTCCCTGCTGTGGGCTCAGCAGCGTCCCTTGGCCACTGCGTGGCTCCTGCTGGCTTCCACACGCCATGCTGATGGGGCATTGCACCAAGAAATCCTGCCTTTAGTGACACGGGCATTGTGGACTAGAAAAAACACTTCTAGCTTTAAAAATAGGAATGCCAAGAGCCTTTTTTGTTGTTGTTTACTTTCTGAAAAAAATGGTTGGATTCTTTTTGGATTATCATTTTTCACCCACAGGAACTGTATCACCTGTTCTGAATATACAAAGGAAACATAGAGTCATAGAATCATCTAGGTTGGAAAAGACCTCCAAGATCATCAGGTCCAACCATCAAAATCTTTCATGGCAGATCTTATCTTCATTTGGATGCAGGATCTGAATGACTCCTTAGCAAATAGCTCTCAGAAGTGAAGGAAATAACTTCCGCGCTTTTTGAATTTTAGTAAAACCCTCTTCTGAGCCAACAGGATTAGAGCTGCACATCACAAACTCATGCACTTTATGGAAGTCACTGCAGATAAAAGACCCGACCAAGTCCATGCAGCACGCCAGTGCCCATGGCCTGAACGCTAGGTGGGGATGCTGTTGTTCACCCCGCTTGTCCCCAGGCTTTGCTTGTCCCTGCTTCTCCAGAAACCGGGGGCTCATTGCTGCTTCTTCCACGTTTATTAGCCTCTCTCAATATAGCTCCCTTCTCCGAGCAATTTGCTCTTGCACAGTCATTTCCATTGCTACAAGTATTTGTGCTACCTTAACAGAGTGGTCCGGCATGGTTTATTGCCTGCTGCTCAGGCCAGGTGATTTTGGAGCAAATTGGGTGTTTAATGTGGTTGAAAAGCAGGATTAAAATGTGCTGGCAGAAAGATCAATCTCAATAAATCCACGAAGTCAGAGAAGATCGTGGAAAAGAAATGCATGCTGGCAGGGAGGACAGCATCCTGCAGGAGCTGGCAGGAAAAATGTGCTCAGCCTTTGTCCTGTGTTTGGTGGCTGTAGAGAGGGTGGGAAAAGAAAAGGACTTTTTACCAGGGTTCAGGGCAAGGGACAACCCCAAACGCAGAACCACTGGAGAGCGGCTGTTGCTGTGGATGGATGTGGGTCGCTCCTCTCCCTCCTCCGGCCGTGGTTCTGCAGGTGCAAGCCCGAAATGCTCCTGAGCCAGACTTCTGTGAGTCAGCAGGGCAGCCTGTGCTGGAGCCTCTCCTTCCAAAAATTTCAGCTACTGCTTGATGAATTAAACATGCCCAAGTATTTGTTTCATCAGGGCGCTCACCATTATGCTGCTTTCTAGGCTTTTTTTTTTTTTTTTTTTTCCATCTGCAAAAACTAGACAGAAACTGGGGAATCCTTCATGTGTAGTTTGTGAACTTCTGATTTCAGAAGAAAGGCAGCTGAGTGTGGAGGTGTGCGTGGGGGGGTGCACATGTTCTTACATTCCTGGTTTCAGGAGGGAATTTTGTATATTTTATCCTTAAGAAATGATGAAGAACTCCCTAACTGAACAGCTGAGTGGTGCTGCTGCACATCTTACAGACATGCGTGAATCAGACGTCAGTGAGAAGAGAGGTGTGGAGGATGTTCTGGCTGATAATGGATGTGTCTAAGTGATAATGGGCTCGAAGCATAATTAATGTTAATGGATAGCATTTATATGTAATGCAAAGAACATGTTCTGAAAGATATGAAAATCAGTATTTTTTTAAGATATAAAGTTTTAAGCTCTGAGGACTAGATGTGGGAGCTTCTGTGCAGTTATTTCATGCATTTTATCTATGGAAAAACCTTGCTGTTTAGAAGCTTGTGAGGACCTGGAAATACGTGGCTGATTTTGTTCACGTTGTGACAAATGTGAGATACTCGGTCCACCTGGCAGTGTCATTAGGCTGATATGGTGAAATAACAACTTTTAATTTTTTTTTGTGCATTGAAATCCAGCAACAAAGATGATCGGAGCCAGCATAATAAAAACAAAAATGAAGAGGAGTTCTGCAGAGGGTGTGAAATCCCAGGGAGGAGGTCATAACTCGCAGCTGTGTGGAGGTAACCAGAGAAATGAGCTTGCATGGCTGCAAGTACTCATCGGCTCGTGCCCCTCTGGCAGTGCTGTGATGCTGGGACTGGTCCACTGAGGATTGAGCCTATTGAAAGGCATGGGAAGAGGAGCCCTTCCTCTGGCTCTGGTGGCAGATGGGGATGCTCTTGGGGCTGGAAATCTCTGATGCAGCACTAGCTATGATTCATGATGGCAGCTGTTAGACTGGAAACATAATTTTCCCATGCACAGTAACGTTACAATTCTTCAGAGCGGTTGTATTGTAGTACATCTGCAGTATTGCTGCCCTTGCTGGCTTCATACCTCCAGATATTTATAGACATGGAACTATATGTCTTGTTTCTTCTCTGGTAACAAGACATGGAGGGAGAGATCTGTGTGTCTGCATCATGAAATACTTCCAGCTAGACTGCACAAATACTTATTACCTGCCTTGATTTGTGTTCCTTGGGCATAAATTTATTAATGCTCACTGTGCTCACCAAATATTTCCTGGCTAGCAACTTGCCATGAATATTTACCATCCATATTCCAGACTATTTCCCTTCTATGGCAAATATTTCATTATATTAAATTTGGCTGTCTAATGTGTAGGGCTAATGATTTTTTTCAAAAGAAAAATAGGCAAAGAGCTTTATGAGAATATTATGAGAAAAATGTACTTTTTAGCTGAATTGAATTCTTCAGAACTTTAATTTCATATAATTGTGGAGAAAAACAAGCTCAGCTGCCAATGATTTGTACCATTACTCAAGGGACTGCATGCTAACAAACCAGGGTCCCTATTTATTTGTGGAACGGCTGCACAAATGGGGCTGAAGAGAATTATTTTTGTTTTAATTAAAAATACAGGTACTGAGTGCTGGTCCCTCACACATGCAATGGGCCTGAAAGAGCTTTTATTACCCTGCTATTGCACCGCAGACCCCAAGATTGCATTTCCTCCTCCCTTCCTCAGACAATCCCACTGGGGAAAGGACATGCACTTACTGCGAGGTGCAGAGCCCTCCAAACACAGGGCAAGATCATGCTGGATTGGTAAGCTGCTATTCATATGTATGGAAATTAATGTGTGAGACAAATAATTAAAGGCTAAAGTAGCCCAGGAAAAGCAGGCAATATGAATAATAATCAAGGTCTTTTTCTTCTGGTGGCTGTATCTGACTCTGTGGAACCTTTTGCCTCTCTATTGATGGCTCCCGTTAGGTTTCTGACCATTAGCATTTTATGGTCCCCTTCTGCATTGACCCCAAAGACCAAAGCTTGAGATGGGATTAATAATAGTTCAGATCTAGCACCAGCTGCATTAGATTACTTCAGTTTTGCAGAGCAAATGCTAATTAAGTCCTTGGACCTGGCACCATTAATGGCATAGCTTCCTTGATGTAAGCAGGAACAGAATTAGCTCGAGCATTAGGGTGGGTGACTGATCCCTAAAAGCTGGAGCAAAGAAAGTCGCTGGGGAGCTGTCAG
This sequence comes from Anseranas semipalmata, assembly GCA_013399115.1. NCBI lineage: Eukaryota > Metazoa > Chordata > Aves > Anseriformes > Anseranatidae > Anseranas > Anseranas semipalmata. Next base: position 608,993 of record VXAA01002388.1, read on the forward strand.
GGCATATGCCAAAGCCGTCAGGTTTGCTGCAGAGTGTGGCAGCACGGCTCTGGCGTGTGAGATGCTGCTGAAGGGGAGGTTTGTGTCCTAGTTTCTGCCTCCCAGCTTCTTTTTGGTGCGTGTTTTCTGTCTGGTGGGGGGCAGACCCTTCTGTTTTACCTCTCTGAAAACAGAGATGCTCCTGGCAGGGGATGTTGCTTGCTCATGCAGAGTGAGCAAGTTTTCCTCTCCTTCTGCTTTTATACTATATTGCTCTGGTGCATCAGCACTACAATTTCTCCCTGTCCTGCCTTCTTCCCTGTAAGAAACTCTCCTCTCTGTTTATCACCACTGTTTTTGCTAACCCCGTATACTGACTTTCTCTCCTATCCTTACAGCAGTGCTCAAAGCTCAGTGGACCTTTGTGCTATTACTGTGAAAAGCATCACACTTACAGAGCAGGGGCAAAGCATACACATTTATGTATTATGTGAATGCAAAAAGCACTGAGAGCAGGGACTGCAAGCCCCAGACTCCCAGTAATGTTCCCAGTAACCCACCGCCTCTCCCAGTTTGCGGATACATCATTTGGAGGCACTGTGGCGCAGTGTGACCCCACTGTCCCTGACGCGGTTCAGGCAGTGAACCAGCGTTCTGCCAGCATTTTTCATTACTCATTCTCAAAAAGATTTAAAAGGGGGGTCACTATCTTTAAGCCCCTTCCACAGACAGAAAGATCGAGCTAAGAGAAGGATAAGAATTAGCAAAATGAGCCTTATGACTCTCATGCCCTGCCCGTTAGGAAACATTTCTATCTGTTTTACAGGGAATCAGCCACAGATATTCAACCAGACAAGCTGTTCTGATCTCTTTTGTCAGTGCTGGCATATTTACAATACTTTGCTGGCACATTACTTGGGAATTACAGGCAGATCCTCCCCAACATAGTGGGAACAGGCGCATCACATGCTGCATACTCCTGTCTAGAGGCTGTTGGCAAACCTCAACTTGGAGTCAATCAAGGCAGGATTTTATAACCACTTCTGCCCCCACCCCCTTCTCACATCCCTTATTTCCATCCTTGCTCTTCAAAGCAGGATGATTCACATGTTATAGTAACCTACATTTGGCTTGGCACCACTTATGGGCTATATATAGAGGACAGAGTCACCCTGCTCTTCCTCGTTGATTCATTGTGCTTTTTTTCAGGCGTGGAGCAGGTTCAGAGGGGAGCTGGGAGGTTAGGAGAGCCGCCCAACATCAGTTTGGATTTGGGTCTGGTCCAGGGCTGGGTGCTTTTGTGGCATCCGAGTCCAGACTATGAAAGAGTTCTGCACTTTAGAAAACCCCAAGTGCTTCCTTCCAGCAGTCGTCTCTCTCCGAGTTGTTTCAGATTGGGAGCCTAAAAATAAAGACAGGCGACATCAGTCGTTCTGCGGTAGGGAGCAGGCAGTCTGTTCCCATCGTCGGATGTTGGTGGCTTGCGTATTTCTGCGTGGGCGTAATGGCTCTGCTGTTATCTTTTGCACCTCTAGCACCAGACTATCCACAAAAGCATGTCTTTTTTATTTTTTTTTTGAAGCAAATGGGCTCAGTTCCTCCTTTCATCTGAGCTGCAGGAGCCTCCTTTGTTTCAGTGGCTGCCCGGTGGGAAATACTTCCCTGATAGAAAATAGCCCACTGACAGCACTGTGGAGGGAAAGCCCAGCTGATCTCCCCCTTGTCCCCCCCCCAAAACACGGCCTTGCTGCTCTGCGGGCACCGTCTGGGGGACAGCAGCTGTGCTGCTACAACAGCTTTATCGACGCCGGCTGCGATGCGCCGCGGCCCCGCCTGGCTCTCGGACACCACTGGCAGCATCCTCTGCCGTGCATCCCAGTAAAAGCGATCGATACGGCACGGCAGGGAGGGTCTCGATGAGAAGGCTGTTGGGGAGAGCAGTGTTTCACTAATGGGGAGCACAGTACTTCAAGGGGAATTCACCCTCTGGCTTTTAGCTGGGTGATATTCATTAAAGACAAGGGACAAAGACAGGATGAGACATGTATGTATGAGCAGCGTCTATTGTATTTTCCACATTTCTGATGAGGGCTTCAGAGCAGTCAGACACAATGGCAGGCATAAAATGACATTACTGGACACGAGGCTCAGACCCAGTGCACCCTGAGCCACTGGAATTTTGCCTGAAGGCAGGTCTCTTTTAGCTCTGTTACACCGACCACAAAAAGGAGAATCGGGAACGTTGCACCCTGTCCTGCAGACCCACAGCCTTGGTGCCAACCCCTGTGCACCCTACGGCTGTTGGTGGCCCTGCTCACCGGGGGGTGAGTTTGCATCCCACCTTGGGACTGGGAAGGCACCGCGATGCACCGCGCGTGCTTTGGAGGTGAAGGATCAAAAGAGCTGGAGGAAAGGATGCAGGGGTTGCTCGCAGCTTGCTCGCCTTCTGCTTTCTCTGCAAGCACCTGTCAAAAGATGGATGGCTCAGTCTTCAGGACACCACGCTCTGGTTAGGGAGATGGAGTTTCATTCTGTGTTCTGCTTGATGTGTTCTTTGAGATCCTGCATAAACCTAGATTCTGTGTCTGCAAAATGGGGGTAACTGTAACTCTCCTCCGGGAGTTACTGGCAGGAGAAATGCATTAGACAGGGTTGGACCCCAGACGCCCTGGAAGGCATTGAGCCCTGCTTGGTTCATCACGAGCTCCCTGCACGGCCCAGGACAGCTTTATGGTGTCTCTCATTCCTGTAGAATTGAAATATGATGGCGTGTGGCAGGCCAAAGCTTGCTTTCCTGGCTGAAGTTTTTTATTGCCTCCTGGAGCAGACTCTCCCCCCTCCCATTAATCAGAAATGTCTTTGTCATCTGCAGCCTGCTGACCACAGTGAAAAACCCGGCTGCGGGAAGGCTCCGGGGCTGGCACCGGTGCTGATAAACTTTGTCTGTAAGCACACAGGGGGGAGTCCTTTGAGCGGCAAAATCGATGGCCGGTAAGCTAGGGGAGAGGATGGAGCAGGCAGTGGATTGAAGTCAAAGGAACAGCTTCTGTCTCCTTTCTGCAGCCCAGCTTGTCCTGTACTGTCTCCACCACGTGGAGTTTTCCTTTTTTCAAGCTTTACGGCTTTTTTCCATCAGACAAGATTTTATCCGGCTTTACTGCTGGGGCTTCATCTTTCCCTAACCAATTGGCACCGAGAGGGTCTGGGAGGGTCCCACCTCCCACCTCGGACTCCCGGGTGCCCCCTGCCCAGCGCTGCTGAGGCTGTGCCCCCTTGGGGTGCGCTGCCCGGCCCCTCGGGGGGCCCAGCCGCTCCCATTATAGCAGCAGCTGTGCGGCAGGGAGAGGTCAGGGGCAGAGGTGGCTTTTAGCCACCCCCAGGCGCTGGAACAGACAGGAGGTGGGGAATAAGCAATTGTACACACTTTCTGCTCGACTTTGCAGTTTTATGGGCAAATCTCAGTGCTAGTCACTGACAATATTGCTTTCGATGCCTGGAGCAGATGGGGCACAGCAGGTAAGGTTTTAGGATGAATGCAGGGCAAAAATTGGTGATACCGGGGAAACCCCCATGTGTTTAGGGTCAGATTCCCTGAAAGCATAAATTTATCTGCTTCTTCTGCAGGCAGAGCTGCTGCAGGGAGCAGATGCTGAGCTGCTGCACATCCGTGTTGGTTTGCAAATCTGTCATGGTTTCAATGACTTCCCAGCTTTATGTTAGGGGAAGATCAAGCCCACAGGGCCACTTTCTGGGAGCTGCCAGTTTCAGCAAGATTTCAGTTTTGGACCAGGCTATGCACCCATCACCTCCATAAGGAGAACAGCAGCCAAGCTGCAGCTCAGAGGCCACTGCCCAGCCCGGTGGCAGGTCCCCAGAAGAGCTGCCACTGCCGCCAGCATCCTTCATCACCCGTCAGACCTCCCCCAGGGCCCCCCCCCCCCTCCCCCCCCGAGGCTGTCACGAGAGCAAAGCCTCGCACACAGGAAAACATTTCTGTTATTAAAGGTCTCGCCTGCTCTTCGGGCACACTGCCCTTTGCGAGCACTGCTGCTGAGTTGATGCATTGCTCCCATTCTCCCTCCTGCCCTGACACGTCGCTGGCAGGGAGTTTTCTTTACTGGGCATCACTTGGTGAGAAATCGGGGCTTGGATGCACATCAGCGCTCATTAATCAAAAGAGTTTGCTCTCCTCTGCCCTGCAGCCTGGTAGCTGGCTGCCTTTTGCTTTTTTTGTATGCGGCCAAGAGGCAGAGCCCGACGGAGCTGCAGGGATGCCCTGGGCTGGGGCAGNTGGTGCAGATTTTCCCTTTTAAAGGGACAAACCCAAGCAAATAAATAAAGAAACGCACCTGTCCTTTTCTGTAAGATTAAATGCTTTCGTGTAATTGTGCATTAACCTCTGGTCCTGCATTAGGCTGCTGCTGCTTTGCACCCTTGATGCTTTTAAGCCAGGATTGCAATTAGCCAAAGAGGTTCTTGACAGCCTTCCAGGTACCGGGGCCCGCTCCCTCGAGGGCAGATGGATCACTGCTCACGGCTCGCTGGAGGCACCCGGCCTGCGGGAGGCTGGAGAAGGAGGCTCCTTCCCTGCTGGCTGAGGCTAAGTGGAGGCTTTTGTATGTAGGGGGTGGTTCAAGGTGGCTTTCAGACTGAAAAGCTTCCTGCTCAGATGCATTTCTTTGCTGCACTCCCACTCCCACAAATTAGATTACGGGAGTGCAGGAATGCTCCCGTGGGTCTTGATGTACAGCAGGGATATTTATAGGAAAAGCTTTTTAATAGCCTGAGTTGAAAAATCTGTTTTAAAGCAAGCCCATCCCCAGATAATTAAATAACCCAGCAATGATTAAGAGTATTGATCAGGCACTCAAACCTCCTCCCCCTTCAGCATGAGGCAGAAACCACTGGAATCGTCTGAATTTGGGAACCATCGCTGACTTCCCAGCAGGAAGACGAGGTCCAGGGACTGCCCTGGGGAGCTGGTAACGGGTCCCTCCCTTGCAAACATATGTATTGGCCCAGTGCTGCAGGCAATAAGAGCCGCATCTGCTGGGGGAGGATGTGAACTGCAAACAGCTGCCCACTCGTGCCTTTCATGGCCCCGAGGAAGTTTGCACAGGAGAGATTTTCCTGCTGCCCCCGAGCGCTGCAGTGTGGATGCAGCACTGCACTAGGAGCCTTTCGTTGTGACTGGTTTCATCCACTGACTTTTAAAACACTTTTGTTTGACTTAAACCTCACTTTTCCTGATTAAAATGTGTTTTTTCTTTTTAAACCACACAGGGATTTTTATGGGATGTTTTCTTCTCAGGCATCATCTCCATATTTGCTGATTATTCTGGGCACTGCCAGAAACCTTAGTTTCTCTGAAAGCCCATATAGGTAAAGATAAATGAATAAGAGCAAAACATTCAGGGTGAAACATTCCAAATTCTCTGTTCAAAATATATTTTCTTTCTTTATTATTATAAACTCGGTTTACAATAAAGCATTAAAGTTGCTCTCAGATGACTTTTCTCTTTGAAAATTTTGCTTCATAGATTGATGCCTAGTAAGAATGTAAAAAAAATGTAAAGGTAAAAATTGCAAATACAAGTTTCAGTTCTCATGCAGCTATTTGCCAATTTAAATTACCTGTCAGCTTTACACATTAGACTCCATATCCTTTGGTGATCTAAATTTTTATTTGGTAATAAATGTTAATCACTAGAATTGATATTCACATTTTAATTTTATAGGCTCGTATGGGTGCAGTTGCACGGAGGAATCTTATATTTCTATCAGTGTATAATGTGGCCTAAACACTACAATATATTTCATATTATTTAGGTCACATATTTGCAAAAGATAACACATAAATGCAAACCTCTTCTGTGAAGAAACCCTGTGCCTGGTCCAGGTACTTCTGACATCAGTGAGAGATTTTTCATAAATATTAATGCAAGTTGGATTCACTCTTCAACATGGGGAGCGTATAAAGCATGAAAAAAGAAATGTGTTTGGAAAATGTACAACCTAATTTTGACTCTGGTAGCTGAAAATGTAGAGATTACAGTCAGGAACAGCAAGTGAGTGTAAGTGCAGTAAGTTCCTACCTATCATGAAAAAATATGATCTGCACTTTGGAGCCTGCATCTGTTGTTCCGTATCCCGCACAGACACAAAAAGAAAATGTACGAAACCTGCTCAGCTGCAGCTTTGGGTTTCAGGCTGCCAGCAGAGAGGAGCCTCTTGCCAGTCCCTTTTCTACTGGCAATGGATTCCAACTGGTGTAATAAGAGAGATTAGGAAGTGTTTGTGCCAGGTTTTGTGTTCCTCGGTTTTCTTTTGTGTGCAAAAAATCTCTCTGATTTTCCAAGTACGAAGGCTGGGTCAGAGGCACCTTGAACTCTAGAGAAAAGAATTGCTTAGTCCATGCGTACCTCTCCCGGGCATCTAATGCTGAAGGCTGACGTTCAATCACAGAAACTGTTTACCTCGGTCCCAGCCACGGTAAGATCTTGAAGGTCAAACTGCAGCTTATTGCCCAGCTTTTTATTTCGTCCAGCCAGAAAGCGAGCAGATCGGGGAGGAACCACGCTTCCTTGCCATTGCAGGCAGCGGATGACACTGGCTGGGACGTTTCCAAAGGCAGCACAGGTTTCCCGGTTGTCCCCTGTTGTTGTCCGACCCCCCAGTATCCAAACCGGGGTGGCACAAACTGGGAGCATTTGTGGTTCCGCATTAGACTCACGGCCGATAGAGAACCGTTCAGACTCGGAATAACTGAAATGAGGGCAAAGAGCAAATATCAGCAAGGTGACCCAAGCTCAAAGACAGCAGTTTCACCAAAGCCAGATGATTACACACAGATCCACTGCGAACCAAGTGGGGGAGAGTGCTGGAGACCTTTCGCTGCAACGTCCCACAATCCCTGCATGGCTGTATGTATTCTGTTAGCCATGCAGGAGCAGAAGGCAATCACATATTCAGCACAGGTAGCCGGGGTAATTCAGTGCCTGCTTGAAGTAATGAAAAGTCCTAACAGTGCTTGTCATCTGCTGCTGGTGCTTGGGCATCGTCTGCTTTACTTCCAGCTTGTTATGTGACCTTGAGGAAGCACGTCACCTTCTTGTGCCTCAGCTGCTCTGTTTGCCAGCACTCAATCATATTTGCAAAACATTTTGGGATGAAGAGCTGCGACAGCTCCCATCAGCAGTGTTGAAGTGCTGGAAGCCGAGGCTGGGAAGTGGAAGGCTGTGATTTCCTAACCAGACCCTCACCCCGCCAGCCTCCTCCCGAACTTCCATTTCTTAATTTGTTAGTTCCAGTTCTTTGCTGTTAAAAATCAGCTTTGTTAACAATGTGACTTTCAGATGGAATTAAAGTTTTAATTGACAGACAGCCACTTAGTGGTTTCTACTATTTGGTAAACCTCTCAATTAGCCATTTGTCCCCTGATGTTTCAGTGATTATAACAGGGAGAGAAATGTTGGCTTTCACGACGACTAACCATCACACCAGTGATTAATGGAGCATCAGTCCTGCTTCTCAGCGGAGGCTTGATGGGAATAGGAGACAATTTATTGTCTTCCTGAAATGAAGTTGGAGGTAAAACTGTTACAGCGTTCAATCCGCAAGATGTTTTGGCAATTTACTCTTGACTCGTCTGACGTGTTGAATTCAGGAGACAAATAAAAAGCATCTGGAAGTATTTTGGTACACACAATACATTTTGGAAATTGAGTTGTAAGTTGAAGCATCAAGGGTAAGACACTGAAGTCTCGATCCTGCTCAGGAGACAAAAATTCAAGCTGTTATTTCTTGCTAAAGCATCTGCAAAATCATCCCTGATTCATGCTACAATGATCCGTGTGCTGACCCACGCTGCCACCTCATTTCCGTGTGGCCTTTCCCTGAGTCTGCTGGCACCGCAGACTGCAGCCAGGGGATGCAACTGCCCACGGGGACCTTTTCCTGATGGCTGGCAATCTGGGGGATTAAAGCAGAAAAGAGAAGTTACTCTGTCCTAGCACAAGGTCCTGCAGGGTAAGAAAACCCACATGGGCTGGCACTGGCACACTGTAAGATTTCACCATCAGGAGCTTTTTGCAGATCCGTGTTTGCAGGTGATGAGTTTGGCCAGCGGCTGCTCTGTGTTTGCAGAGCACCCAACACAACCCAGTGAGCCCAGTAACAACCCGAGCCATCGAATAGTGGGCGATTGGGAACCAAAAGAGCGAGTCCTCGACAAGCTTCGGTTTAAGGACTGCCTATTACAAAGCCTCACGCAAGCCCTGGGTTGAGAGATGCTGGTCTGGGAGCATTCATTTCATCCTCTGTGAGCAAACCTATTGAGGGAAAAGGTTCAGTTTTACAGTCGCTTTCCCAGCTGTAACTGCACTCTGACTGCCGTGGAAATTCAGCTCCAAGGGTTAGATTTACAGCACTTTTTGAAGCTTGTAAAGTCATTTGCTTGTATTAATGCCATTCTTTGCCCCACTGCCATTTTTATGATGGACAAGTCTGCAAGTCACAGATGGAGACAGACCAGAAAGACAGAAATTAGAATAATATGAAGAGACTGATTTCAGCCCATGCAAATTCAACTGGAAAGCCGGAATGAGAGTCCAGGGACTTTCTAAGAAACGCATTTATCCTTGAAAATGTGAAGCCATAGCAAAATCACCACTGAAAAGAGGGATGAGGCTCATAGCTATTTTCTGGAGCTGAAAAGGTGAAATGAACAGGACATGAAAAGCAGAAGAGATGCTGGGAGTTTGGGGCTGTGTCCACAAATGCACTTCCTCATCTGTTCAAGACAAAAAAGGCCCAAATCTAGTCTTTGGTGGGCTTTTAACGTACTTTTGGGTTGGTACCAGGCCAGATCTGTGACCCCACGAACAGCAACACAAGTTTGCAAGGGAGTCTTAAGGAGTCCTTCCATTTTATTATTCTGTGTGACTTTCAGTTACATTTTAGCTTCTTTATAGACTCAGATTCTTCCAAATTCTATGGGGAAGCCTTGGATGTCTCTTCCATGCTGAATTAACTCTGTACAACTGTATTCATCAGCTGGAAAATGCAAACTTTTAGTGTCAGGACTGTGGAAATGCAAATGAGGATAAAGACACGTTCGCTCCTAGTCTGTCTGTTCTGCTTTTTATCCAGAGAGTCCAAACCCTTTATTTTAATATTAGCCCGATCTTTCCTGTCTGCCAAGATTCAGCTTTCAGTTCTGAGTGGATTTGTTTGTTTTATCCAAGTTATAATTCCATGAGAAAGCAGTATTATAAAGGAAAATGTGACACACTTTACTACACCACTGAAATGAAAAGAGATTTACAAAGCCTGTATTGCTTTGTATATACCCCATATACTTTGTTTTCTAAACTAATCAAAAGTAAATAACACAGAGAGTCAGCTGCAGTCTCCACTGTTTATTTATTTGGATGAATGCCACTTCCTGAATGTAACTTTTTCTATCCCCTCTCTTGTTTGGTCTGGCTTAAAATACAATGCATTTTGACTGAACCATGAAAGCTTATAACAAAGCGGTAAGAGATGGAGAAGGGAACAAAGCTCACTTTTGAGAAGGTTCAGATCATAAATGATCTTTTGACCTTGAAAAAACTCTGCTCCAGGAACAAAATTCAAATCTTGACTCTAGGCAATATCAAGGACATTTGCATCTTAAAGCAATTTAGAAGTGCTCATATAAAGTGCTTGGTATTCTTTATGGTTTACTTTCCATAATCTTTTTAGCATAAAAACTGCAATTCCTTCTTCAACAGAACAATACTAATTTTTAGCAGCTGGGGTAGATATTTCTAACCCATCGTATGTTACGACCTGCATTTATTCTTGCCCAATCCTACCTGGCCTGTGCCTCCCTCCCAGCCAATCTCGCTCAGCCACACTCTGTTCGCGGGTATTTAATCCCCCTGCATAGCCATGGGCTCTTTGATTTCTGTGGTCTCAGGAGCTTTGGTTTTTGAGGATGCTACATAACTGGTGAGTGTGGTCAAGCTTTTCCAAGTTGATTCTGTGTTTGTTGCCAAGAATAGCTGTAATGCCTTAAAGCAGCCTGGAATTTTAGTGTAATTTAGGAAGCAGCTAATTATGGAGCTGCCCTGAGGGTTTTGGTGGCAAGGAAGGAGCTGCTTATATGCTTTGGGGTGCCTGGTGAACCAGTGTTCCTGGGTAATCTGTGGCTGATCTTATAGTGTAAATTTTGAAGTCTATCTTGTAATGTTTAGTTTGATCTCTAGCTTGGTGAGATTCATAACCTTGTGGGTTATTTTCTAGGGCAAAGGCTTAGAAAGAAGCAGCAGCTGTACCCAGGCAGTGGCTAATGGTGGACTCTGATTTTTTTGTAGTGGTAGGGTGGGGGATAATGAAGCAAGGGATTATGATCTTGAGGAATAACTTACTCTGCCAAACACTGCAGGTCTGGGCTTTGAGGCCCAAAGAATTAATCAAGACCACCTCTGACTTTACAGCAGGACCCTAAGAATTCTGTCTTTATTTGATGTTCCTGGCTCAAGACTTCCTCTGCTTCTGCTTGCACCAGCCCTAGTGAATGTGCTGGCAATGCCAGCTGGGTTACAAGGGAGATCAGGATGCTGTTATTAACACATTAATGACATATTAATATCAATTGCAGCTGTAATAATCAATTAACAAGTCTATGTTTAAGGCAGCTGTGAACAGCAGCCTATCCACAAGTGTTGAGCAAGTCTGAGATGTCAGGGATTTCTGAGTGTTAATTAAGCTTTCTTCCCCAGGTCACTGGGGAAATGATTGCTGTCTGTTTTAACTTGGCTTTTTCTCTCTTTACAAAGACAGAAATCAAACATTAAGAAATGAAAAGATGGTGCAAGAAAGATGGAATAATCAATCAAATACTTTCCAAGGCAGGAGTGACTGACTCTGAGGGACACTGAGAAAACAGAAGCAACTTCCTTCCTAGATTAAAGGTGAAGTAAGAGGATCTCGTTAGCATATTTTAATGAGCTACTGCCCTTTTGGCTGAGACAGTGACTTCCATGTGTGCATGGTGCAGCTTGTTGAGAAGAGGATTGGCTTAACTCCTTTGTACTGCTGTGGGCTCTCAGGCTGCAGATGGAGACTTGCTGTGCCCCAGTGGTGGGAGCTGTAAGCTTCTGAAAATGTGCTAATGTAGTCACAGCAGGCTTCAGTAAAGGAGGAGTGACATAGCAAGGTCTGTGTAAGCAGAAAGTGACTGGATTTGAGACTGAATCCCACTTTCCTAGAGCTTTGTCTTGCTATTGCCCTGAAAGAGTAGCTGTGAGGTTTAAGACTGGTGCTTGTCTGAGGTGAGACATCCTGAAGGTTGAATAAGATTGCTTTCACTTATCAGATAGTGCTTTCTTCTTACCAGCTCTGAATCTTCTTACAATAACTCATTGCAGAAGTGTTTGGCACAGCTTCCTGCTCAATATCCTAGAGAGATTAAAAAGTAGCTGTGGAAGATAAGGGGTGGTTATTCACTGTGGGACCTTAAATGGGTCCTGCCTGGGACTACAGTCAACTACAAATAAAAGATCCTTAATCAGATGCTTGGCACACAAGCAACATCTCTATCCAGAGATTCTATTTCATCAGTTTAAGATAATTGACAGGATTTTGTTTCTTAAGTCTGTTTCAAGTTCTCGGGGTGGTGGGGGACTGGAGGGGAAGAGGTGATCTTTTCTCTGGAAGCCAAGAGCTCAAGGATTGCCTTGATGCTGTGACAATTTTTTTTCTGCACTTCAGCTTTGTAGGGCAGTCTGACGTAGTATCAGATCAGTAGGTACCAGTTGAGGATCTGGTGGTGAACTGTCTTCATAGGATCCAAATTTCTGTGCGCCCCCCCATTTACGCATGGTATTTAAGCAGAGCTTGCTTAAAAGTAACTTGCTTTATCTTGTGCTAGCAGGAGAACTTGAAATGATTTCAAATTTTAAACATGTTTAACACTACTTCAAAGTGAAAGCCACAATCATGATCACAACTGATGGATATGACTTTTCAGCAAGGCAAGCTAGGCGGATTTGACAACCCAGCCCTTCTCAGCAAGAATATCATGCAGGAGTGCTTGGGGATGTTGGCCCTCCAGAACAGACAGCTTTACTGCTGGCACTGCAAACTGGGGCTTTCCATTGTCTGGGCAGTTGATCAAAAGCTTCTTGTCAGGAAGAATTAGTAGCTAAGCAAAAAAAAAAAAAACCCTAAAAATCTTAGGCTTGAGGCAAGCTAATAAATGATGTTTTTTCTGGATCATCCATCAGTTTTTCCTGATCATACTGACGCAAAGGATGGATGAGTTGTTTCTCTCAGCTTGCTTTGACTTACCGTATGCAAAATATTTGTGTATGGGTGCTGGTATTTGCTCTCAAATGAGCCCCCTCATGTGTCTCAAAAAACCTTATACCCAACTGAATTTTCCTTTCAAGCTGGAACTCCATTGTATCTTTGAGGTGCACTGGCAAGGTGTTTTTTCAAGATGCTTTTTTAATGCACTATTGGATCACAAGAGATGCATGAGTATGTTACCTTGTATGATATTGACAGCTATTTAACAAAGTGTAGTAGGTGGGCTTAAACATGTCTAAACTCTGGTGGTTCGCTCACTTCACTTGGGCTCTTCTACAGTCAGGGACTTTCCAAAGCACCCTGCAGTGGCCAGGCTGCCCATGCTCTGCTGACTGCAGTGATGAAAAAGCTTTTCCTGTGGCCTGCTTCTCCTCTCATTTGGTAAAAAGCGGAGTGGAGATAATCTGCTATAGGTCTGATCCTTCATTTGGGTAGTAAATTAATGCTAGCAACCCATCCGTGTTTGGGCACCTACCTTCATGGATCCTCAAAGGAACTTAACAGATGTAGGTGTTTTGTGTTTGGACACTGATCTGCCCTAGCTTGGACATCAGTTGTAGATTTTGGGATGTGCTTGAGGCACATTGTTCAAATGTGAATATGAAGGGGAATTTTTTCTTGCTCAGTACTTGAAGGACCCGACCTTTCATTAACCAATAAAAATATACATACGTTGCTGCAGTGTTACTCAAATCAGTGAATGAAACAGCAGTCTTGATTTTTTTTTTCTAGTGAAAGTACATGTAAAATTTGGCACCTGCAGTAACAGTTGAACAATGAAATGGATATACCAATGCATAAAGCAGACCAATTTTAGTTCATGGCTTGCTTCAACTGACTTAGAGTTGATGTCTTTATTTGACATGGCCTTTGGGAAAGAGTTCTTTAATTCATTTATAGACCTTGAAGTGTAAAATTGATCTCTTCTGGCTGTTTCTGATACTTAGCAAATAAATGCTCCTTCCTCCAGGAAAGGCCTTTATATACTCAGACTAATGATATGTAGAGTAACAGAAGCTCTTCAGTCAGCAGTCTAAAGGATAAGTCTTGAGATATGACTGTTTCCTTGCTTATTAGGTAAGGAATGCATTAATTCTGAGGTAAACAGGATGCATTCTGTTGTGATGCTTAAATCAAGTAGTGCTATGTGTCTGGATGCTGTTAAGTGACTTAATTATCTTTTTTCTGTCCTCTACTTGCAAACTGAGGTCAAATGCAGTATAAGGGAGCAAATCTCAGGTAATTTGTTATTGAACTATTTTTCAAAGGTTATTTGTGGAACTGCAGCTTTTCTCCTTGTCAGATAGAAAGTACTGCACTGTTTTGAGAATTCTGAAGTCTTGGAGCATGTAATATTTCTTTCTGAATAATTTCAGGAGGTGCATAGTCCTTTACCTGCAAGAGACTCAGCAATGTCTGTTCTTTTAGTAAAACCTGTTAACAATGAAGATGGATCAATTAATGAACTGTATTACATTTAGTAATTGTATTTGTTTGAACAGCAGTGTATTTCTAATTATGAAATGCAACTAAAACATGAAGCCCTTTAAGGTACAGGTGAAGTTCTCAAAGCCCCAGACACTCCAGTGCAAACAGCGACTGCTTCATGCTTCCATTCGCATTATAGGCACTTGCTTTTCTAGTGAAAAGCTTAATCTCGTCCATCAGAAACTTCAAATATGGCCAAGATCCCCTGGATGACCCAGTCTGAAGCAGAGTCCCATGTGGACTTGAGTGTTGACATAGAAATAAGTATCTGATGGAATAAATTCATGCTGCCAGATTGCAATATGTTTTTTTTCTGGATGGATTGGATCTTTTCTTTCGCAGGAACAGTGTGAGTGACATGTCTAAGCAGCAGGAAAACACTAGACAGCAGGATAATTCCACAAGAAAGAGGAAAAAAAGGGTAAGTCAACTCATGTTTTAATTGCAGTTCTGAAAGATGCTTCACCATGGCAAACAGATAACATGTCAATAATGAAACAGAGATAAACCTGGCATAGCAAATAACCTTGCCCCTTGCTATTTAACAAGCCTGCTAGAAAATGCCAGGCAGGAACTGTTCAAGGGACTTTGTGCTGCTGTCACCTAGAGATGTCAGCAAGTCAATGCAGAGTTGCACATGGGCTGTGTAGATAAAGCAGAACTGAAAGATTACTTATCTGGACATTATTGTAGCTTCTGGAGATGACAATGAAAACTAGAGTTCTAAACTATAATAATGTATGGAATTCAGCTCCTACTGAGGGCCTCAGAAGGCTCTCACTACTAGAAAAAACCCTTCCTGAAGTCTGGTGCCTGTTTTCAGTCTGTTATGCAAAGCCAAGCTCTCAAATGTGATCAGGCACTTGGCAGGCAAAATTCTTCTGTAAAATGTGTGAATTGCATGAACTAATTACGTTACCACATCCTGATGTCTTAAGTCTTACTAAAAGCTCTAGAGCTTTCAATACCCAGTACTTTATTTCAGATTCTCTGTGAAAACACTCAGTGCTGCCACCCATCTAATGCAAGAACAAGGGGAAAAGATGTACTGGGGAGAGTTCCAGTGAAAGTGCTTCTGTATTCTGTGTTTCATCCTCTACTGAGTTTCAGCTACCGAAGAAATACATAGATGACTGCACATCTGTTAAGAATCCAGCAAGAGCAATCTTTCTGCTTTCTCATCTTAACCACTTCAACAGAGCCAAATCCTCACGTCTTGCTTCATCACATGTTTACTTGCATGCTGTAATCAAATGTAACAACCAAGGTACCTCTCAAGTTTACAATACACACAGATTCTTGGAGCTGGAAATGCTTTCTATTGTGTCTGGCAAGATGGCCTTTGACAAACCAGCTGTGTGTGCAGTAAGGGATGCAAGGCGCTGGAGCAGTCACTGACTAATACTGAAGCAGCCACAGATTTGTGCTACTCGGGTGTAGGGTTTAAGATCCCCTCTGCTTCCAAGTTAAACTCATGGAGTGCTTCAGCCTGGAGATCTGATTAAAAGTGACTGGGCTGATAGTGCTCAAGAGAACTGCAGCAAAACATAGCAAGTGTAGGGGTGAAGTCTCTGAAGGAAAATCTGTATTAAGCTATTTAAAAAATAAAAAACTACTTGTCTTGATTTGCATCACTGAGGATTTGGTGTAACCCTTCAAAAGCCTTTTTCAGTGGCTTTGAAGTTTAACTTCCATTCCAAAAATGAGCTTGAATATTTGGGGGATGAGGTGATATTTACAGGGCCCAGTAGTTCTTTGTGCCTATATGATTCTTCCTTAGGAATCAACAAAGGAATGCTCAGTGTACTTCTTGGTTAAAAATAAAGTGCAGAACACTGCTTCTAAAGATTTTGTGAGAAGCTAGAGCTGGTTACCTAAAACCTCTTATTCCTGAGAATTTGGGGGTATTGACAGGTCCTCTCGGTCCTGAGGGCTGAGGTAGTTCAGTCCATACACCTGTGAAAGAGTTGGTGGCTTACTCAAATCACGGGTTGGGTGGGACTTGCTGTTTGGGATCTGGTCCCTGCTAATGTTTGGGTTGCAGCAAAGCCCAGAAGTCTGAACAAAGTCCTGACTGCAAAATTTACTCATAGCATGTGTAAACTGGGAGTGTTCAGGAGACAAAGGAAGGGATGTGGCAGCGAGGAAGGAAAGATATATCATCAAAAATGGTTTTTCTTTCTTGCATAACTACAATAAAGATGTTCAGGCTACAGAACCATGAAAAGAAATTCATTTCATGGACTATGCAAGGAATTATGATGAGATTTCTAGCTAATGGCCTTTGACAGATAGAAGGGGTAATAGAAATGCAACTGTATTCTCAATCAAAGAAGCAATGAAATGAGGTTTTTAAATGATAAACCTTGTCACACTGAAGCTATCTATTTGTTTTGCAAAAGAAGCAGTTTCTGGCTGAGCAGGAAAGGCAGCTGGGGAGGTCAGTGGAACAAACCTCAAAGAGCAAGGCAATGAGGGGACACCAACCTCAATTTAGTGTAGCGATGATTATTGCCCTTCCCAAAAGTGATCAGTATCTGTAAAGATGCAGCTCACTGGTGTCTAGTGCTGTCCCAACTTAACTGAACTTCTGCTTAGCACTGCATGCTTAAAAATCACACCCCCGACCACCAGCTGTGGCAGAGCAACCCCCCCAATGCTGCTCTTCTACACAATAAGTAGGGTGCAGACTGACTTGAAGTGTTTGCAGTAGGAGAATACCAGAGTGGAGTTATTGTCTGGATGAGAAGGTTGAGTGCTGGTCAGAAAGAAACAAGAGAAAGTACATGGTGCTTTTTACAGGTCACTTCAAGGCTTTCAATATCAGATTTTCCTATAACCAGACACTAGCTGCCACTAGATTGATCTGTCTGATACAGGGGAAATGAAAGCCCTGGAAAGGCATACTGAGGAGCAGAAAAAAAAATTAATGTGATAGAGGCAAATAGTGCCTCTAGGAAACGGCTCTCAAGAAATGCCAAAACTGTTGATTCTAAGCACATGAGCTTTCCCTGCCTTAGCAACAAGAGATAAACAACAAAGGGTGTTATTTTATCAGGTAAAATTAAGAAAAAAAGATGCTAATAAACATAAGTGAAGGACCCAATTTTGTGCCTCTGTGAAGTGAGAAGTAATTTTACAGTTGTTTTCCAGGGGATGCCGACTCAGACATGAACATTTGGCTTCTTCAAGAGTTATCACCAGAGCTATGCATGGGCTGGAGCACTATTATTCTGAATGTCTTTGCAGAGAGCACAGCAATGTAACAAGTGTGTTACGGGTGACTCAGGCCTGATAAATCTTTAGACTCAGGATACAATTTACAGGAAGGAAAAACAAACCTTTTGAACCACAAGATGAAGAAAAGCCCTGTGTCTGTTGCTACAAATAGCTCTGGTTGTGCAAGTAGAATTTGATTTGCAGGAATTTACTGAGGTAGAAAACTGCAAGACTGAATAGAAAGTAACATAACAGTAAGAATCAGCAGTGTGCGTACAGAATGGCAGAAAAGGAAGATGAAGACAAACTAGACGGTTGCAAGTTTTAAACAAGCAGGACTAGACTGCTTTTAGCTAGAGCTTGAAGTCTGAGGTGGTGTATTTGCTCCAGCAAGATGGCAGCAGCCATGGGAGGCATCCGAGTTTCACAGATTTTCATCTGTAGAAAACATCTATTGCTCCTTCCTTACCCTGGGGTATAACATTTTTTTACTGAGCGTCTAATACCACATTTCAGTGGAGCTGTACTTAATTCACGCCTGTTGAAATGGTATGCTTAAGTCTTAGATGATCCAAGGGCCAGATCCAGAGCTCACGGACTAGAGTGCAGTGTCAGTAGTCAGTGATGCTATACTAGCTGAACGAGCTTAATATGTTTTCTGTATACTGCTTTTTGCAAAGCCACTGCAGCATTTGCCAATGCTGATCCTAAACACACTATTTACTAAATGTTTTGAAGCTGTTACAGCATACTAATAATGATGAATACTCTTTATTGGTGCCATGGAGTGCGGTAGGGAAAATCAATGGTCCAGATGGGAATAAATCTTGCTCTTTTTGTCTTTGCAGCAAAATATCTTTTGAAAGTACAGAGAAGACAATGAATAAAAATTGGTCAGAAAAATATATCAATGTAAGTTGAGAATAACTACAATGAGAACACATATTATAGACACTAATTTAATGCTAACATCTGTAACTGTGTTGAGCCTGAAATTTTACAAGGAATATGACTTGACAATGTATTGCTTTAGGACAGAATGATTTTTTTTCTTTTGCTCAGTAGTGGAGTCCATCCTGAGACTTTTTCAGTTCTGTGATTCTGGAAGATTTAGTGCTAGAAATCCCATTGCTTCCCCCCCTCCCCCCACAGTTTTGGTGTATGGATATTAAATGTATAACTGTGCTAATATGCCAGATATCTGCCAAATAATTTATACTGGATCTGGAAACATAATTGCTGCTGAGACAAAAATGATTGAAAACCACTTGAAGTGCTCAAAGTCTGACTGAGGCAGAAATGCGTATTCTGGCTTTTTATTCTTAGTGACTGCATATCCACTGAAGTCAGATAAAACACCCAGCATTACTCAACACTTGAAAGATTGAATGGTATTTGTGCTGCTGTTGGATTGTTCTTAAGAAACTACTAGAATTTCAAACCCTCAGCCATTTTACTGCAAGCTGATACTGTCCCAAGTTGAGCAGGCTTAATGAAATCTGGTGTCCTTTTAACCGGAAAAGAAAGTGAGAAGAATCGGGTGTCCTCATTTTGTAAAGAAGTAAAGCTGATATTCCAGACACTTTACAAGGACTATATTTTTTTTTCACAGATACAGTTCCCCAGATAATGGAGCATACCTCTATGTACTGTTCAAACAGTCTTAAAGAAAAGACATACGTTAAGGTTGGTTGTGACCTAAATTTTTCTTTGATAGCTCTCTACTTAGCTGCTAGTGGACAGGCAGAAAGCCATCAACTCTGTTGGCATTATTAATACCTGCAAACGTGATATGAGAAATGACTGATTACTGACTTTTTCCCTTGTCCTTACAGGAAATTTCCCCAGTATGCTCTCTGACATGCTCACACTGGTAACTCCTGTGTCCTAATATCTGTTTTGAACACTTACGCTCTGAGGAAAGAAATGGGGCATTGAGGGACTGATGCTCAGATTAGGGAAGCTCTGCTGAGGTACACTGATATGTGCTACATGTGGCTGTTGGAAATCCAGCAGCACTGAAATCAGCATCACAGAAATTTATACCAGTTTGGGAATCATTTTTTTTTTTTTTCCCCCTCTTCAGAATTGGGCTCTCTGAAGTCAGTGGTGTTATACAGATTTGTATGAATGACTTTTCTAAGAAATCCCTACACACTAACCAAAATCACTATAGTACTTACGAACATCTTCACCTGGTATATGCTATCATCCTCTTTTCTGCATACTACTCATCTAATAACATGGAAGCTTATATAGCACACAATTGACTTAGTCTGACTGGGGGGGTCCCATAGCTGTATGAGGGATGATGAGGATAAAAAGCATGGCAATACAGAACACATCTAGAAAAACGTGAGTTTAGATTGTGTTAGAAGGCCTTAAGATGTTTTTATTATGCCTAACCTGAAAGAATAACCAAAATATTAAAAAAAAATATCAAAATCCCATAAACAGGCCATTTTAAAGCACATCTATTGAAAGGCTTTTTTTCTGTGTAGAATTTGGTGCAAAGATTTTTATAATTTTTATCTTAATAAAAAGGCAACGTGAGTCTCCAGTGCATAGCAGTGCCAGAAACCTAGACTTTCTTATTAGAGCCATAAAACTTCACCCACCTAAACGCAGTTGAAATATTTCAACCTTAACGCAAATTATTTCCCAACGTTATACTTTTACTGCAACATTTTGTTATAAAAGACTGGGTGGTATCTATCCCCAGCCATGCTATCTTATTTGTTCCTCCCTTCTTTGCCTTTTATTTTGAGTACAATTGAAGGATTTGAAGACTACTGTTAAATGGAACCATTTTTCTTTTTTTTTTTTTAACATCTTCCTTTGTTTTTTTTTCTTCTCTCCCAGATTACCTGTGTAAGAGTGTCTATAAATGTCAGAGCAAGTCAGGCGTGCAACAGCCGGAGACTAAATATAGAGTCTAACAAAAACATACAGGCATGAAGGAATACCATAGGAAGGAGAACACGTTCGGTTCACATGACAGACATTCTATGTATCCATGGCAGGGATACGTTAACTTCTTCGCCATGGGCCAGGTCTTGGTCTCACCCAAGTGATAAATGCTTCAGTAAGAGTTATATCATGCATAAAGAGACAAATGTGTTTTCAAACCTTCTCTGCTGGGGCTAGATTTCTTTTAAAGATTTGAACCCCATCAGACACCCCAATGGCAAAGAACTCTTTGGCAACAATAATGTTCAAATTAAACATTTTAAGAAGCAATGGGAAGAGATTAAAACCCTTCTGTTAGGACCCCAGGGTATGCTTCACGAGGAACAGATGCTTTAAAGGTATATGTCACTCTTGTATAGTTGTGCATTTCAAAAGCAATGCATTTGCTCTCAAACTATTCTCAGAAGCAGAGTGGTATATGGAGACTTGATGGGATCTGAGGAGGGGACTGCACTGTTACGTTTGTTCCATAGATTCAAAAAAGGGATGCACTGCACCAGAAGAAATGAAGTCAAACAAATATCCAGACTACTGTAGTGAGCTTTAATAAATGCTTTGGAAGGAATAACTAATCCTGTATTTCAGGGTTTATTTCAATCTTCAGCTGGAGATCATGACAGGACCTGCAGTGCCTGAGAGCTGGGAGTAGGGCTGAAAGGAGACGAGCCACCCCAGTCACACAGTTCAAAAATCCAGTGCAGCTGACAATGTAATTGCTGTTGTTTTCAAAGACCATTAGGTAAAACTCTTACTAGAAATAAATATTTTAAAGAGGCCTTCATTTGTATGCCCAGTGTTGATTCTAAAAATATGAGAAAATAAAGAGATAATTTATCCAATTCCTGTTGATCCTGGAATGCCTATGAGGTTTTGTAATAACAGAAATAAAACAGATTGATATGCATTCCACCACCTACTAAATTTGATGGGTTTGTTCTTATCTGGGATAAATTAGCAAAGGCCTCATGTAAACAAGGTATCAGATCTGGCAGTTTGCAAAAAATCCATGATACAAGAGGATTAATGTGCTTTTAAATTTGTTTTGAAAATGACATGGACATTAAACTGATCAGCTCAGCTGCAATGTTCTCGTCCAAAAGGTTTTGCAATCCAATAATCACATAACAGACTTTCCTAGAGATCTCAACTAATGCCAGATAGAAAAAGATGAACGAAGAGAAATGCAAGGTATGAGAAGAAGGGTGAATGCAGTCCTATCTCTGAGAACTGCTTATCTGCTGTCTGGGGATCTGGGCCTCTCTTCTGCAGGATGTTTGCTAATGGATGTACCTTTGGGCCAGCCTTAAAAAAGGGTACATGACTCTCCCATCTTACATGCAGTATATCAGCTTTACATGTAGAAGACTGAAGATATGCTTGGGCCTTGGTTCTCCACAGCTTGTTCTGTACAGAGGGATGCTTCTTTCTTGTGGCATTGCATTGATCTTGGCTGGCCACCAGGCACCCACCCAGCTGCTCTCTCACTCCCACTCCTCAGCAGGATGGGCTAGGGAGGAAAAAGAGATGAAAAAGCTGATGAGTTGAGACCAAGGCAGCAAAATCACTTAGCAACCACTGTTATGGGCAAAAGAGACTCAACCTGGGGAAAATCTATTTACTGTCAATAAAAATAGGTTTGGATGGTGAGAAGCTGGGACAAACAGCAAAAAGCTTCCCCTCCACCCCCAACCTTTCTCCTAGACTCAGCATCGCTCCTTCATTCCCTACTCCTCTTCCTCCTTCCCACTCGGTGCAGGGGGATAGGCAGTGGGTGATTGCAGTCGGTTTCTATCAGCCAGTCTCTGCTGCTCCCTCCTCCTCACGCTTTTCCCTGCTCCAGCGTGGGGCCCTCTCCATGGGCTGCGGTGGGGTATCTGCTCCAGCATGGCCTCTCCACAGGCAGCAGGAGAATCTTTGCTGTGGAGCACCTCCTTTTCTCACCTTGGTGTTCACAGGGCTGTTTCTTGCATTTTTTTCCCCTCAAACTTCCATGCAGTGTTTTGCTCTTGCTTAAATATGCTTTCACAGCAGTACCACCAGCTCTGACTGGCTCAGCTGCGGCCTGGGGCAGCTCTGTTGCTGAGCTGCCTGGACCCAGCTGCCTCCGGCATGGGGCAGCCCAAGCCTCTCCTCACAGAGCCCCCTGCTGCCAACACCTCACCGCATAAACCCCGTGCAGGCATTAATAAGCAGAGAGGCAGCATATTTTAAAGCATTACTGCAGGTATAGGAACAGTGGCTTTTGCAGGCATGACGGTGAGGTGTGGATGTGCAACGGGATGGCAGCACCTCACAGAACCAGGCCCTGGCAGAGCTCCTCAGGAGCAGGCAGGTGAGGGGCACAGCTGTGAGCCGCCTCGCTTATCACTCTGTTCCTCTGTGCCCACTCTTGGAGTCCAGCACTTCTGTTTTCTGTAATAAAATAGTGTCATCTTGGGTATAACACCAGGCAAGATGATAGTTGAGAACCTCTCTTCATCAGACCCCTGGGTTCTGTGTTGTCCACCCTGGCAATGCTGCTCTATTTATAATTGGTATGGCACACCTCAGTTTGGAAGGCATTTATTGCTAGAGCTGTCAAGAATTGCTTTTGACTGGCTTACAGAATACACCATGCTTTTAATTAGTCAGATAGAGAGACAAACATTGCATTTAAGATCCAGGCTGGTAATTTATTCAAAGATGGCTGCAGTCAGATAAACTACCTAAGATGTTATTGTTTTGCCAGAAAATGTTCTTGTGCTGATTGATCTCCCTGGATTGCTTTCATTTTGCAGGGTAAATGGGTTTGTAATTTTGAAGACAAGTTATAATACAGCCAGCTCGTCTGTTTTGAGTGTTTCTAAAACATTCAAACTGAGGCCAGAGCCTCAGCTGCTATAAATTAACTCACCTGCACTGGGGTCCAATGATTTCAGCAACTCCTCCCACCCACCTGGGAATAATAAAGAGCAATTTAAGGCTTTAATTGCCCCTTAGTCTATTGAACAAGCAAATAAGACAGGGAGGGAGTAGTGTTCTCATTTGTTTGACCTGCCTGTCTTCTAGTCATACCTCAGGTCAGCTTTAAGAATTGGGTTTTTCCCTGAGTGTTCCTCTTTGTGAGGGGGTGGACAGAGAAGACTTAAAGATGGATAGCAGCACCTATACTTACTGCTTTGATGTAATTACTTTGATTATATTACTTGTTGCTGGAGATAGAAGAGTAAGCTCTTCTCCCTTCAAGGATTCAGCATGCATCCAACCTCACTGAGTTTCTGTTTGTTCCCCAGTGTCTTCAGAGCACTTCACGCCTGTAGATGCAACTGAAAAAATGCTGATTTTGCAAGTGGACCAGATACAGGAACATGAAATGGAGAAAAACACTAAAATGCTCTTCCACTCTTCCCACAGCCTGTTTGCAGCTGGAATGTAAGTGCTCTTTTCTTGGATTTTGTGAACTGCAGCTCAGTGATGTTCTTGGGGACGCTGTGGTATAAGGCACTACTTTGTCTCTGTCTGCTGAGTTTATTTGCTGTTACTGCTACAGCTAACCCCTGGAGGTGTTTTTGAGACATTCACTTGTTAGGAGTATTCTGGTTCTGGAGGGATACGTATCAGTTGTCTAAAAAAGTAATGAAATAATTCTGCGGGAGGTGTCTTGCGCAGAACACCACTGAGCAGGTGTCTGGCCTGAGGGGTACCTGGAGAAGGGCAGTGATGCAGGCACCACAGGTTTTGCTTTGGTGCTGTAATTAGATACAGGAAGGAAGATGAGTGAAAGCCCATTGTTATTCTGTTCAGAGCTCCGTTTTGCTAACACAGCACAGCCTACGCTTCTGACTCACTGGTCTCTGCCAAGCAGAGGACTTCCTTCCAAACAGAGCTGCTTGACTCAGTCAGATCAGAGCAAGCAGGAGTGTTTCCAGGGCTGCTCTACAGGCAGCTGCCATTTCATAGTCCTTACCTCTTGCTTTGCCTCTAGACAGCTTGTCATGCAATTTTATGAAGCAGCCAGTGAGGGAGAGAGGTCATCAGCCAGTACAGACATCTTTTTCATTAATCTCTTGACTTTTCAAAGGCTTCTGAAATAGGAACATCAAAATTAGAAGGTCGTAGGTCATGTAATGTGTATAAATCAGCCAAGCTGGCAATGCTTTTGCTCCATGACCTGTTTGGTTCAGCAAGAACTATTTTTACAGTATTGCAAAGGTATCTATCTGCCATCCTGGCTGCCTGCTTGCCTGCATGGCTGTTGGGAGCCTGTCTGTCAGGAGAGCAGGAGCAGGCTACTCCATCACAGGAGGGTGAAGCTATGAAAGGCAACAGATGTGCCCCTGTAAGCATACAGCATCTGTGACTTCAAATCCCTTTTGTGCAGAGGACAATTCCAATATGGGCATGTCTAGCAGGTTAGTGCATCATCTCCTTTGTTAGGAAGAAGGCTTACAGCCTGACATTTCTTACAGTGTCATTCTGGGTTTCCTGTGCTTTCAAAATAGTTGTCTTGATGCTAGGAACTAATCCACAACTGCTGTAATTGGTCTACTGACATACAGAGCTATACCAACTGGTATCAGCTGGATATCTGTCTGATAGGTCCTATGTTCTTGTTGGCTACTTCAGATAGCATTTAGGGGAGAAAAAAAAAAAGTTGGAGATATCTTTAAGCAGTCATTGGAGGCTTAAAGACAGGAGTAACAGGAAGATTGGGGCAGTGTGATATTTTCCCAGAGAAAATTCTCCTCCTGGTTTCTGTGGCAGAAATTCACATCTGTACACTGTGAACAGCAAAACAGAGAAGCTTGCTCAGACTCTAATGTGGAATTTGCTTAGTTAGTCTTATCATTAGCTATATCTGTGGGGTTGATTATTCTCGCACCTACTATGGAAACTGGGAGTCACTCTACTGGGCTGCAGCAATTTAAATGTGATCAGAATCCATCATGTTTCAGCACAGTGGTATGAGTAAGCTGAACTGAATGTCAAGTGTCTGATTTCAAGCTGCTAAAACAGAGAGGCCATGCTGAAGGAAAAGTGTGATTCCCTAATAGGGCTGGACAAGGCTTTATTAGGTTGGTTATTGGAATGATTTGAAATTCCATCTTTGCTCCAGGGAATTAAAGAACTGATTATGATACAGCAATAATATCTTTTTGCTAGAGCTCTGAGAGCACTCAATGAATGTTCATTGTGCCTTTTGTGTGGTAGGTGAGAATAATTATTTTTCAAAATGGGCAAACCCGTGGACAGTGTGGTTATGACAGGCAAGATGTGGGTCTTAATGAGCTTTGATGTGGTTCTCTTGTTTTGAAGGATTTCAGCTCTACGCAATGCAGAGTAACGGTACTTTTGTCTCCTCGAGGCACACCTTACACCACATTGATAGAAATTTCATAGGCTATTTTGCAGGATCATTGTCACTGTGTTTACCACTGGCTTTATATGGGTGTAGTTTGTGAGAAGGGTTTGGTCTAAATCAGAAACGAGAGGAGAATTTGGGTAGTTATTACCCTGAAAGCAAAATTGAATTTCATATATTTTAAGTTGCTATGCTGTCATTTGTTCTTCTTTTTCCTTTGGCATTGTATTTTGGGTGGCTAAGCAATTTCATTTAGAATAATTTTCTTGCTAGCACACAGGAAATTTTCTCTACCAAAGAAAATTACCTTGAACTTGGTAGCAAATATTTCTTTGCATGGGCAGGCTGATTTTAGCTGTGTGCATATGCAATATTGAACAGGGAACATGAAAATTGTCTGCCTAACCATTAGGGCATTTTGAGACTTGCCACACATGCTTTCAGTTTTTCTAAGTGTTGAGTGATCAGAGAACTACATGCTTAAATATTTCTAGGGAGAATGGTTTTCCTTAAGGCTTTAGTCAGGTTGAGAAGGTGGAGTTAAACTAAATGGTTTGGGTAACTTTATTGACTGCAAACAATGGTCAGTGTTATTACGTTTGTGGTGTCATGTAATTTTAAGGTTATGAGTGACCTTTGGCCTCTGACCTTGCAACCAGATATCTTGCAAAGGGATGGAGTGATAACAGTGTATATTGGCAAGTGTCATGGCCCTGCTGAATTTTCTGCTTTTGCTCAATTGTGGGGAGGCTTCTTTTGATAAGAAAGAGAGGAAGCAGAAAAACGAGCAAGAGGAAAGTCTTTATCTTACAAAATGATGATGGAAGAATTCCGCGGTAAGACTTCTACAGGTACTGTTTTCCCTTCCCTGTAGGAGCTGGAAGGACACGAGGTAGCAACATACTCTTTCCTTAAACTGATTTGGTCTCAATGGTAAAAGAAGGTGATGAAACAACCTGAGGTATATAATTCCAAATAACGTGTGCAGTTGAGAATATGTACTTCTGAAGTGATAAAGATGATTTCTAGTTGTCTTTAAGAAAATCTAAGATAGACAAGATTGTAAGAATTGTATAGGGATGAGAAAGTGACCACAATACCATTTTTCTCTTTGATATATCTAATGCAGAGAATAAAGGAATGCTTTAGTTACTGATTTCCAAGACCCCGAAGAGCACTGGATACAGAAATGACTATTGTATTTTCTTTTTCCAGTTTTCTGTTGCAGGGAGAGAATGGGGGTTTGGGGGGAGGGAGTATTAGGAGGAAAACCTTTGTTGGAGCTGGAAGTAATGTATTAACACACAAATTTGGTTCTTGTTCTGCACCGTGCATTCAATCACTGATAAGGAAGAGTGAGTTGAGCTAAAACCGTTGTTATTGACTATGCATATTTTAAATACTTATTTCCAGCAGTGTTAATAGGTGCAGGTATATAACACCTGCTCCCAACCAGTATGCTTCCTTAGGGAAAACATTCAGTTGGTGGAAAATAAGAACCATCTTCTCCAAGGAACCTGTCTTGTATTTCAGTAGCTTATAACCAGTGAACCTGTTCTTGGGTGGCCCTCAGGAATGGGGTGTGTCTGTCTAATATCATCAATGTCATCTCAGCTTATTCTCTGCTCCTGCAGGGGAGTAGAAATTTAATACTGATTAATGCTAACAATAGACTGCAGCTGTCTTGCTTACTGTGAATTTCTATGCTGGCCAGCAAATATTGCATGAGATATAAAGGTGTCTGTCCCTTGCCCTTCTTTCACCTATTCCTTGTCACAAATGCACCCTCAGCACAGAAGTTCAGTCAGGAGCTATGTTACTCTTCATTCTGCTCATTCATCTCCAGGGGCAGGAGGTTAATTTGGGTAGCCAGGAGAATACAGACTCCTGGATGTGTTTGAAGTACTGCTCTGGCACTGGAAAAACCCTACCTGCTGCCAGCACTGTTTCTTGCCATTTCTGTCACTGTTTTCCCAGTATGCAGGGCACAAAATTCAGCAGGTAGGAAAGGCTGTTATTAATGTGTGGGGGGGTAATGTTCATGGAGCAGGCAGGAAGCTGAGCACCCACAACCCTCATGACACACAGCATCTCCCTCCAGCTGAAATGGCTCATTGGCCATATGCTTGTACTTGGCTATGGTACAAAAAGGCTGAAAGGCAGTCACAGAGAAGAGATAACAAGCCTGTAGAGATACGGAGAGGATGACAGGGACACATCAGAACTAATAAAGCCTTCTGAAAAATTGATTTAACTCCTTGCATGCCATCTTTATTTCTCTAAATGTTCGTAAAGTAGCAATTTTCAAGCAGGACCTCACTACCCAGGGGTAAAGGCCTAATGTGCACTGCACACTGAATGGCTTGAATATTTGTATGGAACTGAAGCAATGGGTAATGGGGACTAGACTTTTAATCCTTTTTTTCCAGATACCTGAGATTCTTAGGAATTGGGATTTTAGGTTATGAAGCAAATGTTTGGAGAACATCAAATCCCTAAAATAGGCAACACTGGGATTAAGCATCAGTTATCTGCTCTGCTGGAAACTTCCTTTGTGATCCTGAGCAACTTATATCCAGATTTATAAAACTTGTAGAGAGGTTCCTCTTCTGTGGCTTTCAATGAGATCGTGTTGCCCATAGCTTTGTATTTTGGGGGATGAGCTCTTTGGTAATCAAAATCCTGAGATCGGTGGCATTTCAGAGCAAAGGTAGTTTTATGGCTGTGGGCTTTAGTCTCCCTATGCTTATCTATAAAATGGAGTTCGTGATCTTCCATTCCTCCCATCTGTAATTTTCTGACCTGTTTAGCCTGTCTTTTCTTTGGGAAAGCAATTGTTTCTAATGATGCAAGGGTTGTTTCTCAGCAGTTTAGCAGTGAAAAGGCATTATTGTTATGAGAATTGAAACTTCAGTTCTATACAGTGCCCAGTGCAATGGAGTGCAGATACCAGCTGGTCCTCTGGTGTAACAGGAGCATCTGAAGGCTTGGGCACTAAAATATCCTCAGGCAGAAAAGCTTGTCAGACCAGTGCAATTAGGAGGTAAGTTTTTCATGCCAGGGATAGAAGCAATCTTTGGGTAAAAGAGAATTTCTAAAGAGATTGTGTTAGACTGGGCTATCGCTATTATGTAACTTAATGTATTGCAGCAGCATGACTCTACAGTTCTGTTACAGCACTCTGCTGGTTACAACATTTTATTAGCCTGTGGATGCCAGGATTTGGAGATGGGGTTTTATTGATTGCCGTTACAGCAAGCTGATGTTCATCCAGTTGAAAATGGTTTCAAAGAAAACTCATTTTGCTGATGAGTAGTTTTTTGCCTCTTTGTTTTTTTTTTTTTTTTGCTTTAAATCTGATCTCAGTCTGGTGCTCGTACTAGGTTTGAACGTCACAAGAGAGCTTTGTCTCAAGTTGGCTGGTGTCAAGGAATTCACATAAATAAAATGAAGGTTTTTTGTAACAGTGGATAAAGGAATCTGGCATGAAGTATTGCATGGACTACTGGAGAAGGCAGGCAAAGGATGACATTGCAACTTTTAAATTTTCAGAGTGAACTTGAGTTAGAACATTATACAAATAAAATCAAATCCATGGAGCGTGGCATTCATAGCAGCATGGGGAAGAGCTGGAACTGAATCCTGAAGCATTTAATGAGTCAAGGATACCACTGAGCTCATGAGGGTATGAAAGCAGAATGGGTCAATTGCTCCAAGTCCTCTGTGTGCCAAATAGAGCTCAGAATTTTAACAAATAAAAGTGCTATTGAACACTTCTGTTCTCATTATTAATTTGGGCTACAGAATGAGATTTAAACACAAGGCAAAAAAAAACTCCACACCATCACACATTGCCAAATGCAGAAATTGCCAGGTTTTCCAATTAGTCAATAGTAATCCGAAATTCGACTGTCTTTAGTTATCTGAGTTTGCAGATCATATGAAACAATAACTCATACAAGTGTCACAAAATGGAAGAGATTTTTCAAATTGTAGATGTCTCTCGTTTGTTTTCATAAGGCAGGGAAGCAAGAGCAAAGCGAGGAAAAAAGTTTTTTTTTTTTCTCTCTAGGAAAACGTTTCTAGCTGCAAATTAAAAATGTCTATTCTCAGATTGTCAGTTTGTTTTAGCACGTTGCGGCGCTACATATGAAATGCGGAATTCACCGCTAGGTGTGGGTCTGGATTAGAATTTCACTGAATTCATTGGAGAACGCTAAAGAACATCAAGTTCAAGGAAAATTAATTTTTCCCCAGAAAACATTGAGATCTTGCAAAACTGAGGTTTCATGGGTTTTTCTGATTAACAAAAGAAAGGGAAAAATTATATAGGAAGCAATAGGGCTTGAAGAGATGCTAGAAGTTGTCTTCATCTCAAGTCAAGCAACATTGGAGAAGCTAAATCTGTACGCACTTTAAGTGGCTTTACCCTGGCTAAGGGAGGCAATGTAATCCAGAGACAATGTGGAAAAGCTGGCAGAGTCATGTTTCCTGTGACCTTCTTCCTACTAATGTCAGTAAATTTTGCATCTTAATTCAGCGGCAGCAGGTTCAGGCTCTGTTTGACCAGGGACCCTGGAGGGACTGTAGTGTCACTTGTAGTCCTTTGTCTTGGTTTCCTTGTGTGTGCAGTAGGGCTAGAGATACTTTTATGCTATTATGCTGAAGTCTACAATTAGTTGCTATATAAGTAGTAAAATGGAAAATTCATATAATTATGTAGGAGTATTGCCTAATTAAATGATTATATCTCTTCTAAAGATGGAGTATTTGCATAAATATAAAAGGAAAGCTGGACTGAATATCCAAGTCTGGTCTGTGTGAAACAGCTTTAGGGTACTTGCATACCTGTACTTTTTAAAGCCAATTTGGTGTTTAAAATATTTTTGGCCCTGTGGGATAAAGGGAGAAGCAGGAACATATGTGTTTCCACCCCAGAGGCAGAATTCCTGCTCTCCACTCCAACAGGCTTGCTGCCAAAACAGCTCGGCTGATCTACATTTTATCTGCAATGCATCAATAGCTTGTGAAGCCCTTTTTTGGCACTATTCTGATTGCCTGTGCATAGATGCAACCTCACCAGCCTGCCCCAGTGAAATGCTGCATTCATCTGTAACTCTTGGGTTGCTGTGCATTAGCCAAATGATGCTTTCTTGTACTAAAATTGCTGTGTTCTAGAAAAAAACAAACAGCAGGCGTCTTTACCTGAAGGAAGACTCTTCTTTTTGAGGTTATCTGAAAATTACCACAGCTATGAGGAGACACTGTTCATCTGTAGAAACATTTTTAAGATGGAACACACAAAGGGGAAAACGGAAGGCTACCCAAGGTATTGATGAGTCCTTGAATTGCTGTCAGAACAGCACATTTTCCATAGTTTGTAGGGGTAAATATAAATCCTTGGTTGCTTGCTTCCATGCGCACCAAATCTGCTGCATTTTAAATCCATTGTTCTCATGTTTCACGTGAGGTATATCTGCATTGCTGCTGGGAGATGGGACTGCAACAGTGTGGGGAATCATTCAAGCTTGATTTTCAGGGTAGGTTGGCTCTGGAAATCAGTGCAACTTAATGTAAGGGTGTAGGGTAAAAGTTGGAGTCACAAAATTGTAAGTCAGGATTGTCCACCATCCTGCGTCTTGTATTATCTTTTATGCTGGTTCAGAGACAGACCTGGCTATGTTTTACATGCCTTTGCACTAATAAATTTGTGTGATAAAGGTGGTGAAGCAAAAGACTGTATCTGTGACTAGATCTTCATAGCTTGTGGTAGGGACAAAGCAGAGCTCAGTGCAAATGACATGGGCTTCACCAAAATGGTTTCCAAATGCCCAACAGATGCAAGAGGCCTGGATTTTGTTTCAACTATATAGTGATACAGAGAAACAGTTAGGAAGGAGTTTGATATTGGAGCTGGAGTACGACTGGGAAGACTTTTGCCCATTGGGTCATCAGGGTTAAATTTTGCTAATAGATACTAATATATAATTCAGTGTCTTGCACAAACCAGAAAACAAATGTGTTTAGCTGTTTTCCACTAGGGTCGGATAAGGTATAAAACAATGAGGAGTTGGTTCCTGGCAGGTTTTCAGATAATTTACGACAGCAATTGCCAAACCTCGGAGAGGCTTTAGCTGAATTTCATTGTGAAGAGCCTGGAAGTTGGTGAACTCTGTTTAGATAGCTGTATTTTGAGGGAACTGGGCTTTGATCTGCTTCTTTCCACCCCACCAAGGTGTTTAATGAGGATATGGAAAGCTGAGAGTTTTAGGCCAGCACTTGGGGTGTGATGTGAGAAAATCAAATTGCCTTGGAACAGCTCTGTGTGGCACTACAGACATGTCATGGCATCCTGGGAATTTGAGATGCTTAGTGGGGTATTAAATTGTTTATAAATAGCTGAAAGGAGGTGCTTGGAGAAGGTGTTAAATTTGGCTGTTAAGAGGAGTTGCAGCCCCAAACATGAGGCAGGAGAAGCAGTTGCGTCTTGGTCTGTCACTGACCTGCTGAGGGAGTTGAGATGAAAGAGGCACTACAAAATCTTGTGGAAATGTGGGGAAAAAATGGCATTTCTTGTAAGATGATAGAACTCATGGATCTTGTGATAGAGAAGGGCAAATCCTTTCTCTCACCCACCCCGTATCATAATTAACCTGGAAAGGACTAAGGGCTAAGTGACAGGGAAGCTGAGAGCTATTTGAATAAAGAATTGATCGGGAACAAGAAGGTGCAGATAGACTTCACCTTTAGGTCTTGTTGAGGTTGGAAGCTCAGACCTAGCTTGTTTAAGCTTTCATTGCAAGTCACAGTCACGCTGGTACAGTTGAGATCACCAAGGTTGTGGAATTCGTGAAGGTTATAGCCCGCTGCCAAAACCCCTGGGTTTTGTAGTAAGCCTCTTTTATAGGTGGGTGGAGTACATAATTTACCTCGATGTTTCATGAATCTGGCTATTTTATAGTATGGATTAAAAAAAAAAAGACAAAAATGAAGGATCACAATAATCTGAGTCTCTTAGGGGTATAGAACTAGAAGTCCTTTGCCTACACTAGTATTTGAGATCCTGGATACATTGATAAGAGCAAGTGCAAAGCTTTTGGGGAGTTGTTAGTTTTTTCAATCATTATGGACGTCTCGGGAGATTTCATTTTGTACATATTGATTCAGTTGCATCTGTTTGCTGTCTTGCACCTGTCCCTGGTGCTGCAGCAGCTGAAGCCACATTGTGTGCAAATACAGGATGATGTTAGATGTATGGTATCGCTGAGATAAGCTTAGTCCCTGACAGGCATGAACAATGGGTGGAAGAGCTAGAGACACTTCACCTCTGAGGTACAGGTGCCTGAATACAAAATAGGACAGATATTTGGGGACTGCCCTTACATCAGGTAACAAATCAGATAACAACTAAGTCCTTGAGGACACATCACTGGCACTGCTGCACCCCCAAAGCCCTCCTATTTTATAAGAAGTGAAATGACAGATTGGCAGCTGGGAGGGGGGTAGAAGAGGTTAGTGCTGTGCCAGAGGAAATAATCACAGTGTGGAACCTGCCGAATGCCAGAAGCAAACATTCAGTCATTCAGTGCTGATCTTTTCTTTGAAACTATCAAAGTGAGCTCATGAATATGAACTATTTTGAAAGTAGCTGTGGTTTTCATCAGCCCAGAAAAGGTGCACTGCTGGGCTGGGGAGCTCACAGCATTGGTTGGTATTCTTCCTGGCCTCCCAGGTAGTGTTTATCATAAGGGATGTGGCTGTGATCAGAAATCTCTGTCAAACTGGGTGGAGAGAGAACAGGCTGGTTTTTGCTAAAGTCTTGCATGCTAATTCTGTGCCATTCTTTTGGATCCATTTTTCTGAAGAAGCAACTATTTCATGGGTGCTCATGAGCCCATATAGCACTTCAGCAACTCTACATGAGGAAATCAGGGCAGAGAGTCCTATTTATAAAGGTACCAGATCATACAGGTAGTAAGACTTAACAGAAAAGGCTGCAGCAATTAGCTGCCTTATGTGGTTTTGTAAATACAGCTAAGTATTTAACAATATACCTACATGCAAATATGAGCTCTTGGGCCAAGATCTGTGATAGGCATTTGCTATTCAACAGAAACCTTGAAACAGAGTAGAAAAATCTTCAGCTGAGAGCACCAATCCAACCAATACCCCTCTTCTGCCTCTTGCAAAACATGCATCCTTTCAGAAAATTACCTATCTTTAGTGTAAAGGCAGTTTCACTTGAAGGAAACTACCAAAAACCATACCTCAGGCTGTAGTGGTAGGAAAGACTAATATCAAAGAGAGGACCTAACCAATATTGTTTCCCTTTGCCAAAGGCAGAGTAATTTGCAGTTAGAAGAATCTAATGTATAACGTTCATTTAATAAAAACTGCAGGAAGTACAGAATCTAAATGCTGTACTTAATATCTAGGGTGACTTGGAAATGATTACATATAATCTGCACCTAGCATACTAGGGGGCATATCCGAAGGTGGTGGAAATCAGTCGTGATGTAGATAGTTTTCTACTTTATACTGTGAAGAATTTGAAACTTCTTTTTTGGATTTTAAGCCTGAATGTTTTCCTTTTGTGTGTGTTGGTGGTCAGTCATTACCGTGTTATTTCCAAAATGCTGCTTGGGAAAGAGGTGATCCATTCAGCACGTTCCCATGAAAACATCCCATGGTTTCCTTGCTGGTACAGCACTTTGATCTTCAGAACTCGTGAGCATTTCAAAGCCAAGCTGAAATTAATGTCAAGCGGCCCTGAAGATCAGCAACACTTAAGGCTATTAATCACAATATTATAATATTAAAAAAAATGAAAAAAAAAACATGCTTTTTGCACAGTTAACTTTTTTCTGACTGAAAGACTTAATGACAGACTTGAAGCTTGTTCATTAGATATCTCTGGAGATGGAAGAAACAAAGTAATTTAACAAGACTGCAAAAAAAAGTAGCAATAAATTTGAACACTGTCTAGGTTTCAACTATCATATTGTGGAGGTAATGGCATATTAATGCATAAATCAATATATAGAATTAATGCCAAATTTCCAGTTAGACTTCTCTAAGCTCTGGAAACCTTAACCCTGGGTTCTTCTTCGAGAAGGGATAAGGTTTGGGGGAGGAGGATGTTTAATGTCTTGCTGGTATGGATTCTATCACACATCTTAGCAAAGAATTCTATTTTCCTCAGAATTGTGTCAGGAAATAAGTGTTTTGTCAACGCATATGTAACAAAGAAAATCTTTCCCTGCTGTATTCAGAGCCTTAGCCATGTATCTCTCCACACAAATAATTTTCAGATTGATGCTGGCAGTGGAATGTCACTTAGCTCTCATTTGATTAAATGAAGCACATATGAGCAAGATAGTAAGCAGCTTTAATAAGAATGGGTGGAGAACAGCGTCTTCACGCATGGCTTCTAATCCCTTCTTATGCTGAAAGCAGTTCATGTTGGGCCAAGATGTCCATTTTTGGCAATATGGCTCATCATCGCTCTAAGTGCTTAACTGCTTATGACTAAACTGCTCCTCTGTTTTGTCCCTAAGCGGGAGCAAAAGAGGTAAAGTAAGGTACCAGACAGTGGATGGGAATTATGCAAGCTCTGTCTAGCCTCAAAGCACCAAAATGGCACAAGAGGCTGTTGTGCAAGTAGTCTTACTTGGGCTGTTTGCATGATCTCTAGCTATGTGCTCTGCTGTTGGTTTTGACATGGCACGCATCTAGAAAATGAGGGCACCATTTAAGCCATTGGAAGTTTGCCCCTGTATGCATGCAAACCGTATCAAACATCTGTATCTCGTGTATGGGCTTTTGGAGCTATACCAGTGTATTGATATATATCAGAGAATGGGTCTTTGTAGCTCAAGAAAGTCTCATCCCTCTGCTCTTTTTCCCCCTCAAGCAGTGAGAGGTGAGTTAGGTGAGGGAGGACTTGCCAAGGACTGACTGGTGATCTGGGCAGCACCGAGACGTGTCCCTAGCCTGGCTTCTGCTCTCTGCGTTTGAGAAAAGCATCTTTGAGCCATCCACACCACTCCCACCTGGGACAAGCTCTTGTCCTTTACTTGGGCAAGGAATGTATCGGATGGGATAATCTTGGTGGTGAAGCCTGGGAAACTTCATGCTGAAAGAGACCCTAAATAGGCTGGATTTGGGAAACAAATTCCTTTCCTAGGGCTTCCCTTCTCCTACCACAAACCAGCATCCTATTTGCTCACTTCTATTCCTCAGTCCCTGCCACAAAAGTCTTATTCCACTGTTACCTCACTTGCATTGGAGTTC
Organism: Anseranas semipalmata; assembly: GCA_013399115.1. Lineage (NCBI taxonomy): Eukaryota > Metazoa > Chordata > Aves > Anseriformes > Anseranatidae > Anseranas > Anseranas semipalmata. The sequence goes on from VXAA01002388.1 coordinate 644,640, forward strand.
ATTTGAGAATGCAGTCACCTGTGTGCTGAGCTGCCTGTTGCAAGCATTTCTGGAGCTCCCTCAGCCCAGCTTGTTCTTGCTCGGGAGCTCTGCCTGATTTTAGCTTTTTCTCAGACCGACCCCGTAACTGCAGGAAACGCTTGAATTGTGACAGTAGATGGCACTCTATCAATCCTCACAGCACGTTGTGCTAGCCATAGAAGGAGCTGGAAGCAGAAGTGTGTTTTAGATGCTACAAAAGAGATGCAAGCAGGCTGTGAGGAGCTACCCAAGGCTCGGCTGTCTCTCTGTCATCCTGTGGATGACAAGCTACGTTTGCTTTGGTAGAGTACCAGTAACAGGGATCAATATCCTCATGCTCTGAATAGTCCTTTGCTTTCTATGTAGTGCATCTTTGTGCTCTGCCTGCTCATCCAGGTAGGGCAGTGAGTTTAAAAGCCCTCAACAGCGTGGTCTGCTCGTATTACCTGTGGAAAGCCGCAGCACTTCCACGCAAGGTGATTCCTGCAGGACAGCTGCCTTGTGCAAAGCAGAATTGATGCCCGCAGTGTCTCCAAGACTTATATTGTGCTATTTCACAAAGATTCCATCTCTGGCTCTTTGTGTTTGCATTTTTTTTTTGCCCTTGCTAGAATAAAGCAGGCCTTCCAGATTGAAGACTTATGTTTTTTCTTTGTGCCTATAATCTATCTCCATCCTATATAAAGTAGACAGTGGCCTTTCAGCCCATTGCCAGTGGTTTTCTTTTTCTGTGGCAATCACAAATATGTACTTGTACTTCATGTAAGAGGCTCTGTACGACACCCTCAGCAGGCATTTTCCATCCAAACCTTTCTTTGCTGATTTGGTATTTGTTCTTAGCCATGTACCACAGGTGTATAACTGAAACTCTGTGGTGGAATTAGGGGGTGTGATGAATTGAACAGCCCTGTTCTTAGTTAGCAACACTATTCTCTGGAAAGCACCCAGTTAGAACCACTGCATTGGCCTTAACCATTGGTAAAGGAAAAACAGATAAACGAGATGGTTGGGTAAACTCTAACTCGTATTTAGTGTCTTTTAAAACTCTATTTGAGATTTACAGTGATGTCTCTACACTGAGCTTTTGTTTGCTGTATAGAAAAAGAGCTTTTCAGGAAACGTTTACATAACAATTTATGTCAACAAGTTTCTCCTAGTTTGTTACCACTTCTTTGTGAAAATGTTACAAAAGGGAAAAATGTTACCTGAGCTAAACTGCTGAGATTGCAGATTATCAGGTAAATTTGTAGATACTAGTATTCTACTTTCTTGTCCATAAGATGCTTTTAATAAGCAACTTGGTGCAATACCCAGGAGCAGAGATTTCCTGAGGGTTCAAATAGTAATTTGCAAAGGCTTCTCAGCTGAGGCAAACTAGCATCAGTGAAACATTTCTCACTGAAAGGTGAGAGAATATTAGGATTTTCTGCCACGTGTTTGGAGCTAATTTTGTGTACTCCCAAAGGGTAGCCGGAGAAAATTCCTCTGGGAGATGAAAAAGCTGAAGGAAGTAGAAAAATAAGCTAGCCTTCTCTGCAAGGTGATGATCTACGGTCATCTGGCCTGAGGAATAGAATATAGTTATTGCAACAAAAGCTTTTCCTATGAATGATAGTGACCTACAGGGACAGAATGTAGGTAATATTATGTCAAAAATGTTTTATTAGCACTGTGCAAAGCTGGACCATAGACTTTCTCTCTTGCACAACTTCCATAGTGTGCATAGGCTTAATCCCAATGCAAGAATAACGTAGTCCTTAATGTAGTAAAAAGATTACATAGATTGCTCCCAAATATTGACTTTGCTTGGCTATCTCTGCAGGCTTTCCAAGTCCTTATTCCTACTTCATGTCCCACTTATCTCCCATCCCTCAAGAGAAGTGTTTTCCAAATATGCTTTTTGTTGTATAATACACTCTCTGCTGCAACCTCAGTATATCGTGTGTATGCATGCACATACATATTTGTATACGTATGGAAGATGATTACTGTATTTCATTACTAATCATGGTATGCTTTCCTATATATTCTTAAAATGGATGAGCTACACTTCAATATAAAATTGCTGAACTCAGATTTTTTTTTATAAAAATAGATGTAGTACATTATCCCTCCTTCTGCTCTGTGCCCATATATAAACCTTGCAGAAATGTTCTCATTTGACTCAGTAATTGGGAGTAATTGGCAAGAGAAGTATTAGCTCCTTTTCAACATCATCTCTCACTACTCTAAAGAAATGACGGCTATGCGGAAGTGCCTGAGCTATCTCAGTACAGGAGGCTGCCTTGACAGTCCATCTGAACTCCACTGAAGCCATATGAAACATTTCTATTGACTTTAATTAGCTGTAAATCGGGCTCTTACAGTCACAGCCAAATTCTGTAACTCCTTAATTGTTTGATATCCCTTAAATTCTCCAGTTCCATTGAAATTCTATGTCAATGTGTTATTTGTGTTGATCAGGTTATTGAGGATCAAGCCCTGTATTAGCTACACATAAAGTTGTATATTTGTTGTCCAAATATATACTCCATTTTGTGTTGGTGGTATAAATTCACTGGAGATACTTAAGGCAATTGGGCAGTTGGTACTATCCTTATGTTTTTTTCTTTATACTACATATTCAGGTAATCCACAAAGGTATAAAAATTAAGGCAGATTTTTTGGGGGTGTATTTCACTTTATTCCTGTTTTATGTTTAGATCATTTCTTGACAGACAGCAGATGTCTGTTAATTCCTGAAAGCATTTGTTTCACTGGGACTCCTGATAAAATTACTGAATTGATGAACCACAATATCTGTCACTTCAAGATATCCAAAAATGCTGTGTGGACCCATTAGCACTCGCCTTGGGTAAAATGAGTAGCCTGATAGGAATTACCATATTGATCAAAGCGGTGCTTCAGCTAGTCCAATACCCTTGCTCTGACTGTGGTCACTAGCTGCTGCTTCAGCAAAAAGCGGAGTAAGTCCTTTGAGAAATATCTGTCCAATGGTTTGCTTTCGGGGAAATCTGCTTCCTGACACTTATCTATTCTATTTCTAAGGCGGGCAGGGGTTATCTCCACTCTAAAACATGCAGCTGATGTGAATCTGAATGGCTTTGCTAACCATATATACAGCTATGTCTTAGAATCCTTTTGTCAGTTTCACCTTTGTTGTCCTGCTTTAGGGTGGCTGTTCAAGTCCCTAGGGCAAGCACCCTGGATCTGTGGTGTCTGTACATCACGGCATGGCTGCAGGGAGTAACCAGTGTGCACAATCAGTGAGTGGCTGCTTAGCACTGGGCTGAGGTGTTGAAAAGCAATGGTCAAGCCAAGGGCATTGCAATCAGATAATTGATTGCAAGGGTGGAGACTGCAGCAATCTGCTGCGTTGGCAGAATTGGACCAGTGTATGAATTTATTACTTAAAAAAAAAATTGTATGAATCAAGACATTTAATTGCAATATTTTATTCTTTTTCCCTGAAAAACATGGTTATTCATTATTTATGCTGTGGCCTGCTTAAAAGGAAATGTGACTTTGCTGTAGGAATTAACTAGCACGCTCCTTTCATAATGAAGGTTAAACTGCCTCCTGATGAGAAATGTGGAACTTCTGAAGCTTTAAAAATATATATATATTGTTAGGGGATAATCTGAGTAAAGAGGGCAGAGACTACTGCATACATAACTCTTACTGAAAACTGTTTCATATATGCACCATCCAGTGCCGTCAATCTTGTGCATCCCCATAGATGCTGAATCCTATTCATATGGGGGGGTGTTGTAAGAAAGGAATGTAATTTGCATTGTTTGAATCTAAAGCGTGTGCATTTATGCTAAAGAAATGTAATAGCAGCTTGTTTTAAGAAAGTTATCCTGGAACAAGATGGGATGTGAATCTAATACAAAAGAGTTATTGCAGAATAGATCTGAACAAATAACCTCATTTGAAAAACTTAAACCAGAATGATTTGACCAAAAACAATTTTGTAGCAGACTTTGCTAATATTCTTTTGTTCAGAATAAATTTCCAAGAGGGGCCTAATGTACAGAGTTGAGTTCTGAAGCTTTCAATTTTCCTGCAAAGACCAGAGCTCCTTTCCTGGGCAGCCTGAAATGAAATCAAAGTTTTGATCTCTATACAGGCTGAAAGCATGTGGCCTTAGTAATCCCTGTTAGTGCTGATATTTATGAATGTAAGCTCTAGCTTTTATAACAGCATAGTAGTTGAACACTGGTAAGGACATATGGGAGAGGATTGTGATTGCAAACTGCTCTTCCAAGTAGTTCCACCATTTTAAGAAGGGGGTTTGGAAAGGAGTGAAACTCTAGTTATTTCCATTTTCTGTCTGTTCTGCTTATACTAATTACTCTAAATCTAGGGTTTGCTTTGTCTGGCTTCAGTACATCTTTTTGCTGCACTACACCTGAACACTTTTTTGTATTTTTATTGTAACGATAGACCAAAAAATGGTAGTTAAAAAGTTGATGTGTGGATGTCAGAGGTATAGTAAATCTGCAGTTTAATATATCAGCTTATGGCCATTCTTGGCTAGCTTCTGCTTTACTTGCACCTTTTGCATTATTGATAGTAAAAGCCCAGCATTGCATATTGAAATGCATATTGAAAACAGAGGAAGGAAGGCTTAACTGCGGAAAGGCTGGAGTCAGCTGAAAATAAATGTGACTTTACATCTCCGAATGGCAACTCCACCATTCCGCTGCTCCAATCTGTCTCACCAGTTTTATACAGTGTGAACCGAATTCAGTTTTCTGTCATGAATCTGGAGGAAGAACATAGTCAGACTTGAGATTTTATTTTAAATCAAACACACCCCAAAGAAACCTACCAAAAAAAAAAAAAAGGCAAAGTTCAGGAGCATCAGTAAGTTCTTCATCGTGGTGCTAAATAGATGGCTTTGCCTGGAAGCATCAGTAGTTGGCATTTTGCCTAGTTAAATCTCTCACGCGTTTGAGAGCTGACAAAACAATGCCTTTTAACTATATCAAATGGGCTTATTTTCCGGAACTGAGAATAGACTCCTTAAAAAACTCATGTAAAAACTGTCATGTGTAGGCTGGGAGTTGATTAGCGCAGGATAGCTCCATGTTCTTACACTCTCAGAAATAAAATGAAAACCTCTTCTTGCTGATTTAATACTATGCTGCTGAACAAAACCTGATTCAATGAAATGCCTTACAAGTATATGATAGCTGCTTTGACTTAAGCCCAATTTTTCTGGTCTTAGTGGTATTTCAGTAGCTCTTTGGCAGCTTGTGGGATCTTTGCAATGAGTTGGGTAACCCCTTAGCTAAGTTAAGCAGGTGTATCTGAAAGGCAAGGTTACACTTAAGGCTGTCTCTTGCTTTCCTTGTATGCATTCTGTTCTCTTCAGAAAGACCCGACCTTCATGTCAGGTGAGGGATAAAGTTTTCATGAGTTATTTCTCTTACAGCTCAAATTCACTTTAAAGTTACTTGTGTCATGTAGGTACAAAAGGGATTTTTTTTCCAAGGTACAGTTGCCTCAGGTAGTATTTTGGTGCTCTGTTCTCCCTTGGTAGATATTTGTACCTGTAAGAGCTCAAATGTTTTTTCAGTCTCTCACCGACTTCATTGATTTTCAGTGGAAAATGCCTAAACTCCTTCTGCATCTTTGAAACTTTATTCTTTAAAGTATTAATAACACTCAGGGAGACTTCAGCTCTGAAGTTCACTGCATGTTAAGCTCAGATGTTTTAGACAACTTTACCTACTCTAATATATAGCATACTCCTCACTTGGTATCTCTCCATTTGCATGTTTTTACCTTGGTAAATGCAAAATCACTTATCTAAATTCTATAAAGGACCAACATTCTACTTATGATGGTGTAAGAGCATACAGGGTAACTATGAAATAGTTTTAAGAGTATTGCGCTCTCAGTACCAAGTAACCAGAGTGCTTTTAAAATTTTTGTTTAGTTCACCTTTAACATCTTTATACTGCTCTCGCGACTTCCACTTCCTGCATATGTGTGTTATCAGCAGCAGAGACAGAAATTGGCTCCCTTGTATTAAATCATTTTTGTCACTAGACAATTTCTGCTTCAAACTCAGAATATCAAAGCAGACAGTTCATTGCTTGGAAATAGGCTTTCATCCTAATGCAAAAAATGCAATTATATTTCAGGAGAAGATTTTTTTCCTGTTACAGTTTGTCATGGTAATTCCTCTGCTAGTTCTTTACAAAAGGTTTGTTTATTGTTTCCTGTCAAATAGTGTCACATCTCCTTGAGATATTCAGTAAGTTCTGAGGCACAATTCCATGCTGGATGTACTTGAGTGTTGTTTGCTGGTTCACAAAAGCATCCAGGTGAAATTTTGTCCTGTGGCAGGCACCCTAACCTGTGTAGGAACTGAAGAAGTACTTAAAATAGGCTTAAAGTAGTGTTTAGTCTCTCTTGCTCTCTGTACAAGTCTGAATTTCAGAGAATGGATATGAGCTCTCAGTTTCTTTTGTTTTTATCTCTCAGCTGGATTTCAACTTTAAGCACCATTAAGCAGTACTTGCACCTGAGCTCACTGTTTAGCTCTAGATGTGGATTTTTGCATACCAGCAGGTGTTCAAATCTGGCTTTGGGGGTTTATTCTGACTTTTGCTTCTGACCTTATGGCCTCCCAGGCAGGAAGCGCTGTCTCTGGGTTCTTGTTCTTCAGTGAGCATTGCCCGAAGACTGAGCTCTGTGGACTCGTGTGATACCTTGCCAAAATGAGAGCTGGTCTTTGTGTCTGTAGCATGCATTTCTGTTCCAGAAGGAATTTGTTTCCTAATAAGAGGGTTTTGCTTTTTCAGTTGACAATGAAGTATATTGAACAAGGAGCAAAGCATCCGTGAGTATTTAATGGAAATAATAATAGTGCTTTGATAATGTGAGATGATGCAAATTGGTGTCACAAGCTAGGTAACAGGGGATGGATTTTTGCTACCAGCCCAAAGGGACCCATCAGAGAGCCACATTATACATAAATCAGGCCATGATCTAGGAATTGATATCTTTGCCTGAGACAAAAACTCATCTTTAACTGGCTACTTATCCATAAACTGATTCATTCTTGTTTAACCAGAACTCTGGGATCAATGCATCAACTTAAAAACATCACGTCTTCTAGGTTCATAGGAGACATTGCTACAGCTAATTGAGGCTAATGGCACTGCAAGAACTCAGCACCGCAGGGAGAGTGCATGTGCGCATGAAATAGAAAGGATTTATGGAAAAAATGGAGGAAATATTGTTAACTTCCTGCAGTATCCTTCTGCGATGTCCTTGTACTCTTGTACAGCTACTATAAATAACAGCAACAAGAGATCCTACATGGAAACTGCATGGTAACTTAGAATAGCGAAGAGGAAGAACTCAATGTCTCTTGAACACTTGTGCTTTGGCATTGTTTTGGTCTCGGTCAGCTTTATACCGCTGCAGTTTAGTAGTGCGTAATGATAGAGCTGCGTCTTCCCCCTTGTTTGGGATGACTGAGGAGCAATGTGGCTGACAAAGGGAGAACTGGGGAAGGCAGATGGAGGGTTTGGGGCTGGCAGTCCCTCTGGTCTCAGGCTGGGTGCAGGCAGGGGGCAAGGTCCTCCTCTTGGGCTGTTCCCCAGCAGCTTTTTTCTTGGATGACCTTTAGGACGAAAAAGGGAGGTGACTGGCTTGCTCTGTGTGCTCTCGACCAACACAAAAGGGGCCAATTATTGTAGTGGCTTTTGTGGATGAAAGCATTTACCATTTCAAGGCTGGAGTGAGGCCAAGAAACTAATTTCATCCATCAGATGCCTTTCAGTGGGAACTGATTTTCAAGGTACAGCCTGGCGCTAGACCTGAAGAGAGCAGACGGGTTTCTGAGCATCTTCTCCAAGGATATAAAGCTCAAAGCATGCAATATGGAGATACCAGTGCAGGAAGAGATGCTGTAACTGATCTGTTACCACACAGCCAATGAGCTGTTCATCAGTAACTGATGATGAACAGTACCTGTTTCTTGTCACCAATAGCTCATGTAATATAGAGCCTCACCAAAAGTCCAGCAGCTGTCTGACCAGGGAGCCCAGCTGTGGCAGCGAGGCTGCTCTCATGGCATTTTTCTTCTGTAAAAATGCTCACTCTCACAATACAAAGTTGAAGCGAACCCATTAAATATTTATCAAATGACATGCCACTCTCTCAGGAATTCTCAAGAGAATGGCTGAGGAAGGCCATAAATATTATTTTTACCTGGGCTCGGAAGAATGCTATGTTTAGGAAAGCTGGTGATCTTGTAGATGAAACCCATCGTGTGATAGTGGCAAAACACTGCCTTGCACAAACAAACCACCACTGCAAATCTCTTAAAGTCATTATCAAAGTTGTGGTCCTGCACTGTCATGCTGTAATTTAAGACTCTCCCAAGGGCTTAAACAGCTCTGTGACTGGCATGAAAGATTGGTGCCAAAGCTGATATTTATTGTCATGAGCGCTTAGCTGTTTGGATATTAGAGCACTAGGCATGCCAAGGGTGTTAATGGATACAGAATTGTTAGCTATTTGGGACTGATGATGACAGCTCTTATCAGCACAGTGAGGCAGAAGCTCATTGTTTTGTTTGGAATTTTAACCACATTGTATGCAATTATGAGAGATAGTAATGAAAACTAGACTACTGTATTAGGAGTCCTTGAATGTCTTTACAATTTCAGGGCATGTAGTTATCTCTTACACTCAGACATGATTTGTGAAGGACAAGAGCCTGCCAATGAGCAAATATGTAACCCCTTTGGTGAAGGCATATTTGAAGTCCTGTCTCTTTCCAAAGCACAGAGGATATGACTTGTTTTTGCCCCTAGCTATAGAGCCCTAGCTGTTCAGCTGACATTGTAGCAGATCATACTGTTATTTTTGCCAGGCCAAGCCATGGGTATCAGCCAAGAATCAGTGGTTGTGCAAGCACAGCAGCCCCTGCATTACAGCAGGGTGGTATTTAATTTTCTTCAATAAAGGCTTGCACAGAAGTGGAGGAGAGCACAGCTGGGTCACAGCTTCCTCAGAGCTGCTCTCAAACCCCTGTAAATCAATAAACACGTTATACACTGCTGCCTCTCCTGCATGGTTAATAATCAGGGAAAAAGGCAAGACTTTAATGTCTTTGTATTTTCAGAAGGATGTATATTCACTGATCGGGTGAGACAGCTTCTCAGGTATGTGCAGCTTGTCAAATGCAGCTGAAATTCAGTTGTGCAGGGAGATTGCTAACTGCAGATAGCTCTGGCCCCAGCTGTGTGTTCTGAGCACCAGTAACATCTGATGCATGACAGCAGGGAAGGAAATTCTTAACACAAATCTTGAGGGTTGGGAGTGCTATTTTTTTTTTTTTTTTTTTTTTTCCCCATGCACTGGGCTCTTGAATAAGCTGTTCATTCACTTTTTTTCCTTTCCTGGGTAATCCAGGACTGCTGTAAAGGAACATTGATTAATGTTGGTCCAGTTCTTTGTAAAGCCTTCAGGAAAGGTTAAGCACGACTGTAGATCGATTGTGTTTTTAAGCCTCAAGTATATAAGTAACAAAGGATGTAAGTTAATCTTGAATATTGTCCTGTTTCTTCTGGTAAAGAAAAAAAAATCGAAGGTGAATACATCAGAGCTATGTGATCTTGCAAGACAGCAGTAAACTTTTTTTTCCACTTAAAAAGAAAAACCTTTCATATCAAACCAGGAAAAGTGAAGACATGGGGAAAATGAGTTCTCTTCTTGCATGACTCATTCTCCCAACAGTAGCTGCACAGGGAAATTATACGGCTTTGAGAACTGGCTGAATCAAGCAAGCCTGTGCTTAACTTTGTCCACTGAAACCCAAAGAACTGAAGTATAGGCCCAAGTTATGTTAAGCAGACCAGATTTTCTTTTGCAACATGTTAGATGCTTTCCCACTCTGAGTAGTTGAAAGTTAGGTAAGCAAATGGGAGCTACTTCCAAACAGTGGTTTGTTTATTTTGTCTGCAGACTGAAATTGCTACACTTCTGGGCCTGGGTTGTCTTTAGCAAAAAGATTTCCTACCTTCAGAGCCTGGAGGAAAATACCCGACTGCTCAGAGGAGACAGCCATGGATGTAGCAAGAAAATTGTCCTTGTTTTAAAGTCAGTAGAACAGTAGTTATCATATTTGAACATCTTTCTTGCACATTTCTGGGTCTGAAGCCAGTACAATAAACTAGAGGGAGAAATTAAACATCCCTGGGACTGTGAATGATCTCACAATAAGATGAAATAAGTCTCTTAAGCATGGACTGTTGTTGGCTTAGTACAAAGAGGCTGGTGTTTCTTGTTTCCTTTCTCTACTCTCCAGTGGTCAGCATAATACAATTCTATCGTGCCTTGAAGTAATATCTGTGATTCTTCCATTTCCTGCTCTTCACCTTGTAGAATGAAATATGAAATTTAAAGCTGTCTTTACGTCCCTTCTTCACTTTGCTAAAAGGATTTCAGCATGCTTTGCCACAAGGCAGACAGAAGATTAGATTCTGCCCTTGCTAATATGACTAAGGAGAGTAGGGAGGAGGATACGCTTCCTGTCCCTGGGTCAAAAGGGGAAATATTTTTGGCTGAAATTCTGCTCTCATGCGCCAAGCTGCAGAGACTTTCACCATAGCCACCGATACAGAACAGATGAATCTGGGACTTGATGCATGTGGAAGCCTCCTGTTTTTCTTTAGTGTGTTTCAGGGGTCAGACTTCAGCTGGCGGAAGCAAGTGCAGTTCTGCTATGCTGCAGAATAGCAACAGTTATACCTGCTAAAAATGAATCTTTGGCTCGTGTTTAATGAGACTCAGAGAAGAGTAAAAAATGCAAAGAGACTAGAGGTAATCACTTAGGGGACACAATTTTTCTGTCCTTTTGTATGCCTAAGCAAATATTCCAAAAAATATCTGAAGTCATAATAACAATTTAATTAATGCACTTGTTAATTGCATTTGGAAAGTAATTTTGGAGACATGTGGAGAACAGAAGGAGAACGATGGAAGCTTTTAAAAAATGCATGAGGAGCCAAGGCTGCAGAAGCAAAATTGCTTATTAAGAAAAGCAGAGTCACCCTATGGTATTTTATGAAGTAATGTATGTTGCTGTGTCCTTCAGAGGTGGTTTGTTATATGATCTATAAGATGTTCTATCCCGACACAGCTAAAAGGCAGGATACATGCATATTAATCATGCATCAGGCTGTTAAACTCCTTTAACTAAATATTGTTCTGGGATGCAAATGGCTGAGATCCATGGATGCTCCCAGTTAAGATGAGTCACTTAAAAGAATTAAAGTAGGATTTGTGTGCAGCTAAATTTTAGTATTTTTCACTGCAGAGACTTGCTACGCTGATTTATTTCATTGTAATATCTGACATAGGGAAATATCACTCCCCTCTCCCCCCCAGAATTAGTCTACAGTGTCCTAATGTATGAGGAAATATCTGTTGGGATTTGCTGACCTTTGGATAATAGAGCTCACCAAATTTAATGTCACAAGCAATGCCCCTAGAGAGATTTGGCAACAGGGGTTAAGAGGGAAGGGGTGTGGGGGGTGGGGAATATGTCTTAAAGTTGGGAATATATGGGGTGGAACATGGGTATATCACCATTCAGGTTTATGCTCCAATTTACACTTCCTATGCATAACTGAAAAGTGATGATGTGGCATTTTGCTCTCCTCAGTGCCTTAATGTACAGTTGGTGGAATGAATCGCCTTTCCAGAAGAAATCCTGCCATTTTTAATAAATAGTAAAGGTGCATTAGTAACAGATTAATTTTTCAGATTTTATGCATGATGTTTCACTTAATATTTGCAGCTACACAGTATTGTGCTGTAATTTTCTTACCTGTGAAATAAGAGTGAGCAAGGCCAGACCACCTCCTGGAGGTCCCAATTCAGGAAAACAAAACTTAGACACCTGACAAGGGGGCAGCCAGCAGCCCTGTTCATACTGTCAGAAATAATGCACACCCTGATTTACCACTGTCCTCCAAGTCCAATCAAGCCAGTGTAAGTAGATCTATTCAACACCCCAGCAGCACCTTCACCTTTGTCCATTTAGAAGGACACTTCACGCCCTCTTCCAATTGCATTTCAGTCCTGGAACCAGCTGTTTGCCAGGAAAGCGTGATGTGGTGAAGCAAGTCCAAGGCAGGTCCCTGTGGTAGTCTGAGCAATGTGAAATACGGGCAAGGAGGAGAAAGCAAAACGAGAACAAAACCATCCTCACGTCCTTTTGTTCCTGGCCTTTTTCCCTTTGTCTTCAGTTAAACCAGTGTTATGATCAGGAGCTGTAATGAGAGAAGATTTTGTTTACAGAAGGGTTGTTTTCAAAACTTATATAATTTCCTCCTGAGTATAAGTGGTGAGTCCTGAGCAATTCCAACTAACTACCTTAAAAATGAAAAACACTTTGCTGTAGACAAAAAAAAAAGTTGCATCTGCTTCATAGGTTGTCAGGCTACCACAAATGATTACTACTTTAAAAGATGTTTCTGTATTACTTCTCATGCTAAATATGTCCTTTGGATTTGATTATAAATTGTATTTATAATGTGTTCATTCAAACAATGAATTTTGAACTACAGCCAATTATTTTCTAATTTCATTTTATTTTGCATGGCTGCAAAAATAGTTATTGCTTTTTTCCAATGAATGTTGTGGATTACGTTTTCTTAGTCAAAGACATGCCTATTAATCTTATCACTTAATCCTGTAAAACATTTATATGAAAGTCCTCTAAGTACCAGTTCCTGAATTCCTGGAGCAAGACCTTTAATTGAGATCAGGAAGTAGACAGTGGGAACCCCTCTGGGAGTTCACTGCCATGCTTCCCATACTGTTATTCTGGGGCTTGTTACTTCTGTAGCTTTAGAACATGAAAGCTTCAGCTGGGGTAGAAGTTTCATTTCAAAGCACTCTTTTATTGAATGTTACTTCAGTCATCACTTTTCAATTTTTTAAAAATTTTACTTTTGAAATACTTAAGAGCATTTCTGTGATAATGAACAGGATATTTCAGAATGGGAATGTTTTAAAAAAAATCTTTGTTTTTGAAACTAAAACACAAGAAAGTAGTCTTGGCTTCTAGCTATAGCCACTCCTGCCTCAGACAAGATTGGAATGTGGTCCTGAACTGCTTACAAAGGCAGGATTATTATTTCCATTTTATAGTGGTAGTGCTTGCTTGAGATCAGAGAGGAGTGTGTATGGTCAAGCTGGAAGCTTGCTGTTTCTCCTCGTATGACCACTCAGCATCAGGACCGAGTTGTTGCATTAACAAAATAGTGCCCTTCAGAGGCAGCCAGAAACATCTTGCTTTGTCCCTCGCTAGTGGATCCAGCTGCACTGTGAATAAGGATGAAGGACACATTCAGCTATCCCAATTAATAGTCATCTCTAATTGAAAACTGTTCTGGTGTTTCAGTTCCAGGGGATATGTTGCATTTAGTCTGAGCATCTGGGGGATCGTTGGAGAAACTTGGTATCATCTAAACTAATCCAGTCAGTGAGGAAGGTTTCCTGTATTAGCATCAGCCTAGCCTGGGGACAGTCATTTCTGCATCTCTAAAGGGCTCGCTTTTGTGTCTCTGCACATGATACAATTATATCCTCATTAACTCTATGGGGGATGTCTTATTTAGGTCAAGATGTCAGAGATGATGTATAGCTGAGCTAGCTCCCAGGCTTTTTCCTTAGGACTCTTACTGGTTTTTTTTTTTTTTTTGATCAAAAGATTTGTAGTTTTCCAATGGAAAACTAATCTTTTGGGAAGTCTGATTAAAGCATATGACTTTCTATAGCTGACAGGGATATGGCTGGTGCCACATTTGGCTGCCTTTGATTTCCTTATCCTGAGGGATCAGATACCCCCTCACGGCAGGCAGGCCTGATCCTAATGCTGCTATTGCCTTTGTGAGATGCCTCCCCTCCTTTGCTTTATCCTTTTTTGTCTCCTTTTATACTGCCAGGCACTGCAGGGGCCATGACGAAGGCACCTGCCAGGTGCACAAGTGGGGCAAACTCATAATTCCAGTGAATTTATCACCTTCCCCTGCTCATACAAAGAGCTGTCTGTGGGTGGGAGTATAAAATAAGTCTGATTCTCCATCTTAGTTGGAAGCACTAAGATGTCTTTGCATTAGTTACTGCTTATCTTGTAAAACCACAGTGTTCTTTTCTAGGAGCATTGGATGGAAGGTGGTGAGAAATGTATTGTAAACTTGTGTTTTCTTATGTCTTCCTTGTTTGCTGCTTTGTAGCTCAGCACCTGCCTCCTTCCATCCTGTTGTCTTCTGACCTGTGAGTAGTGCCACACTTGATCATTTTGAAGGGCAGTGACATGTAAAACAGCCTTTGTGATGATCAGCAGAGACGAGAGCAAGAAATGTAATGATTGTGAGAAGGGAAGGGGAGGTAGAGATGGATTTTGAGGTTTGTAGTTTTTTGGCAGCTTTAATTAGCAGTGCACGTGGTTTGAATGAGCTTTGGTTGAGCTTCCTACAGCATAATGCTATCTGGAGAGAGATCAGTACAAGGTTTTGATGTATCACTGTGGGACCCAGACCTTTTCAGAAAACTCATGTGGGCTGGGTTTGCAACTGCCAGTGTAACAATAGTGGCCATTTTCTAAATTTAAATGTGACTTGCACAATACCCAGATTCTTTGTTAGGAATTGTACATTGGGAAGGAGCACTGGAAGCTGAACACTTGCTCAGAGTGTGCTGAAGTAGTCCTGTCTTAAGGCCTGGACATCTGGCTGTTTTAATTACGGGCATTGCTATAGGACAGTCCACATTGCTACCAGGTTTAACAACAACAACAAAAACCAAAACAAAAAACAGATTTAAAAAAATACTGCCACTTAACTTGGCTTATGAGAGGGCCTTTCCGAGGCTTTACAAGTGGAAACAAAGGCAAGAGTTTATTAAGTGCACTGTCCTTTCACATTATTTCTATGTTGGACTGGGTTTGGGCTTGTCCTAAAGAAATGTCAGCAAAGGTTATTTTGACCACAGAGATCTGATCAGAAGCTTCTCCCTCAAGCTGCAGTGTTACAGATGCAGTACACAGCCATTTTAATTAAACACCCATCCTTGTAATCAAATGCTTGGCTTCTGGAGATGTCACCTTGTGTAACTTGATTAGATTTTACTCTGCTAGAGGATGGAATCAATTTTTCTTCTAGTTGTTTGCTAAGAGGTTTTTTATTAATAACACAAATGGAAATTTAACTTGGAAGCTCTCCTCCTTGTATAGATCTGGTTCTTCTTGCCAAGTCTATGTTCTTGGCTCTGTTGCTGACTCAGTGATGACTTTGATGGCTCATTCTGGGCCTTGGCTCTCCCTACATCAATTTGTTGTGCCAGTTCCTCAGCTATGGAACGCAAGTAGCTCTTTCCTAAGCTCAGAAGCCTTCATTACTGCCAGGTATTCCAACTCGATGGCATTGAGGGCTGCATGTGTAGATCATCACATCCTGGTGGGATTTATTCCTTGAGGTTTGCTTAACTTAAGACCTCAGGTTACACAAACTTGAGGAAATATGCAAGTGCATTGAAAAAGCAAACTTTGACACTTAAAAACAAGCAGGGTTTTCTCGGGTGAAAGCAAGTCTGTCTGGATTAAGTGGCTCTGGCATATTGCGTGACTGCCTCTTTCTAGAGCTCTGACTCATTTATGCAGTGAAACATTTATGTTTTACAGCATCAGGGCATGTTTGTATAGGTGAAGTAAAATTGCTCAGGTAGAAAATGCTGCTCTGAGCGTCTGTCCCCTGTAGACAGCAAATCTGTGTGCAGCTGCTCAGCACAGACACTTGAGCTACCTCTGCATTTGGTGCCTGCTCAGCGCTGGGATGTATAATTGATAGGGGCGTGTGTCCCTGCTGCAGGCTCCTAACAAGGCTCCCATACATTAATGCATTATCTTACCAGGCCCAGGGGCTTTGGGTTTGTGTGTGTGTGCAGGTTATGTGGGGTAAATCTGTAATGTCAGCTGTTCTGCTACAGGCTTATGTGGTAGATGTGAGGAAGCTTGCTTGATTTCACTGAGGAGGAAAGTACTTTTTGTTTACTGATAGGAGGGACATGGGGAGTGAGCATGGCATGGTTGATATCCTAAAGACTTGGTTCTGTTTTTTCCCCATGTGCCAGTGTCTCTATTTGTGCTGGGGAGGAAGAAATGGGGTAGGGTCATGTGTCACTGCCTATAACTTTGAGACAGAGCAGATGCAGGAACTTGGGGTAAATGGATAAATGGGGACATTGCAGAAGAGCAGGTTAGCTGCTGCTCATCTGGCTAGTCCTGACTGGTGTGGTGACTCTGGGCTATCTTTGACAAGTATCATCATTACCAGTTCAACAGAGGTTGGAAATATTTAATGGAATTTACTAATTTGATCAGCAATGGAGACTGCTACTCAGTGGAGAAAGAAAATGGATTCCCCCCAGACTAGAGTGCAGTAATACCTAATTATCTCATTCTAGCTGTTGCCCTCTGTGCCCACATGTATTCAATCATTCTCATTTAGTTCTGGCACCATAAGGATTTGTCACTTAATAATTTGTTTTACTTGTAGCCATTTCCTTTTGATAAAGTGAGTGTCAGGTGGCTGTTCCTGGGCATTTTGCTGATGGTCTGATCATTGAAAAAATTGTTCAAATAATGTTTCTGTATTGCTTAAATTAGCATAAAGGGAAAGTTGCGTGTGCTGCCATAAATTAACCAATTTGCTTATGATTTTTTTGTGCTTACTACTGCTGTAGAGATCTGTCATAAAGCTCATTGTTTAATCCTTTTCCGATAGAGTCACTTAAGAATAATATATCTCTTAGCCATTTGCTGGTCTGTATTTATGTCGATAAAAGTTCCAACAGTAGTCAAGGATGGGCATAGATTTTAAAATGGAGGATGCCACGTCTGAAAATTCTCTTGCTCACCTGAGTGTGGCAAGAACGAATTATCTGACAGCAACTGCTATAATTAAGAAATGGACCCTGCTCCTCCAGCCTATTTCAAGAGGCAGAAATGGTAGCTTTTTTACTGTGTCAGGTGTGAAAGCTTGCATATGCTGTGAATCTTCATTCTAGATGTGGATTTTTGTCTGTATTTGTAAAGTTACTCTGTATGGCTCTGTGCATAGTCGGTATGTGTATATGCAATGAATGAATTATAAATATTTAGTTATGCTTTTAGATCTCTTTATCACATCTGAGAGCTCATTAGAGCAAAACAAATGTAATCAATCAAATTTACTGGTAAAATGTGACAGGCAGTTAAGTTAGGGAATTAAAATCAGAGATTCCTGGAGGTGCTCTGAAACAGAAGGATGCTAGAGCTTGGTTCAAATGCGCTGTTGTAAGGGTTCTTACCGGATGGCTCATGCAATACCTTATGTAGTAGCAACTCAAAGTAAAGTGGTTGCCTTTAGGTTGTATCGTATTAAAGACTTAAGATTACAAGTTTGAAAGACAAAGCAAAACCATATATATTTTTTTAAATACTCTGATATACATAGCTTCACATCTACTTGGTGTCTCTTCTGTGGGATATTTGGTAAGGTTTTATAACAATCTGCTGTAGTTAGAAGGTAAATGGATAAAATACATTAAAATTTGTAATAAGCCACATTTTGTGTGGCTTGCTTATAGTCCAAGATCATGTCTGACCTAACTATGCAAGATAGAAGTAAATATTAGACATTGGTGCAAGTATAAGTTATATTTTGTTCAGCCTTTGCCTAGAATGTCGATCATTAACCTAGAATTTTTCAGAGTAATCTAAAGGAATTTCAATGGTTTTTAATATTTAAATCCCTTTACAATCTTGTTCCATTTCCCATTCTGTATTCTTAGCATACCACTACTTCATCTTGACTTTTTTTTTTTTTTTTTTTAATATAAGCACCTATCCTCAGCACTTGCATCCTCCCTTGTGAATGTCTGGCATTCTGCAAAACAGGATTTTACTCATTGGCTGAGGGTTTTGCATGAGGATTTCATGTTTCTGATGTTACCAAAAGCTTTTAAGCATGCATCTCTGAAATGCTCTGATATTCACCTCTCAAGCCATTGACCAGTATACCCAGATAAGCAGAATGGTCAAAGTTGGCTTTTGTACTAGCTAACCACTCCCCAAAGTGTCTATTTTTAGACAGACAAAGAATACCCGCTATTTTGTTTTTGTGGAAGCCATGATGTTGCATCCTACCCAGCAGTACTGCCAGAGATCTGTCTTCTGTATTCTTATGTGCTTCCTCCCTCATCAGGTTTTGCAAAGATCCCAGTGCATAGACTTTGAAATGAAAAGGAACACTAGTGACAACCAAAATGAATATCCCTGCAATACACATTTGTATGGTATTTATGGAAATTGCAAACCTGTAGGCTTTAATAATGCACTAGATTTGTTGCACTATAATCCCTGGGGTAATTGTTATAATAAATAGATATCATAGATAAGCATATACGGTAAATAAATGACTTGGATTTAATTTCATTTGGCTGTGTGTGTGTGGGGGAAACAACAAAATGCCACGGATATCTTTTATCCCTTGATTTACATTAGTTCCAGATATAAACAAGGCTGTTTTTCAAATGCATGAGTCTAAATTGGAGGCACAAATCTCACCTCTTAGTAACTTGAATGTCACTTTTTGCCACGAAACTCCATTTTACATGTCCAGAGTCCTAATCCAAAATATGCATTTTCAAATGCAGATCAGACAACCTACATTCTTATTTCTTTCATCTGCTTGGATCCCAGCATGTGGGTGCCAGATCATCAGCTAGAGTTAATTGGCATTGTCCAATTAAACTCAATGTAGCTATGCCAATTAACACGAACATTGTCTTTGGGTAAAGTAATGCAGGCATGATATGAAGCTCTACGTACCAACCATTAACTTAATTCTTAAGCAAAACATCACTATGTGAGCTCCACACCACCAGCAGTGGGGAGTTACTCATTTGTTACCCATTGACCTTTCAGCCTGGAGCTACTTTTAAAAAGTGCAGGGTGCCTTCAAATGCTTTCAAGTTGATGGGATTAGAAAGGTATCCCTAGGTGTCAAGGCTTGTCCCCGTAATTCCTTTGAGTTCAGGGGTACCTTTTGAAAGCCCAGTGTGTCTGCACTTTTCAGTGGATGAGTTCATCATCTCTCTGTCTCCCTTGCACACAGATTAATGCTGCCATCAGAGGTTTCAGAGTTGCCTAAACTACAATGACATATTTTTTAGTAAGTGGCCTAACTCCTGTTATTGTGCCAGGCTTGAGAGGAAGAAAAAGATTCCAGGAAACTAATCAAAGGTTTGCAATGGCAATTTGAAATAAGACTTGGGGGCTGTTGTTCCCTTGAGTTTGGGGCAGTACTTCACTTCATCATTAGTGATGTCAGGAAATGTTAATCCATGTGATACAGCTTTCATGGAAAGCATTTGTGCTTTTGCTGTGTATAAATTAAAAACACTGTAAAACCTGAAAGAATTCAGTGAGCTCAGGGGAAGGGTGCTAAAGGGGACTCAGGCTTGGATCAATGCTATAAAAATTGTATGATGCTTTGCAGATGGCTGAGTATAAATCTCCTAGCCGCCTTACCTACTGCTTTTGCATCTTGTGGCTAAATATAGACGAGCGTTTCTTTGGCTGGCGTCAGCCAGCGCTGCTCTACGGAACACAAGGGACTTTCATCAGTTTATACCAGCAGCCTCCTATTTAGTGATGGGAAGTATTAAACCAGAAGTGAATCAGGATGAGTTGGGTTGTTTCAATTACCATGAAAAGACACCTGTAAAGCAAAAGAGGAGAAAGAAGAAAAGGCAGGCACTTATCTTCTACAGTTATAATGTATGTGCAGATATTGAATTATTGTATGTATCAAGCTAATTACTGTAATGAATAGATAATAATCCTCTAGCAGCCTGGGAGGTTGCTTGATGACATACTGGGCATCTTTTAGCTTGCCACTACTTTAATCCATATTTAGTTGATGTCTAATGAAATGCAAGCCAGAGATCTTTGTTATGAACACTTATTAAAATAATTTAACTCAGCTATTTATTATCCAGTTCCTATTTTGTTCCTGATAGCTTTCTGCTGTCCAGGTGCAACTGGGTGTTTAGAATAAAAGCATGGGCTTTCAGTTCTGGTATGGCTCCATGCATAGATAGAAATAACTATTTAGGCCACAGAGGAATGATCAGTCCAGGATCAAACTCCACTTGTGCATCTGATTTGTTGCTTCTGACTTGCAGACATTCAGACCTTCAGGCACTGAATGTAGTTTTGCACATAATTTTATTAAAGTGGGCATTTCCTTCCTGGCAACTCTGCCCTGAAGCAAACAAACTGATGGCTGTGTAGCTATTACACTTCTTAAATTTGCACTTCAGAGCTCTGCACCATAAATACGGCAGAAACTGCTTGGTTGCTGAGTCAGTACAAGCTGAAACGGTGTGAAGTTGTCTCTCTTCCTGTGACTTGCTGCATGCACGCTTTGTTGCACTGTCACATAAATAGGGTGTGCGTCTTCTAAGGGGACGTGCTAAGCCAAAAGATTGTTAAAAATCAGAGCTGCTGAGGTGAAGCTGATCAAGTCTGCAGGTACCACTGCTGTTCTTCCCCTCTATGAAGTTGTTTGCCCTGTGTAGGCAGGGAGTAAATGGAACTAAATTAGTACCGTGGCACATTGCTTTGGTGTAAATGACAGTACAAGCTGCAGCACAGTGAAGAGTCAGTCCCGTGGAATGGAGGAGTTGGTAATGAACCTTATAAATCATTTCTTTCCTGGAGACACTTTGGATGTATCTGAAGTCAGTATGAAAATTAAGGCAAGCACTCTAAGTGCCGCTTTTCCTTGGAGGGTTGAATGCGGTTTATTCCTGTGTATGAAATATCAGTCAGGCAGAGAGGAGTGTAAGAGGCAATGTTATTTGTGAGTCTATGGCGTTTCATTTTGTACTTACTGTTTAGGTCCTGGTGATTATATTTTTATTACAGTCTGCCTAACCTTGACTAGCAGCATTAAGCAAGTGCGTGTTTCAGTGGGTACATATCTAGGAACGTGTGTTTTCTTTTTGTTAAATAGACAGGGAGTGGATACTGCAATGTTCACAACAGAGTTCCAGAAAATTACAAAATCCTTCATTAGCGCAAGAGATTGCAGTGTGGTTCTTTCTCATAATTAGCTGAGTTGTTAAGTGCCTGAAATAATTTTTTAGAGTGAAGAAAGTAGCAGAAAGGAATTAACGGGGCGGGGGGGGGGAGGGGGGGGGAAGGCTGAGAGAAACAAATCCCAAACCCATCTGCAAGGCAAAAGAGGTACAAACATGCCTGTTCTTCCTTGTAGGATCCAGCCCTGCAGAGCACTGTCAAGGCTTCAGTGAAGCATTGACAGATGTATAGATTACAGATGTAATTTATAGCCTTAGGGCTATGAGCCCATCACCAAATTGCATATGGCTCTGTGGCGCAGAAAGCATGCGGAGGGTTAAAATTACTGCTGGGATTAAGTGCAATGTAAAACTCTGCACAGCTGCAGTACTCTCTGCCTGGGGATGTTGCAGGGCTTTACCTCGCCTCTTTGCTCTCAGAAGTTCGGAGGAGAGCAGGGTGCACCCGCTGGTGGGCCCCAGGGCTGGCTGAGCTGAAGCAGGTCCTCACCAACGGGTCCCTTGCAGTGGAGGCTGCACCTGAGCAGCCTTGTTCTGAATGGGTGTCTGGGGGGCAGGCAGCTTGGTCATGCTAGGGCAGTGTTTTGTGTTCCAAACAGAGCTGCAAAGATGAGAAAGGGATTTTCCCCAAAGCACAGAGCAAATCAGTGGCTGCTGCTGCGGCAGCTCTGGTTTCCCAGCATCAAGCTGCCTTGGAGGGAGTGTCTCTTCCTCTACAGGACAAAACCCTCATACTGCAGAAATGCATCCCTATGAGTATGCCTTTTCAGAAGACAGTTTCCTCGTTGCTATTGCGATTGCTGCATAAAGGGCTCAGTCCTTAGTATTGCATGGCACTGCAGCCAAAAGCAGAGCTGCTTGGGGCCAGTTCCACTTGCAGGATCGGGCCCCAGCTGGCCTCCTGACCCCACTGCAGTGGGCTCTGCTGTGCTGTCTTACGGCCAAGGAGGGCTCCTAAGCAGCAGAAATTCTAACTGCCCGGAGTGATTTTCTTGCTGACTTGTTCGTCTAGCCTACTGCTGTTTCTTGTGTTATTTTTAAATCTTCACAGTGTAGTGGTGGTGGGGGAAAAGGCTGCCTTAATTACTGCAGATAAAATAAATCAGGGAAATCTCATTGCAAATGCAGGGAGACGAGACATGCCTAACTACAGCTCCCTGAGTCATCCTGCCAATAAGGCTATTAATTTTAGTCTGAGGGAACAGACTGCATCTTCGGAGGCACAGTTAAGAAGTATTGCAGGCTTTCAGATCTATGGGATGCTTGCTCCCATACTGATGGCTGACGGCTCCAGCCAGGTGACGTAATGCTCTCCTGGATGAGAGTTGCCAAAATGAAGGGACAAGACATGGAAAGACTCCTGGGTAGACGATCTCAAACGTTATTTTCCTTTGTGGTAAGATTGATGGAGGGAGTCTGTCATGTGCCTATCTTTAAGATACCTACTTATAAAATTCACTTATTGTGGAGAAATGTCAGTTCTTGAATCCCATGGCATTTTTTTTAATTTGGATGTATGTGTAAATGAGTCAGAGCCAGTATAACTCCATAACTAGAGCACTGACCTTAGAAATAAGGGGATCTTGTGTTCATTCCCAACACTATCACTTAGGTAAGTCAGCTTCTTTCTCATTCCATTAGTTTTCATTCTTTCCATCTGCCTCCGAGATCATTGTAAAAAATCCTGGAGACTCGGTAGTGGTCCTAAACTGTGTCCTTGAGATCTGGCACTTTGCATGTCCAGGGCATGGAGGGACTTGTCTGAGGCCTTGCATAATTTAGTTTCTGTGACCAGTCTTGGATTAATGGATCTGCAGTCTCCTGCTTCGTTGCTTTTACAATATTAGCCAACAGAAGGGATGATACATTTGCCAAAAGAGCCCTAAATTTTTTATGTAGCTGAAGTTGAGGACCAGAAAAAGCAATCTAGGGTGGGAAACAAAGATGGGAGGCAGCTGGTTACGTTAGCACAAGAATTACGTTGCTGCGTTAGGAGAAGTTAATGGTGCAGGTATGAGAGCCCTCTGCTTCCAGTGAGGGCAGTGAAACCCAGAAGTCCTCTGCATCGTGAAAGATCAGACGTAACTTCTCCTTGCACATCCATGTATGGATGTCTTCTTGCCTGTTGATATTGTGGCTTTTGATTTTCGTCTTTGAGCTGGTTCATAAATGTAAATTGTCAATTTTTATTTATTTTTAGGTGCCCACCCCCCGTGGCTTACAGGAAGTTCCCTCCCATCTGTTCCCACCGTATGTTTTTGATGACAATTTGCACACTGGATTAGAACATGGGGCTGATCAGAACATTGCAGCTTTTAAAAATAATTATTGTTGCTAAAAAGATGTAGCTGCACCTAGGAAAAAATGCAAACATACTTTTTCATCAGTTGCTTAGTGTCCTTCCTCCTGCCCCCCCAAAATCAGTGATCAGCTACATTTAAAACAAAGATGAGGAAGATTTTAATTACCATTATTTAGCTATAAAGGAATGAAACATCACTCCCTAAGGCTCCAGAAATCCAGACATCAGAAACAACCCGGTTCAATCCTAGAGGCAGTGAACAATCACCTCAGCTCTGTTAATTGCAGCCGTCATTACAGCTCTACTTTTCAAAATACTTCAATTGAGGCCCAGAAAGTGAACAGGCTGGAGAAGCAGCCTGGTTTACTCTGCCCATGTTCTCCATGTTCTGGAGTGATGCCCATGCTGCATCACTCCAGCAGTATCTCGGCAAACCTCTATCACAATCAACTGCACTGAATAGCAGTGCTCCTGCATTGCTCGGGTTTGTAAAGACATTCTGTTGCTGTAAAGGAGTGTTTTCATTTGATGCTGGGGGTTTGCTATTGGCATTTACTCTTTAGTTTTTTTTCCTCATTGTATCTTAGTGTGGATTTGTTTCTTTGCTTGCAACTTGTTTTCAAAACAAACAAAATGCAATGTGGATTTATATGCACTAAAAACAAAGTGATGGCAGAATTTACTTGGAACAGAAAGGCAGTGTGGTGTCAGTCCCTTAGTTACTATAATTAGCACTGCACAGTTATTACCAGTGCACAGTCCTGCTAAGAAATTCTCAAGGACCCGGATCAGACCCGAGTGTCAGTGAGTGGTATTCTGTTTGGTGAAATGAACACCAAGCTCAGTGCCTGATGCTGCTGTTCTGAGGGCTGTGCTATGCCTCTGCATTGGTGCAAATCAGTGCTGGCTCAGGGGGTTGTGGTGCCAGTGGAAATGTAAAAGGAGATGCATAGTCCTAACTGGAACACCAGTCCAGGGAGTGAGAAGTGGGAACTTGACATTGCCCAACACAGGAGCAAAATCAGTTTACTGGATCGTATCTTTACTGGCAATGCCTTTGTCTGGCAGTCGAGTTCCTAGAGGGCTATAAGAACTTCATTCAGTGCCTTTTGAAACTGATGGGACTTTGTGCTGACAAATTCTGCATCGTGCCCTGCAGTCACTGATATTCATGGTATACTGCTTTCATTTCATTCCATAGACCAAATGCAGAAGGTTCAGAGAAGGGCTATGAAGTAAATTGGGGGAATGGGGATCAGACTCTATGGGGAAGCTTAAGTCTTTAAACTGTGCTAGTGAAATCCCTGCTTGCTTAGCCCAGGAAAATGAAGGATGAGAAGGGAGACAAACATGCTCTCTCTATAGAATAGAGGTAAGCCTTTAGGGGGAGATGAGGGGAGAACTTTTAAGGCTAGTGAATAACATAGACAAAACAAGAGTACCAGGCGAGTTGCACATAAATCAACTTTAGCTTTGAGAAGTTTTAATTTTGTGAGGTTAAATTTGGTGGTCACCTGTGATCAGTCACAGGAGGACTTACTCCGTGTGGGAGATGCATCTTGTTTTGTGTTCCAATAATTGCGCTAGATGATAGTGATTGTGTGGCTCAACACCTGAGGACCATGTCCCAGGCAGGATATCTGGTAACTAGCCAAAACTGAGCTTGTTTGAGGGTTCTGGTTTATTTTTCCAAAGGGCCTGAAGAGGTGTGTCACTGCTGAAGGAACCTAGAAGCTGTGTTCAACTTGCATAGGAGACTTTGGGAAATGCAGTCTCTAAATGAACAATGCAGGTTCTTGGTTAGCTAAGGATGCTTGTTTCCCTCTCATTCTTTACAGCTTACTTTTATGCAGATTCTGCAAGATCTAGTAAGGGTTGTGCTTATGCCTGTAGTCAGCCTCCCAGAGTACATGTTATAATATAATCTTGCATATAATATGATCTTGCATCTCTGCCAAACATTATATTGAGAACTTAAAGGAATAAGCACTTTTGCCACATCTGCCAACTGGTCAATGGATTTAGTGGACCAACACCTAGATCTGACCTAGACAGTCTGGGTTTTGAGGAGTCAATTGTACTGTGCAGCTGAGACCCCTGAGAATCCAGGTGAGATGGCAGGAGAGTAATGTTTATAAAAGGGAGAGGACATGATTGTTTTGCACCCAAGGCACTGAATGCTCCATCCATTTTCATACCCCAGAACATGGAAAGGTTTACGCCAATGACACAAGCAAAATTGGCTGTTAATCATTCTCCTAATGTTCTAATCCTGGGCAATGATATTTTGGAGAGAGCATATACCTTAGTGTGTGACAGGCTGACCTGCCAGCTTTAGTTGATCGGTTCATGCTCACAGCATGTTTGTATAACCATCATTTGTGGTTAAAAAATTAAAAATCACCAAGTCAAACAAACAAACAAAAAAAACCCCAAGAAATGAAAAGTACATTAACGTTTGAAAGAACTTTGTGCAAGATTAGGTTCTGCTTTGCAGAAGGCACATGCATGGAGTTGCTATACCATGTAGGCATGCTCTGCTGTATTTCCTGAGTGTTAAATGCTATCAATTAAATTTGAACCATATGAAACAGGAGTCAAAAATATCTCTAGAATGATTTTTAAAATTGATCTGCATAATACACATCTAATTTAAGTAACTTTCCCCAAGGCACAGCAGACCCATGAGCTCTCTGACTGGGCAGTGTGGTTATATCTTTAAATCT
Source organism: Anseranas semipalmata (assembly GCA_013399115.1). Taxonomy (NCBI): domain Eukaryota; kingdom Metazoa; phylum Chordata; class Aves; order Anseriformes; family Anseranatidae; genus Anseranas; species Anseranas semipalmata. Next base: position 670,881 of record VXAA01002388.1, read on the forward strand.
CTTCATTCTACAGTAGATTTTTTTTCCCCATATAGAAAACCCCACCCATATCTCTGCAGTATCTGCAGCGTGAATTAGAGAGTCCATTGGGACATCTAGGTCAGCATGAGCAGATCTGACATCAGCCTGCAGATTATGCCCACAATCAACTGTGCTGCAGTTGTTTTTCTTTCCTCCCTCCCCCTCTTTGTACTAGGAGAAGATTATTCTCAAATGGCAATTCTAAGAAATGTTAAAATGGCTCTACAGACAGTCTTGTCAAAATGCTACTCTCTTCATCAGAAAAACCTCCCGTGTGTTGTGTAGAGAATATATATTGTCTAATAATGTATATTTGCTAATGCAGTATTGACTGGAATTCAGAACCCAGCAGAGAGATATAAAAGGAAGGATGCTGAAAGCTGATGATGGTGCAGAGAGGAAAAATGAAACTAGTGTCCGATAACAAGAGCTTTCACAGTAGAACCATGGCCAGATTCAGAGCTCAGTTGCGTTGCTGTCTAATGAGGTGTACTCCCCTGGCTTCACAGAGTTGCTCCACCTATTTCTATAAAAGAATTTGCCCCAGATTGGCAAATCTATACAAAAATACCACTTCTTGCTTTTGCCCCATCTGCCAAGCAGGCCCTACCCACATGAATTCCAATCCCCTGCTCTGTGTCCATTTATTAAGATATTTTTCTTAATTCTTCAGCTTCCTGTGCTTTTTACAACCTCAGGGTCTCTCTTACATCCTTGTGCTATTTTTACAATACTCTAATTATACTGGCCTCAGTGGAATTATGCCTGATGTTTCCTAGGGTAAGACTAAACTCAAGTTCCCTGATTCTGAGCCTGGTTACACATTGGTGTAATTCAGTGGAATTAACCCTAATTTACTACTTTGTACCTTGGGACAAAGTTTATCTCTGAGGATGTTAATAAAGCAGCTGGGAATAGTAGCATTCACTTGCAGCTTGTTTTCAAGTGCGGTAGAAACCTTAAAGATTTCTATATTCTTTATAGAATGGGAACTTTTGTGTTATACTTCAACTGTCGGTCATCCAACAAGGGAGTAAGGTAGAGACATCATGCCTGCCAGCTTGTGGTTTAAGTAGAGCTGACAGGCAGAGACTGGGGAAGGAAGGCAGCTGCTGCAGAAGGAAGTCAAAGGACTTGCTCAGGGTCATTCCGCAGGTCAGTGGCAGTTCTGGAAATACAACTCGCATGTAGTGTCCAGGTCACACTTCCTATTGGAAGAAAATCCAGTTTTCCACAAGGAGCTTTTGCACAGTGTAAGTAGCATTTCCCTTCTAATGCAAAACCATTATTTTCCATCATGGGAAGTCTGCAGGAGATGTGCCAGGATTGTATCCTACCAGCCATGTGCCTCACCTGGTGAATATCAGTGTCCTTTCAACAAGCTGCAAAGCAAGCCTGCATTCCTAGTGACCTTAAATACTTGGGATGGGCTAATAACCCTGCACCTGGGTGCCTGAATCTGGGCACAGTAAACTTGCATGTGCCCATGCATAGACCATACAGGACAACCTCGGTGATTTCATGTCAGTCTGTGAAATAAATATGTCTTAATCTGTTTTATTTCAGCAGTATCGGTTATCTAGTGAGGTATTTTGGTATCTCTTCCTGCTGTTAGATGCAGAATAGCAGAGCCAGATTTAAATTGCGGAGAGATGCTGCTATGCTGATAGTGGGATAAATAATAAATCAAAGCCAGATGGGATGGCTTTTTCTTAACCAAAGGCCAGTACCGGACAGTGCTTTTCCATCACTTGAATGGTGGCATGCTTGTATTACTGTCCAGAGGAGCCTTTGTTCCCCTGCAGAGTCCCATTAACTTCCCGTGGGCATAACGGTCTGTCTTTGAGGAGTCAGTTGCAGACTTTTATCTTCTGCTAGAGCAACTATAAGTACTTTCTTTTATTATTTTCCTGAACTGAATGCCTTCCAATGCTTGAATGCAGTAAAAATGACATTTAGAGAACAAATTAGGACATAATTCTAAATTCTGAAGTATATTGGAATAGAAAGCTGTGTGGAAGGACAGAAAAATATAGGACAGAGGTTATGGTTTTTAGAAGTGTGTAAGTGTATATATATGGAGACAAATATTTTAAGTTTCTCTGCAGCACACTAACTTTATTCTTGCCTTTTTCATCTTCTAGAAATTCCAGTATGACGTTAAAAAGATGGCAGTGAATGATCAGCTACAGAATTATGTTAATACTTTTTTTCTAACCTCTTTTCTAACTATGGATCACAGGGGGAGGGGAATAAAAGCCTTGAAAGTGGTTGTATGTAAAAGCCATTAGTTAATATATTTTCCTTGCAACGCATTGCACGTTACATACCAGTAATGGAAAAGCAGGAAGGCAAAAGTTGGTACCTTGATGTAGCTTCTGTATGCCTAGATCAAACAGGAAATCTGTCTCTAATTACTTTGTCTTTCAGCAAAAAAGTTTAGATTCCTACACTTAAATGTAAGGATTAGCTACTTAGTTTGATGGCAATAATAGGTCCAGAAATGCTAGCACAAGAGCTAGTGCATGAGCACCACTTCTGAGTGGGAATGTGGCTATTACTGATCTGGGTACCAAAAGAGGAAAAGACTTTTTGGATGAGTGGGGAACATGAGTTTGCAGCCTGACAAGGCTGTCAGGTGCTGTGCAATTGTAGGACAAGAGCAACGTGGTTCCTCTGTGCCTCCTGACTTGTCTAACCATGCCTGGGCAAAGCACAGGTAGCTGCGTGGTGTCCAGTGCATGGGCTACCTGTTAACTACTGTAAATGAAATTCCATTCATCTATGTTTTTGCTCAGGCAAGTTGACTTCGGTAACTGAAATTATCCATGATTGAAGGATGTATGGGTAGCTGAAGCATGCTTTGATGCCTTCTCTACCTGCTCTGCCTCCTTTGTTGCTGTCAGACTTGCCTGTGGATCACGTCAGGGATTTGGTGACTTTGAGTTTGACAATAAATTTAAGGATGAAGCCCAAAGCTCTCCCACTACCAAGGGGACTCATGATCAGGGAGGTCAGTTCTGCATGTGTGATTGTCCCAGAGGCTCCAGGGACACACTGGTTGTACATGGTAGTCTACATTTATGCTACTGCCCACTTGGCACATGCAGTCTATGGATACTGATGTCTGAATGCACTTAATAATCACTGTTAATCTGTCTTTAGTCTGAATCCCAGGAGAAAGAGTGAGCCAAGGTCTCAGACCTGCCCTCAGAACAGTATGACTTAATTTTCTTCCAATTTGCTTTGCAAACTTGTGCAAATCTGCTTTTCTTTCTATGCCTCTCTTTCTTCTGCCTCTATTTGTTACATTGTTGGACTGGCACTCTCTGATGCTGAGGCTGGTCCTTTTTTGTAGGATGCTCCTGCTTGTTCATGTCAGTGCTCTGAACCATGTGCAGGAGGGGGATAGAAAAAATCTCTTAGAATGGTAATAAGTGGATTTGTAGCCTCGTAGAAACATTTTTCAATTTAAGCATGTTGTGATTCCAAGGAATTCTGACTAGCAAGTAATTTGATCTGTCTGGATCAATTTTTCCTCTCAATTCCATTAGTATGTGGTTACTGTCAGGTTACTTTTGTCCATAGTTTCAAATTGGGAACAAAGATGAGCCAAGGCTCAGTGCTTTCCACTTTGCAAGGTAACTGCTTTTGGGGCCCAGGAAGCAATTTTTAGGCTCTTTTGTGCACTGTGAGCATCTCTAGCTGGCCCTCACACTTGTGCATTGTGATTACTCTTTTTAAATGCTCTTAGCAGAGGAAACAATGGTCACATGAAGCAGAGGGCAAAATGGTACCATGCTCATGTGGTTTGTTGAAGAGAATGGTATAAATCACTGGGACCTACAGACATGGTGCGAAAGGTGATGGGACTCATGGTGTTTGATTCCTTTGAAGCCATTTTGAAATGTGGTGCTCGTAACCTCTCTGGACCAAACTCCTTCAGATTTGAGTATTGGTTTCATGTAATCTTGAATCTGATGTCAGCCACAGAAGCATGGTGGCTTTCTTATCTAAAACCAGGACCAAAATGTACTACTGAAAGGGTGGTTACCCAGTTGCAGAGCAGGTAGGAAGGCCATCATAGAGAAGCAACAAAGTAAGCAGTCTCTCAAAAGTGGTTTTACGTCTGTGCTCTTCCCTATACGTGCTACAGATTTGCTGGTATGTTTGAACTGGAGCTGCCTCTGGGTTTTCATTGAGAGTGAGTGATCATTTGTGAGGCAGCTTAATGTGTAAGGCATAGAAGCTCTGCCCTGAAGGGTTAAACGGAGAGAAAGCTAAACTGTCAACCTGCAAGCTGAAAGCAGATTGCCATAAAGACTATATGCTCACAATGCTTTTCCTATTCCAATCTGTGCTCTTACAGAGCCTTTATTCAGCAAACACACACACGTGTTGGAGTTCAAGTAGGCAAATTCTTGAAGATCTCTGCTCCCTCTGCAGATCAAAGTTTTTAAATGAAGCTCCTAATTCTGCATGCAGGTGGGTGAGCCTTTCTGCTAGTTCAGCTCTGGGGCTGTGAAAAGTGCTAGGGTTGTAAAACTGGCAGTCCTTGCAACAGTCCATATCTTTAGTTTTCCCCTTTAAGGCTTCACACTGTGATGTGAGTAAGAGTCATGGGACTCCCAGGCTTTGGGTGAATTTGACCTACAATTAATATGGATCATCTAATTTTGCAGCACCTGTTTAATAGATGCAATTAGAATAAAGTGCCTGGACTCACCTGGTGCTTTGAGCCCTGCTGGGAAGCACTTGCATTTGCTTTTATTTCTGTGTGACTATTCTTTTCAATTTCATATTATGCAACTTCATTAATTAAAGCACCTTCCTCTTACAAATGCAAAGCAGTTTGAAGTGTTGAGGGCCATTGGGCTGAGTATGCCCAAAAAGATACCATACAGATAGATACAGCATTAAGGACCTGATTAGATTATTAACAAGTAATGAGTAATTTTCTCCTAATTAGTGTGCTGTGGTTACAATTAAACCCTCTACTAAGGGGCTTTTGTGTTCCAAGTCACAAGACTGTTCTAATCAGCCATATCCAAGCTCTGACAGGTCAGTCGTTGCTTCTGACAATAAAGGAACATTAATTTAGTCTCTCTTGCCCCTGTGAGTTGTATTTGGCAAAGCCAAGGTGCAGGAGGAATTGAAAATTGACATTTCAAAATCATTTGAAAGCAGGGCTCCTAGTTTGCAGATGTGTCCTGAGCATACATGATGCACAGATGGGAATTAAGCAGGCATCTCATCCCAAGATCTTGAGCTTTTTTTTTATGTACTCAGCCTCCCTCTGAAGTTCGTATGTGGAATTATAACTAAGTCTAGAGCTGAGTGAGCTAGCAGAGAATTAAAAAACAGCTTATACCCAGAGCTGCTGTGGGGCTGACTTCCAGCCCTGCTCACTACTTACAAGCTAAAAACAACTGGAGAGCTTAGAAATAGAGATTATACCAAAGGAATCCCAAATTCCATGTGAGCTCAGTGCTGTCCTTCCATGCTGTACTCCAGCTCCAAACTCCATGGTTTAACCATTTGTTTCAAGAACTGTTTAATAGGAATGGGAACAGTTGGACTATTTAAAAAAAAAAAAGTACAAAAGAACGTGCAAACTGTGAGATTGTTCTTTCTTTGGCACTACAGGCAATACAGGAGGTGGTTGGAATGTGCTCAGTTACAGTCTGAAGGACAATAAGACCCTGTCCCAGACCCCAAGGATTCGTATAGGAATCTGGAAGGCATGCACAATAGCAGTTCTTGAGGTAATGTGGCCATCCCTTCCATATTGCTATTAGCTGCACTGATGCTTTGCAGGGGAAAGAGGGGAAATATGCTAAATGATAGCATCCAGCTGTGGCTGCTATTGCTTCAGTTACTCAAGTGCTTTTTTTTTTTCTTGCAACTCACCATTGCAACCAGAAGGACTTTGAGCATGTGATTTATTTGCATTTTTAGAGGTGAAAATAATTCATTTTGAAAGCAAATTTTCTCTCTGGAATCAGTCTCTTAGCAGGTAGCTCTATTAACTCACAGGGCTACTGCTTGCACAGTCAGGCCAGAACTAAATACGGAGCAGTAAGACCCCAGCTATGCTAGCTACTGTGCAAACACTGTCCCTGACACAGACATCTGCAGGACCAAGCAGCAAGAGCAGCTGAAAGGAAAAGGTTAAAGTTAGTCCTGAGCAACACGGCATGCAGGGATAGAAGCCAGGGCGTGCTGCTTCAGTTCAAGGCTTTAGCCAAGCCACAGCAAAGTCTCAGGTTGGCTGACTGTTTTGGAAGTGACATTAATTTGTGGTCACACTGCACTCTGATTTCATCACCGCAGCGCTTGTAACAAGCGTGTTCCACTGAAATAGCTGATGTAAAGCTTGGCCTCTGTGTTGTAGATTCAAGGGCAATAGCAAATCATCTTAAAACAGTACTGCCGCTTAAATTGCTTTGGTTGTCATGTCGAAGGCAAAGCAATGTGAGCCTTATTCAACATTAAATTGAATATATTATCTGTTTAAAAGTCTGAGCTAAAGGTTGTGAAGTGAGGCAGCGGGGGGTGGGGGGGTGGGGAGGCAGTTCAATTGATGCCAAAATATTTTTGGATCATCTGGGCCGATACTCTTGGTTTAATGGTTATTAGGGCTTAAGATCTTAAAGTTAGTGTAACAAGATTACGTGGACCCTGATCCTCAAACTTAATTTGTGTATGCAGTTATCTCTGTTTTAATGGTGCCTTTTACATCACAACCTAATAGATTAACTTGAATCTAGTCAAAATCCAAGATCGTAAGGAAACCTAGTGTGTCAAAAAAAAAAATCTTTGGGAAGAGGTGATGTGAAGTGGTATAGCTGTGGTTCAGCAAGGTTAAATGCCTGTTAGAATCCACACATGTATTCTGAATAACAATACTGATACATCTGTTATGAAGTGTTGGGAATGATGTCTCTAGAATATGGATTGGCAAGAACCACTGTGCAATAGCTAAGCTTCCTTAGTTATTAGCTGAATAACTGAGTTCATATATTTTTTTTTTCCTTCTGGCTGACTTTCATGTCTTTCTTAATCAAGACAGGCCTCGCTGCTCTCACAATAGTTGGGTTTGGCTGGCATGACTCAATTATACCAATGCAATGCAGTGGCAAGCCAAGCCCATGAAACCCAATCTCCAGCAGGGTAAGTCAGCACACTGGGGGACACAGACCAACTTCTGGCCCATGGTGTGCGGGCACGGTCTGCCTGCAGGGTTCACCGAGCACTGACATTCAGCCTCTTGTTACAGCGATCGATTTGAAAAGCCACTTGCAGAGAAATTCAGGCTGCCTGGAACTTTGTGTTCTTTCCAGACAAATATTGTCTCATTAAGGAAGTAAATTATGATAACATCTTAAAACTTCAGCCGGGGTTTGCCTTTGAATAAGATTTAGTCCTGACTCTATTTTTTTTTTTTTTTTTTCTGATAAGCTTGGAAAGTCTCCAGAAAATAATTGGCTTCCTCAGAATCTGTTGGATTTGTTTGTATCCTGAGCAAGTTTATCTTTGGAGCACTGTAATAATGTACCAAATGAACATTTTCTTTCTCCAATGACTGTATGACTATGTGTGACCCACCACAGTGTACAGTTACTTTTTCAAGTAGGATCTTCCATTAGGACACAAGGGAAGTCTGGGTAGCTTGTGATGCAAGTCTGTAATGCATATTCTGTAAAAACCACTGAGCTACTGCAGTTAACAATTGGCTTATTTTGAGGAGGAGGTGCTGCTGCCCATCTGTATGGAATTTTCATGCTGCCTTGTTTGAAGGGCACACTTTTTATGGCTGAGGAAGCCTGCAAAGCCTGTATATGCAGAGCAGAAAGTCATGACGTGCTCTGGAGTCTAACAGAGTGGCACTTCCACTCAGTCATCATCCTGTAAGATCTTGTACCTTTACCTCCTGCTGAATTGTCTGCCTTATTTTAGAATAAACTATGTGGAAGGCTATAAGATGGTACTTCAGGACTGCGGTTAGCTTAGCTATAGGCACTAAGGTGCTCTGCAAATTTCCAGTGCTTCCATGTTCCCTAAATATCCAGCTTCTTGGTTTGTCTGAATGGGCAAAGCTTTAACTTCAACAGAATTGGGCTAGGGAAGGAACTAGTGCTAAAAAAAGCTCTTGAGATGGACTGGGGACCCCAGTGACTGCAGATGAAAAAGTGAGACATAAGGGGCCCGTGGGCGTTGCACGAACACTGCACAGGGAAGAGTTCTCCCCTAAAGGCTTGGAAGATGAAAGAGGAGAGTGCAGGGGAGATCTGCATTTCGTTTAGGGAGAGATATTGTAAATGCTGTGCTATCTTATGATGTGCTTGGTATAATTATTAATCGCATGATTAAGTGTTTGATGTTCTTCATAGCCAAGTTATCAACATGTTCAACATTAATTTTGCTTGTACTGCTTTATGCAACTTTCATGCCCCATAAAATGCATGTTAAGTACTAGGGATGTTTAATAATGATGCTTTCACTAGGACATGATAGTAAAACTCCCTTGGGCTAAAAAAAAAAAGATGAAAAATAACAATGACTAAACTTTCTTTGACAGGTTAGGTGAGGAAACAGGCCAGTTGCTATTTAAGAAAGGATCTTGAAACAATAAAGGTAAATGGTAAAAGAGCTTTTTAGTTTCAGTGGCACAGATTTGAACCAGCATCTAAGTGAAAGTAGTGACTGGCTTTTCTTTTATTAATATTAATGTTTTGTGAAATAATTATTATAGTAAGTATAATTAATAAAGTGAAAAGCTTGTTAGTGGTGAGTAATGAAAAACCTGATTCAATAGGAGCAGATCTCTTTAGTTATCTCTTCAATTGTGCCCTGCATTGCCTTTGATAGCAGGAATGATTTTCTCTGGTCATTTTAGGATGTATATATTCATGTATATACTTGTTTAGCATTGGCAGATGTTAAGTGGGTAACAAATGGATACAGCTTCCTCTGAACTGCTCATTGACAAAATGAGAAGGGGAAGATTCTCTGCTTCAGAATAGCTGAGGAACCTATAAAAGCTTCAAGCAATGTTGTTTCAGATTATTACTGCAATTTTATGGGCCAGTGGAAAGCAAAAAAGTCTATTTCTCATACTCTGCTCCTCAGTATAGTAAATCAATAAATAACTAATGGCAGTCACTTTAACTTCATCCCTAATGGATTGTTGTCCTGTTATTAAATGTGAGCAAATTGGAAATCTAACAAGACTAGAGGAAAAATGATCTTGTGTGAGTGTTAGTTACCCCAGAACTGCTGGAAAATATGAAACATAATTCAGGATTATTGTTTGATGTAAATATTTGTAATGCATTCCAAACATCAGTAAGAAGCACTGGAAAGAAGAGTTTGAACTCACGCTAGTGCTTTATAATAAAAACAACAAAAAAGAATTCAGAACTGTGAGCTGGTCTGTCTTGAAGTCATGAGAAGGGCAGGTGCTGGCACAGGTGAGAGTGGGAAATGGCCCTTGGGGTGGCCAAGGGGATTTTAAAATGAAAAGTAAATAAAATGAATTGCTGATCCACATTCTGAAATGCATTTATTCCGTAGTTTCAGCTAGGCATATAATTTTTCACTTCTGGCTGTAATTTTATTTTCAGCGTTGTTGTTGAGCAACCTCTGTTCTAACCTGCCTGTCCGTTTCAGTGTTTGATGGAATGGTTTCCTCATACTATTTAGCGTACTCTAAATACACTAAGCCTTTGTTTGTAATGTGTTGTTTTATAAATATCCCTGATGTATTTACAATGTGCTAATATTAGCTGCAGAATGAGAGCATTAATCAATTGATGTCTATGCCTGATTTTGCTGCACTGGCTCTCAGAGCAGCAGGACTGTCTGTAAAAACTGCAAGCCATTCCCCTGAATTGAACTGATGTTTTAGCTGACTAACCTTCCAATCCCAGTGGCTGTCATAGAGAACGGCCTCATAACCCACTCAGCTTAAACGTTTTCCAATGCAGAGAACTTATTCTTTTTCTTCAAGCTTTTTAACTAAAAATGCTGTGGGAAGTCCTGTAATTCATCCACATCTTCAAAATGTATTACTCATTTCTTCAGAGAAAGCCTGTCTTTCATGTACTTTTACCCTTATAAGGGAAACTTCATTCTCGAGAAGAAAAAAGCCAATGCAGCAACAAAATTCACCATTGATGTTTGTGGGCTCAGTGCCATTGTCTTCAGCAGAGTTGCATCTATTTATCCCACTGGCTCAATTCGTCTTTGAGGTTCAGTCTTCATTTTCCTTCCTAGCAGGGATGATTGTTCTTCCTGATCCCCTGCAGACAAAGGGGCTATTGTCTGCACAGCACAATGCAGTGCCAAGCAAGGACAGCTGAGCTAGCTTGGAAAAAGCTAACTTACTAGCTGCATGTAGTTTCCCTAGAGTCTGGTTTCTGGTACCTGCTATAACTTTGTTAGAACTTGATTGCTTCTGCTTAGCACTGTAGTGAAGCAACACTCAGAGCCCATACTGGCTGATCCCCTACCTTGCCTAGTGAAATACCCCTGCATTCACATGACAAGGGCTTGCAGGTTGATAGTTAGTAGGTATAGTTGAATTTAGAGTGAAATCGGTGTACAAGGGAAATTTAAAGAGGGAGGAGGTAGTGATTTCACTGGCTGAACATGTTAGGTCAACCTTGCATGGTAATTTTAACAAATTGCCAGATTGCTTATGAGAGAACTTTCATGGAATAATTTAATGTATTTGACAACATTGCAATATGCAATGGTTTTGTTCCTGCAGCTGAGACTTTATCTTGCCACAGTGCCAATACTTATTATTCATCTCTTCTTGTACATAAGGCTGGACCTTCTGTCTAACACAGATCTCTTCAACCTTCAAGAGCTTGTCAAGAGTACCCGAAAGTAGGACAAAGCTGAGTGCTGTCCTAGTAATGTGTTGCAACATTTGGTTTCAGCTTCCTGCCAGTCTAAATCGTAGTTCAATGTATAAACATCTCTGTGCAGTCATAGTAGCAAAGCGTCACTGTTTAACTTCATGCAAATGGAGTGAGTAGTTACTAGGAGCTTAGGAGTAAATGGCATTGCTGGGTTATTTCTTACCTTAATTTGGTTTCAAAACTAGGAATTCCTGTGTCAGAGAGAAAATAGCTGTCATTAGGGTTGTACACAGCTTTGACCTTGCTGGCTTGTCATTCAGGGACTGAAATGTCTAATAATTTCAGATAGTTCTAGCTCAATAGGAGCCAGAGTAATAAACTTTATTGATTTGGAGACCCTCACTTGGGCAATGGCAAAGATTTTTCCAAGTTTCTTGATGTGGAGCATGTAGCAAACTTACTGCAGTTGCCCTTTGGGTGGCATTCTCTTACTTCTCAAAAGTGTCTTGGGTTTTACAGCATTAGTATTCTTAAAGCAGTTTAATGAAATAAAAGATTATAACATTTACTTATCTGTTTATCACTTATATAATCTAATATTGTCTGCTTTTTCATGGCCGTGTTTAAAAATAAATCAATATCTTCAAGTTTTCTACACATTGTTATAATGAGGCTTCCATAATTGTTTTCTCTCACATTTCTTTCCATGCCTTTGTGTTTTCAGTATCATAGCTTTTACTATAAATGAGTGTTTGTTTTCAGTATAGTAAATACTGATGTAAATATGACGTGCACGTGAAAGATGAGACAGGAAAAATCTAGTGGGAAACATTTAGGTAAACTTAATGTCTAAAGATTTAATGAACATGCTCATTTTCTAATCATGCATTTTACAGCAAGTGAGATTAGACTGCAGTTGCTGTAGGGTCCTTTCATTTGGTAGGACTCCAGGCCCTGCATGGGGCGGGTGATGATGTTCACTGCCTAGTTAGAGAAGAACATTTAGAAGGTAAAATGTTGATTTTTGTCCTGCGTACTTCACTGTCTGTTCTTAGGCATTCTGGAATATATTGTACAGCTGGATTCATGAAGTTTAAAATACTTCAGTGCATTTTTTCAGAATTAGTATTTAGCAGTTCATAATTAACCTCTCATTAAAATGCATTGTTTCTAAATCCCATTAAGAATATTCATAATTAAATGAAGAGTTGGAGTGGGCTGCCTGGAGTTGCAGGCAGCAGTGTAACGAGTTATAGCAAGGATTCAACTGCAATGCAGAAGAAAATTCAGTGCAAAACCAAAATCCACAATTTATGATATATTCAGAATTAATTTACATTGAACCGTCTTCCTATATTTACAAAGCAGAGTATTTTACATTAATGTATGGTTTGGCATCAGTAGGCTTCTTCACCCCTCTCCTCCACTCCCCCCTTCCTTCTGGGAGAAGGAAATGCTGTTCTATGTATTTGAGTACAGTAAGTAGTTTAGGAAGGTCAGACTGTGAAAATGTGACGTCATTTGTCCTATCCGTGTCGGGGACAAATGCTGATGCCATCATTTAGCTGGTGAATTGCTATATCTCTGCGTTGCTGAGGTGGAGTGGGAGAAATGCAGCAGGGTGAAGAGTATCTGAGGGTGGGTGAGATAAGATGCTGATTAAGTAAAAGCTGAATTCATGCAAAGATGCTACACTGACTTCAGAAGTTTTAAATTAAACTGACCTGTGTCTGTTTTCAAGGTTAGGATGCGATTGGAAAGAGAAAAACAGTAAACCCAAGGAAAAGGATATGTTCACGGAAAAATCAGCTAGGAGTAAAAAAGCATCATACTGCCAAGCAGTGTCAGGGAGCTGGGACAATATTTGCAGCCAGTGCTTTGCATTTACAGCCCCAGCACGAGTAAAGCCCTTGCTTCTCACCTCGGTCGGGGAGGTAGTGAAGGCAGGTAGGGCAGTTCTCATTTCACAGGCAAGGAAAAGCAGATGTAATTCAGATAAATGGCTTGTTTCCAGTCACACGCACTAACTGCTGCAGAATTGCATGAGTTTCTGCATCCAGGCTCTTCAGTTTTCTTACCCTGTGCTGCCGCGTTGAATGAATGGGTTCCTTGTCAGGCTGTGCAGGCTGCACTCTCCACCTGGAGGCACTGCTTGCAGGAGAGGTGCCTGTTCAGAGGGGGAAATAAGATCCCACCCTCTAACAAGAGGCCAGGAGGCTGTTACAGGCAGGAAAAAAAGAAAAGTAATTCCAGACAATTCATATACTACAGGTTGCTTTTTTGTTGTTGTTGTAAGCAAAGTAGTAAGTGTTTTTTTAGCCATGGCTGAGTTGAGAGGTTTACAGTAAAATCGGTGCCAGTTAAATAGGTCTTTTAAATAGAAATGTTAGGAAACATTTTCCATTTGTCAGCTGTGTCCGCATGCTTTTGATTAATGCATAAAACAAAACAAATGTTATGGGAAAATAAGCCTGCTGTGTTTATCTATGTAATTCTTCATCCATCACTCCACACTGTGAAATCAAGTATCATCAATTCTCTGGAAGAAGTAATCAGAATGTGGTTCCATTTAATCCATCCATTATTTTTAACCTTGACGTGAAGTTTCTTGTTGCTGCTATTCGCCTCTTTTCTGTTAGTTTTTCTTAATTGCTTGGCTTGGCAGCAGGACACTTCAGCTGTCCCAGTGTAATCTGCAATACCCTCTGGGATTGTTTCAACAAAGGTTTCTGCAGAGTCAGCCTTTCTGAAAATAAAGCAGATACTGAGGTTAACATAAGAGGTGCATGCCTTGAGGTCACATTGTATTTTTTTATTTTACTGCATCTAGGAAGGACAAGATTGCCTTGAAATCCTGTCTCTCCCTGGGTACCCTGAAAAGAAAATTATCTTAGATGATATTAAAGGGTTGCTTGGTTATTTGGAACCTAGTTTTTGTTTCTCAAGCTATAATACTCATGTAATCTTGAAAACTAATCAAAGATTTCACCCTGAGTCCTGAATTATATGATAACAAGAAATGCTTTTGTCACTTAGTCCTATTTGTTCCATATTTGTTCCACTCCTTGTGTTTAAAAAAAAAAAAAAGTCATGTTTAAAAGGTGATTCCCTTTTAAAAAGGGAATGAAGTGTGAACCACATAACCTTAGAGCTGAAGATGTTCATGCTGCTCAGACACAAAATATGATAAATTTCAGACAAATTCTTTGAAATGAAGAAGCCTGCTGTTCTCAATGGATTCCAATACATGCTGTGGAAGGACTCTCATCAATCTTGCTATTTTAAGACATTAATAAAGAGACTTAAGGTGTTGGGTTTGAGCAGGGGACATTTCATCTCAGACCTGGAGCAGCCCAATATATATGTACCCCTTCTGCAGCAGGTGTTTCATTAAAGACAAACCTTCTTAAGATTTATAGGACATACACTCAGCCTATTTCTTACAGATGTAAGATAATAGCAATTCTGCTATTGCCTTATTTCAATGAAGTACTGAGAATTAGCTCCAGTGTATCTACACTTTAACATCTCTGGCTTTGCCAAAGCTGACGTTCTTGACGTGTAGGATTTCTTAGGCATTCATTTTCCCTCTATTGAGATTTGTCAGAAATTACTGTAAAGATCAAAAGCTGCTTGTAGAATGGAGGTTAATATTAAATGTGCATACACGGAATTAAAATAATATGAGGATTTAAAGTCTGGAGTCCTGCTTGGATGTAAACCCATGTGTGTTGGCTGCAAAACAATCAGGAACTGGAATTCTTTTCCTTGTCAGTGTGTTACTCTGTCACTGCCTGCAGCAGGGCTCCTTGCTGCTGCTGGAGATGCTGGGCTTGGCCGCTGCATGTGGCAACATCCCGGGCTGGATAATTTGGTCGAGACAGGTCGAGGCTCCCACCTCACCAACGTGCTGATGGTGACACTGCATGTGACACTCTGAGATGGGTGGGTGGGTGAAAATGTTGTGTCAGATGAAGCAATGTAGTTTGCTGTGTAGTGAAGCTGTGGGATTCACTGCTGTGTGACATTTTAGGTTGGACTAGGTGATCTTGAAGGTCTCTTCCAACCAAAAGATTCTGTGATTAAATGCACTTGTATTCTTGTGTGTGATTGATCAGGCTATATGTGATAATGTAATGATTCAGGAGGTTAAGTAATTCTTTGCAGTTAAATGATCCCTCATTATCCCCACATACAGTTTTGCACAGGTTTCTAACTCACTGGATTTACTTATTTCTCTAAATGACCTGATCTTATAGTATTTTTGCCTCAAACTCCTTCGAGGATTAAGTCTTGGATCTACACTGACAAACCTCATATTTCGAAACCATCTGCTTCAAGCCCTTTCCTCCCTGCTGTGACTGATGTGTTATTTCTGTAGAGGTTGAAACATCTGCCAAAAGAGGTGTAAGGCTGCCTGTGAAACCTCTATTTTCAGGTGTTCCTGATCTAAGTGCTTTTTGCTGAGGCAACACTCTTGTTCCGGGTTTGTTCAGCTGCTAATACTCCTCTCTGACAATGTAATCAGTGAAAATGTGGAAGGAAGTTGTGTCAAATCATGCAGTAATGTAATAAGGTTGCACAAGCTGGGAAATAGATTCTGTAGTCAAGTGAATCGTGTTATGCAAAATAAAGTTGGTGTGTGCAGTCCTGGATTTGAATAACAGCAGGAGTTCCGTTTGGTTGGAGGCATTCAGGAACGATGCATCAGCGTGACCTGATGCTGGTCTGACACTGGTCTGTCTTTGAGAGGATGTCGTCCTGTGCAGGCTGTAAGGCTGTTCTGGGGATGATTACCAGCCTGAGTAAAGGCTGTAGTGAACAGGGAATTGCAGATAATCCTGGCCTCATGCTTGGACATCTCTCCATCAGCAGAGCACTTAAGCACGTGCTTAGCTCTGTGAACTAAGCCCATTTGGAAGCGCTTTGACAAACAGCGGTCACCCAGCAGGTGCCTCTGCACTTATTTTTGAAACACCCAGGGTTAGCTCCCTGCAGTGTGATGCCCGTAGCTTAGCTGTGACTGCGGATAACACATCAGGGTTCAGCACAATGACACGGTATCTCCTCGTGCACTACAGAGCACTCTTTCCTTTTGTCCATATGGAGATACTTACAGCCCCTTTTACATGTATTTTCTCTTACAACACTTCTGTTGCAAGAGCATGCTGCAGATCAAAAGGACAGCACATTGTGTATTCTCAATACATCATTACTCATAATATTTGCTAATGCCTAGAATTAAGATCATTTGCTAATATCTTAATAATGTGGTTACTAATACCATATAAAATAAATAGCTGCTCCCAAGGGTAACTGATTAGAAAACAGTACTTGTGCTGTTGCTCAGTTCCTTGTCTGTCAGAGTCCAATGAAAAACTCACTGCAGTCTTTTCTACTAATTAGTGATTTTTAGATCTCACAGTGAGACGCATTCTTTTTTTTTTTTTTTTTCCCAGACAAGGGAATGCCACTGATTCAAAAACTGATGTCACAGAAAATGACCCCCTTAACTGGCAGTATGGGCAGTTTGTTAGGTATTTAACTGATGGTTTGAAAGGTCATGCCACTGCTGCTGTGCAGTTCAGCATTTCTCCGAAGAGCTGACCTTACTGGAAAAGCACCCTCTTGTCTTGTGCTTGCAGGTGAACACAACACCAGGCAAAACACCCAGCTCTGCATTTCTTTCTTGCAAAGCAAAGGTTTTTCTTGGAGGCTAATGTTAATAACTCTAAATCAAACTCAGAAAGCAAGCAACAGCAAATAGCAGCCCCCTGGTCTTTAACAGATGTGTAGCTTTGGGAGTTGACTATTTCCTGCAGGCCAAAGGACCAAGAATTTGGGGTTGTACATGAAAGAGGTGAGGAGACTGCCTTGTGAGCACAGATTGAATTTGCATCAAAATGTTTGGTCCTCAGGCTGCACGGGGCATAGTTACAGAAACCTGAGTTTTAACAACTTTCTACTTTGCCTTTGACAGCTGCTTCCCTTGTGACTTTGGAAAGATTGCGTAAAGTTGCTGCCTCACTTTTCCCATCTGGAAGGCTGCAACACTAAACTCTAACATGCTGACTGTGCAGGCCTATCTGGAGGGTTAGTTAGTGTTTTCAAAGTGTTTTGTAAATCCCATGCACGAGTCAGATAATACAAAAGCAAGCAATAGTCTGATTTCTTCAGTATGTGCTACTCAGGATTGAGTTGTTCTTTTGTAACTTTACATCTGTGGTGATGCACAGTAGTTTCTACTTCTCTTCACACAAAGCTTACACTCCTGCTTATAGGACATAAGCAACAGTGCAGGACTCAAACCAGTTCTGGTAGCTTCCTCTCACTGAATCATCACTTAATTTCCAGAGCCTGCAGTATAGATTGGGTTCCAGTTTGTATGCAAAGAAGCCCGTGTTGCTGTCACATATGACAGAGGCAAGGCTGGGGCGTTTTATTTGTTAGAACAGAGTAAGTTGGGGATCTGCAAGTTGTGACTAAAATCCTTTTGTTACTGTTCTAATTGAATATTCGTGGTGGGACCAGAACATACCCTAGATAACAGCATCCTTCTGAAGAGGCTGTGCATGGCAGGCTGTGGTGGGAAGCCTTCTCCAAAAGGAGACAGACGTCCCTCCAGATGCAGCGTCCAGCAAGTTTTCTACACACTATGGAATCACACTTGCATCTTGCAGCAGCTGTCACATCCTCAGACCAAGAAACAGCCTTGTATGATAGAAGCTGCTGTATGAGTCAGCAAGGGCTTCCATGAAGAGGGTTGGTTGACAAGTTCCCAGGAAAATATTCCTGTTTTTTAAACAGCAAAGGGCTTGTCAAGGAAATGGGAGCTGGCACAGATTATCCATATTCACTTACAAAACTGGCTTTCAGAGATTAAAAACTGACACGAGTATGAAGTGCTCTGAATTTTTAATTTGCAGGGTCTGGATTTTTTGGCAAACTGACTAGGAAAGATAGGCGTGTGGTGTTTGCCAAAGAGGGGAATACAACGTAACTCTTACCAGAATCTGGTTGGTTTGTTTGTTTGTTTGTTTGTTTGTTTGTTTGTTTGTTTGTTTTTTTGTAATAACCCTCTTAAAATTACAAAGTAAAGCATCAGTAAAAAGAGATTGATATTATTTCATGCATATTTTGAATGGAGATATTTTCCTGAAGACCTGTCTATATTCACAAGCACAGTAACTGGCTCATGCAGCAAATATGACATTTCTGCACACTGAGGCTTATGGACAGGCACCTTTGCAAGTGTCAGATGTGGACAAACTCAGATAGATGCAAGCTCTCTTGCCCAAGCACCAAATCTGCTAAGTGCAGGCCAGCTCTGTTCTGGAAGCTGTATCTGACTTAAAATGAGAGAGAATAGATTCAGCTGCTCAGAGTTGTTATATCCATACAGCTATATGATTTTCAGCTTGAATGCAGCCCCTATGGAGCTCAGAGCAGCAAGAGATCACGTCTCTGTACCTATTTACAGCAGTCATGAGCTGTGAATTTCCTGAGGTTGTTCCAAGTCAAATGTTGAAAATTTGGAGTGTGGCAGGTACAACTTGTCTAAAAGTCATTCTTGAGACCATTTAGGTGACATCCACGTGTGGAGTGCTTCCTGCTAGAGCCTCAGGGGCTCTTTTTGGGAATGCTCTCTGCAGCATGGCGTGTCTGATTTCCCTGGCTCCACTGGTTTGTGGCACCAGCGTGCTAGATTGAGGTCTCACAAGGCTTCCGTGTGAAGCAGTGCTGCCTGCTGACAAAGGATACTGTCAATGTGGATGCAAGATGACAAGCTGGCTTGTGCAAAGGAAGCTGTCCTCAAAACGTTGCAGCTCATGAGGTTCTCTTACAGGCTGGGGTAGGATCAGGTGCTTGCGAAGAGATGTTACCTTACATGCACTGAAGGCTTTTAAATTGAACATAAAGGTGCAGAACTTAAAGCTGCACAAGGAAAAAAAAAAAAAAAACTAAAAACTTTGGGGGTTCTAACATCTTACAGCCAAGGGCCTGCTAGCGCCTGTGGGGTTGAGGACTGGAAGGTCGGATTGCCTGATCTCTCTCCTGTCCTTCCCTGCAGACAGACCAACAGCCATGAAGGCCTGGATAGTTTGAACCTGCAAGAAGTCTGGCTTATTTGCCCCTCCCAGGAGCAGGAGCACACAAGGGTGTGATTCTAGAGAGGGGTCACAGCCTCCATGCTTCTGTCTGCTGAAGCAGAAGCATCTTTCACCCCTTGCAAAGCTCTGCAATGCCCTGGTGGGCAAAAGCTCCTAGGAGGCAAGTGGTGCCATCTTTATTGAACTTTTGGAGTCACAAAGGCATGTAGAAAATGAGCTATGTGATTCAGGAGGAGTTTTCTATTGTGTGAATAGCCTCAGCCCTAGCCAAAGTGCTTCACATCGATAGTTCCTCTGCAGCCTTAGAAACTGGCCCCTTATATGCCCTGGAATTAAATGCTCAAACTAGGAGTATAGTCTAAGGTAAACAAATTCCTTTTTTTTTTTTCTTTCCCCCCCCCTAACCACAGCTCTTCAAGCTAGCATAGCACAATGAGAGGAAGTGACTTTTCGTTACAGCCATCTGTTCCGTATAACTCGTGTAGCCATTCCTAGAAGTCCTCGGGGCCACGGATTGTGCAGCAATCTGTTGATGTGTGGTAGTTTGCGGGTTTGGAAGCTCATTGTAATGTGTGTACTGAGGTCAGGTATTCAAAGATATCTAAATGTTTAACTTCCATGTTCACCTAAATAGCTTTGATTTGGGTTTTGTAAAACTCATGGCGTTTTTAGCTGAAATAGGTTCTTTTTACTGTTTGCAGAATAATCCCCCCCATGCACACAAACATACTTTGAATTATTAATTTCCCTTCATTTTGCAATGTCTTTTCAAAATCCTTTCTAAAGAGGGTTTTTGAATATATTTACTTTTCAGGAGTCTGGGTCCCTACCTGCTAACATGTTTAATAAAAATTTACTGTCTGTCTTTGCCGATTACATTATGCATTCTGGGGTGATGGACTTTTTAATAAAGTGAATACTGGAGACAGATTTGATAAAAGACATGCCACATCTAATGATATTTAATGAAAATAAAAGCTTTTGGTTTTGGTGTCCTGCCCATTAACTTAAGTGTGATTATATTTATTGTCTGTCAGGCAGCTCAACACAAGCTCAGTCAGAAAATGAAATTTTCATGTTACAGTATAAACAGAAAACAGGAGGTTTTGTGAAGGTCATGTTAAACCTATGAAAACGTTGCCAGTGACCTCAGCAGAGATCGAACTGGGATGCAAATATTGCCAGGGAAGCAATAAGTAACACTAAAAACGTTTCTGGTTATGGTTGAAGTTGTATGTATGCTGCGCAACAAGATCCTTATTGCTTTCCCTGATGTTCTTTGCCTGATTCTGGTGGCTCTTCGACACACACAGATACACATAGACACACACGTGCTGGTTACATTGCTTTCCTTGTACCCTGGGCAAAGTGCTTTGCCCCAGCAGGGCCCCAGTGACAGCCTGGGGAGCGTGGCAGAGATGGACGCTGGGTTTGTGCTTTAATGCCAGATCAGCTTTCCCCCCGTGCCTCCGCTGCCTTGTTCATAATGTAAAAGCAGATCTGTCTTAAAGAGCTTCTAGAGCTGGTTGGAGAAGCATAAAAGATTTAGGAAATGTAGTTTTTAAAAACTTCACTGCAAAAATATTTAAAATATTTACAGCTTTCCAACTGATCTAATGAAATGTGATTATTTCACGGAGGGGAAAAGAGGTCAGTTTTATTCTGTTTTTCCCCCCTTCTCCTTTTTCTTTTCTTTGTGTAAGATTAAAAAAAAATATATAGATACCAAGGAAAGGGAAATATAGAAGCCTGGAACGGGGGCTGAAGCTACTTTTATTTGTCTTTCAAAATAGTGAAATTTTGCAAAGGTTGAAAAACCCATCAACAATCATTCTGAAGATGGACTTTTTTTTTTTTTTTTTACTGGATAAAAATCCACGGCTGTATTAATTTCAGAAATACTACAAGGTGAAGTAAGCTTTATCCAGCTGAGTATAGTGAGCCAAAGCATACATGCAGGGGAAAAATAAGAAAACCTGACTGTGTTCTTTTTGAAGTTTAAAAATTATTTCAGCTGTTCAGCAGGTTTAGAACTGATTATAGACTTTGTTTTTCAGAGAAATCAGATATGGAATAATGTAAAATAAATTCTGTTAAAGGGTTTTTCTAAATGTCATGTGCAAAACACAGCAGGCTCCACTGGCCAGATATCAAAGGATTGCCTGGAAGAAATATTAGATGGCTATAAATGAGGAATTAACAAATTGAGTAATATGTGTGGTAGAAAGAAATAAAGTTGGCCCCAAAACATAGCGATATCAAAAACATTTTGTAATAGAGTTCCGTGTCATCTGAAATATTTTCTAAATGAATTTTTCTACATATAGATAGCATTAAATAGCCCGTGTTCTGCACTCTCATGTGCATCTCTACCTGATTTATATATGTCTTTAGCACTTATAGGTGTGTATGTAGCAGTTTAAATGTGCAGCAGTTTTTACCTTTGTGTACCAAGTATTCTGTGAATGAGCACAGTATTCTTTTCGTGGTCTATACTCATACGTAACCAGAGAGACTACAAACCACCTCCTCTGCTCCTGAATCTTTCAAACCCCGGTGTAGGCAGCACTCTCCAGAACAGAGTAATACTCATAAATAATAAGAGCTGTACTCCTTGCTCTGTTCCATGAGCAGGCAGCAGCCAGCATCTCTGTGTACTGCAGCCTGGGAGGGGAGCTGTGCTGGGGCCGCTGGGCAGGATGTGGCTCCGTGCTGTGGTGCTGGGCTGGCCAGGACAGGCGCTGCCAGCTGCAGCGGGCACCCGGGTCCAGCATGTGCAGCCTGCACAGCGCGCAGCTGGCTCCTGCCACCCCATTTTGGGGAGTGCAGCAGCTTGTAGGGAGCCCTGTGCTGTTCCAGGTCGTGATCTGCGTGGCCCCATCAGTTGTCTTAAAGCTCTCTTGTGTGCAGGGAGGGCACAACCCAGTGCTGTGGGCTTTAGAGAACAGTCAAAGGTTGGATCCTGCACACGGGGATGAATATTTGCCAGATTAATTTGGTCTTAATTTCTCTTTTGCGCTAATGTTTTCAGGTAGGAAGATGGGTTGAGTCAAAGCCTGGCTCCAGCATTTGGGTGGATCCATAAAGCAAACCCTGGCTGAAGGGGAGGGGATGTGCCATCAGCAGCAACAGCGGCTTGCTGGAAAACGAGCAACGTTCGCAGTTCCAGCCAGGGTCTTGTTTCTCCCAAAACTTACAGTGACAGGACACGCTGCGCCTCCCACACTTTGCAGCAGGGTCAAGCACCAGCAGCTCTCACTTTGCAGAGAAAAGGGTGGTCCAAATCCCAGCTTTTGCAAAACCTCCCACTATCTGCCTTCTGCTGCAGCTGCTGAGATATGGTTTGCATGAACACAGTTTGCTAAACATGTCAAAGCCAATCTGAGTGAAAGATGCTATGCAACTTTGAGATAGTTTCCTCTACCCAGGTTTGTATCATGACTTTCCTAACAAAATGTGATGCATAAACACAGTGGGCCAAATATTACCACCTTTCTTCATTCTGAGTAGCACTTTCTAACAGTGGTGTAAAGAGGCAACTGCTGGCCCATGACTTTTTTTTTTCTTTTTAAAACTAATATTGGAGCTTCTGTGTTATTTCCACACTCCACGGGGTACTCTGCAGATGCTCAGAATTTGCTTGTGTGTAACTGCTTTTTCTTCCCCTTTCATGTATCTTAAACATCCATGCTGCTCGGCACATTTTAAATAAGTAATGAGAAGGCACTGTTCTTCTGATTGCAGTGTTCCTAATGATGGCAGTGATTGAGTAAATGACTCTAACCCTGTGTTAGGATGGCTTTTAAGGCAAGGAAATGGTAACATGAATAAGGAATAGGTGTAAAATCAGTAATATAATCATTCAAGGGAAACAAATAACATTATGGTGGTATGAATTAGAGCTCTTGCTTGATACTGACATAGAGGTCTTGTGCTTCTACTCTGGTTAAATTTAAAGAGTTTTGGGTCAGCTCTTATCAGTGAGGGGGGGAAGTCTGCTGGTTTATGTCTAGACAGCTGCCGCGATGTATCAGATAAGCACACAACGAGACCCCTTCCTTCCTCATCTCTGTGCTTTGTCTGCTTTGTGACTTGTGCCGCTCAGCCCCGCGTTTTGGAAGGAGACTACTCTTGGCACACAGGGTGCCAACGCAGGCCAGGCCATGGCAGATGAGCCCCACTGCCCCCCTGGGAGGTTTAGCTAACCCGGGTTCCCAGCACGGTGCGCACAAACCAGCTGCCGGGTGCCCCCAAACCTGGAATCCATCGCTCTTCCTTCCCAGTGCCTCTGGGACTGTGTGTGTTATTTTAACTCACCTGTTTTAGACAAAAGGAGCAATTCTACCAGGCTATCTAAGGTTCCCTGTCCTCATTTGTAGATCTCTTCCTGCCTGCACTCTGCTGTGGGTCATTAATATTTCAGGTTTATTTTCCATTCGGCTATGTGCCTGCCGCACACAGCTGATTCTAGCATGAAAAATTCACGGTGAATTACAGCTCTCTGGAGGTCTGGTGATTGCCGGATGATTCAGCTCAGGGTCCCTCTGCACTTTCTGTATCACCCTCATCCTTTTTGGGTACTGGGCTGCTGCGGTGTGCTTGGACCTGGGCAGGGTTGTTTTCCTTTGGAGGGCTACACCACAGGGATTCTCAAACAAAGATCTCTCCCAGCAGAGTGGTGCGTCAGTAGATTGTGTGTTAGAGAGGTGGTTATGACAGCCCTTTTTAATATACATTTTAGTGTTGTTACTGCAAATCATTCTTGTTATTTTAGCCTAGAGGAGACCAACACAGGACCCTTTGCATGGGCTACGGTAACTGTCCAAAAAAAGAAGAGAGGGATCCAGAAAGGCACAGACACATAGCGTGGAAGTTTTAGATAACTTGCCCCAACGGGCTCTGCCCCAAGTGGAGTTGGGCATCCCCTCTGCAGCCAGCGGAGGCAAGTCAGGGCCTGAGTTTTGAGAGATGAGGCAGGCGAGGAGAGGAAAGAGGAGCTGGTGTCCTCATTTTGAACACGTGGAGCTGAAGCACGGGGAACTTAAGGCTGGAATTGAGTTTCCAGGTGAGTGAGCTTAACGTGCTGGGTGAATAGAAGATGTTAAACTCTTCTGAAAAGCCAACCCTTAGCTGTAGCTGCTAAGTGCCAAAAAATCTGACCACTGGCATGGGAGTCAGTCCCTTAGCACCATCTGAGAGTCAAAGAGGGAGTGGGGCCTTGAAATCTGGCTGTGAGCTACATGAGCAATGTCACATAGGCAGTGGGGATTTTCTTGTTGTACTCAGGTGTGTGTAAGAGGAGAGAAAGCGTAGTATGCAGAGTAGAGAGGTGTGGACTCATAACAGATGCCTGCAGCGAAGTATGTAGGTGCTCAGTTGGCATCTCTGCAGGGGGTGAATGCTATTCATCTGTTTCAGCACCTTAACTGGGAGGCTACGCTGGGCTTTTCCTGTTTTCTCGTCTGTTTGAGTCATCTCATGGGTCTTCTGCTGTTATGAAGCCTTATCACGGAACAGGGCTGGGTAGCGGGGTTTTTTGGATGAGCTAATTTATAAAACATGTTTAGCAATTCGTTGCAGCACTTTAATGGGAAGTACCCACTGATGGGTTTCAGGGACATGTCTGTGACAGCTGCAAAATCAACATGGAAAATACATTACTGTAGTGCACATAAGGACATGAAAAAATAGATTCAGTGTATGGCAGAAGGGCAGCTCATTTCTTTCTACGTGCATGAACAGACTTAAGAGACCTTTTCTGTATCTGCAGAACAGAGTAGACACACCCAAGCTATGTGCTCACCTGTACGGAGGCTTGCTGGAAAAATTCTCCTGTCTTTCACAACAGTTTTTGACTGCTGAAGAGGGGAAGCTGCTCTTCCTGAAGTCCTGTTAAGTTGTGCTATTCCTTTTATTTATCCTGCTGCTTGGTTCTCTGTACTCAGATCTATTTTAGCAGGCACGTGACCAGCATTACCCTTTGGTCCTGGGTATCAGCTCAGACCAATCCCATGGAAACTGCTCTCCCTTTTTTAATAGCTCTTGCAGACACATCTATCAATATTTCAGCTTCCACTTTTTTTTTTCCCTAGACCTTCAAAAGGCCAGGGCAATGCATTATGCAGAATTATTTATGGATCTAGTGTCAGTAACAGCCCATTAATATCTGTGCCACTTTTCTAAAGATTGCTTTAAAGTGAGCCGGGGGCTGTGGCAATTGCTGGCGGCCCGACAGACATCCCTGCTCCTTCCCCAGGGCCTCCCATTTCCCCGGCACCAGAGGAAGATCAGAGGCATCCAGTAATGCCGTACTCGGGAAGTTATCAATAAAGTGATGATTAAAGGCTGGCACTTCTCAGCCACTAGTAAATAATACTAAGTAGCTGATGGCTGAGGTTCACATTTACTGATATTACTGGTGGCAAATGACATCAGTGCAAGAGACATTTGTTTCATAGCACTGGAGAGCCATTAGCCCAGCTGGGTAGTAGATAGACAGTCGGGTCTGCATTTTCAGGGTCTGTCAGCTAGGAAATCTGCAATATTTCCATGAATTTTGACTGATTTGCACGTCAGTAGCTTCAATCTGCAGCCTTTTATTCACTTATTTATTAAGATGGTAATGATTTATGCAGCGCTATGAGGCGGTGGAAGATCTACTGGCGTAAGGAAGCAAAAGGGGAGAAAATCCTTAATTTCAGGTTACAAGTGACATTTGTTACTTGTTTTGATAAGGGATGATTCTGAGTTTGGATGGTATTTTCTTTTCTGAATCAATGAGGTCTGCCTCTTGCTGTGTGGAGCTCAAAGCATGTACTGTCTGTGGTGTCACGTTTGCAGGGCTGGGTTGAGGCTATTTATTAGTTGCTTGGTGCCTCTGTGTCTGAAAATCTGAATGTGCTCCAATCTCCCCACTCTTCCTGGCTGATGGTGTCCTTGCTAATGTCTCTGAATCCATAGCTCAAGGTCAGAGGATGTAGTAAATTCAGAATTGATTTGTTTGAGGTGATAGCAGTCATCCGATAGCCAGCAAGAGAAACTTCTTCTCCATGTCCCATTGCCCTCTAATGGCCAGTGCTGCATTTGCACAGCAAAGTGGACAACTAAGAGCTAAATAGTCAGCTCTGTTGTGATGGCCCAGTGTGTGCCTATTTTCAATAGCCCTCCAAAACTGTTAATAATGATGATTGATTTGGGGCTGTAAAAAAGGAGGGAAAAAAAAGTGTAAAGCGTAAAGAGCACTTTCTTGGCAGCACCATCCCTCAGAGACAGGTGGAGGGAGGGAAAAGAGGGATGAGAGAGGACAGTAAATTCAGAGATTGGAAAGAATCAGAAAAGAGACATTTTGTGTTCCCAGGGGTAAGGGGAGATGGAGCACTCACTCATACACAGGAAAGGAAAAACAGTGTGAAACTGCTTTGCTTTTGCACTGGGAGCAAGACAAAGGTCCTGCACATGGCTCCTGCATAGCAAATGAGAATTCAGTCAGTGCCAGTTCCCTGATGGTGACTGTATGGTGCTCGAGATCCCTTTTGTATCCTGCTGTATGATGCCAGCAGATGGGCTTGCTGCTCTCCTGTACCATGCATGTATGGCAGACCGTGCTGAGCAAGGGACCCTTAACCAGGAATAAGGGAACAGCTGGGCCCAGATCAAACTATTGTGATTCTGGATGATCTTGGAGGTCTTTTCCAACCTAAATGATTCTGTGATTCTGTGCATTCAGTGAAAAGTGTGAGACTGCAGAGGGAAATGCAGCTGATGATGTAGTAGTCCTTTGGGACTAAGTACTGCAGGCTCTGGACAATTGAGTGCTGAAGATGTCTTCAGTTTTCTTGGGTTCACTTCCTTCTTGCAGTAGAGGCTTTCTGCCAGTAGATGTCACGTTTGCATAACGGGACAACGGGCTGTATGCACAGAGAGCGCTGCTGTGCAGCTCCTGGCTGGAATTTATACAACGTGTGCTCCTGCTCCATCGCAGAAGATGCTATCGCCTTTTTGTCCTGTGGATGCTGAGGCCAAAAAAATGCTGTAAATCATAAACGGCTATAGATGTGTTCTGTTATATATTTTCCTTAGGTTTCCACTGCTGAAGATGTTTGATCTCAGTACAGCACTTGCACTCCGGTTGGGTGCAGTCTCTGCTTGTTGAAAGTGTTCAGATATTAGGGTGGTTTGAGCCCATACAGGGCAGGCACAGTACCAGCTCCTGCAGGAGAATGTAAGCCCAAGCTTCGATTTGGGAGTTGGGTCTTAGGTGCTTATGAAAACACAAGTCTCTAGACGTCAGCTTGCTTCAAATCTCTACGTCCCTGGAAAGATTTTGAGTGCTTACAAAGTGGAAAAGTTTGAAAACCATGAAGAAATAGATTTTAAGTAGGCAGAAAAATTGTGATGCAGTATCTAAGCCACCCAGCCTTACTGGCTAAACAGGCAGGGTTTTGCAACGCTTGTGAATGACCTTTTTGGTCCAAATTGGGAGTTTTAGGGATTTGGCAATGTTCTAAATGACTTTACACTATTGTCAAGTGTATTGTGTGCAAATGACGATCGTTTAACTAGAGGTGGTTGTTTTGTGATAGAACACTTTTAATACAGAAAACATTGTTAAATACATTAATTACAGTTCATAAAAAAAGAAGTTCTAAATCTTCACACCATAGTCAAATACAGATACATTAAAATCCTTTTCTCACTAAAATAATAAAGCAATTATCCAAAGCGGAAGAAAGCCACGCTCTTCCAAAACTACTCACTCCTCAAACTGAAGATGATAATTTCATCACATCTGTGTTTTACAGGGCATACCGTAACTGATTGGCAATGTCAAAGCACACCTAGTCCAAAAGAAGAAATTGAGTTTTTGTATGCATTGCTGTATCAGAGATGATGGTTCTGCAGCGTGGAGCTGCAGTAACGGTCACAGTGAGTAACGAGGCTCTGCATTTGAAAAGTGGCTGTCCCGTTGTGTGTTCAGCACCAGAACAAGGTAACGTGGGTCAGGATTTCAGCAGCTGTGAGCTGGTTTGTGAGCATGAGTAGAAGTTTTCACACCCTCTGAGGATCAGGCTTATTTTAAAGTCCTAATATGTGCTGGTCAGAACCAAATCTAGGTAAAAACATGCACAGTGCTGGCCTGAGGCCCCAGATTTTGTTTTGGTAGTTTGGCAGCCAGGTAATCTTCTCTGGCCACTATGCCCAAAGGCTGGAAACTGCCTTCCTGAGGCACAGTGTAATTGATTTGGAAAGCCAAAGGACTGCTCTGATTTTTGATCCTGATCCAAACACAAATCCAGTTCAAGCTGGAATCTCCATAAAAGCTTGAGTACTTTGGGTTGAGGACAATTTTGTCCCATCCCCCCCCCCCTTCTTTTTTTCTGGTAAAAATTTTTATTCCTTGAAAAACACTTCTGTGTGCTTTAACTTAAAAATATTGATGCCAACCACACGAAAGATATCAGTGCCAACGGTAACAATAGCATCAGTGCCAGCACCCTCACAGCATTATTAACATCAATGCCAACAGTATCATGCAGATCTATGCCAGCAGGCCAAGAGTGTCAACAGTGTCGGTGCCAACAGGCCAGAACGAATGAAGAACCCCTCAGTAATGAACCAGTGTGCAAAGCCTCATGCTGCGATGCAGTCCCACAATAACAAACCCGTGTGCCCAGCCTAGTTCTCATTAGCAACTTTACAATAACACACCCCGGTGCAAGAGCAATTAAATGAAAACACCAAGGTGTGTATATCCTGGAAGGGAGAAATATTCAGATATTTCTGGAGCTGAGGGGCAAATAAAGTTAATGATTAAAGATTTTGTTGACTGTGCTTTTCTAAATTTTTCTGTCCAAGTGCAATGATGGCAGCTGGAGCTCTTTTGAAACTGGCACAGCCTGAGCTCTGGGAGTACTTGCAGGCAGCAAGCGGGTTGATTCCTGTGTGCTTTGCTCTTGAGCATAGCTCCAGTCCTACCTGATCAGCAGAGGAATCCTGTTTAACAGGTAATCTAAGGATTAATGAGAGAATCTGATCCAAAAGGATCTTTCCAGAATCAACGTGTTTCCATTCTGTAATCTTATTATTCCAAGGCTAGTTCAGGCCTTAGGGACACAAACTTTTCTCCAGAGGGCAGGAAGGATTTTTCTTGGTCCAGAGGTTGCAACTTGCACATGAAGCAGAAGGTCTGGTCTGTTGCTGAAGAGAGGGCTGGCAAAGATCCAGAAATGTAGCAAATAGTTTACAATTTACAAACCTAATTAGTACACCATGCTTTTCCCTGATCTCTTTCAGCTCTGTACCGAGAAAAGCAGCGCGGGTGCAGGTATCCCAGTGCAGCCACTTCTTGTGGGGGTGGCCTAGGAGCTGGGACGTGTTAAGCAGCTTTCATAACGTACTCCCAGTCTGTACCTCAGTGCAAGCAGCAATTCTGCTTCGTTTCCTTTCAGACAGCAGCTTGATGTCATCACCAAAGAGTTTCTTGCTGTTCAAAAACCAAACTTTTTCTTTCAAAGCAGCTGTCAGTAAGCCGTTCTTTTTTATAAAAAACAGGAAGCCTTTGCCGAAAGCGGAGGAATCACAGGACAAATTGTCCCTGAACATTTCAGGACCCTTGATCAGCCCTACTTCAGAAGCTTCATACTCTGGGATTAACTGGAGGTTTTAAAGCCTGCATGAAAAAGAATTAAACAAATCACTGTGCCTGATGCAGTTTCAACAAATTACATCCTGAAAGAATTGCTATTCACATTTGAACTCAGGTTACCTTTGGTGGAGGTGGAGGTCTGCCTTTGGGAACTGGGAGACAAGCAGGTTTTTTCTCTGGTGCCTATAACAAAAATGTAGTTTAAATGGCATTATGCTTTCCTGTGTAAGCAGCTGCAGAACCTCCTCAGACCTCAGCTGCTGCTCCAGTTACCTAACGTATTTACTGCAGCATTTTCCTAGTGGGAAAGCTAGGGGTGGGTTAGGTTAATCTGTCTGCATACAATAATATAAGTACACAAGGGATATAGATATCCTGTTTCAGAAGAGCACTGAGCTATTCTCAAAGTGTAAATTTACTTGTATCAAGTATCTGTTCTCAAATAAACTGCTCAGGAAGCTGGTCATGTGCTCAAGGTACATTTTGAGGAAAGCATCTCTGAAGACGGGGATTTTAACATATTTTGATAATCAAGCAGATATTTTCTTTTCTTTTTTTCTTTTCTTTCTTTCTTTCTTTTCCTTTTTTTTTTTTTTTTTAAAGTCCTGATCCATCATTCTTCATGCAGGTGGTACAGTGCAATTAGGTTGCTAATGTGAAGATGGTTTCTACTCCTTCATATGAGGTGGGCAGGAGGCTCAAACTGAGATGCTGAACATTTGAGGGAGGCACTTTTGTTGAATTAGGGTACTTTGGATTTATTACTGGCAAATATTCATATTCTTCTGGTTTCCAACTATTTTTGAAGAACTCTATATATTTATGTGCATTGATGGAGATCCACTCACAGGTGGCATTCTTAGTGACTATCAGACCTCCACAATGCAGGGAGAATTGCAAATATCTGTAGTAGCAAAGAGATGCTCATCATTAGCATTGTGTTTAATGCCTGAAACCCCCGTTGGTTTGGGCTCCATGTACTGTTGCTAATGAGATGTCCTTCTGATGGCATACAAGACTCCCTGGCACAGATAAAGACCATCATGCGCAGTTTAGGATTATATGGCAAAACAGATGACTCCTACCCTAAAGAAAATGTGATTTGAATGTCTGTGATTTCTTTAATCATAGTGAAAAATGGAAAATACTAATTGGCATCTGCTGTTCATCTGCAGCTTAGATGAAAGACATGGAAAGTTGCAGGGTTATACTTACAAACATCTCCTGTGTGTGAGAAGAGGCTGGTTTGGTGGAAGGGACTGGAGGTGGGGGACCCTTTGGCCTTATGACAGGCTGTAAAAGAAGAGAGTATAAAACATATTGACCCTATATACATGTTTTGTATGCGTGCATCTGTGCGTTCCATGGCAATGTGCAGGCTTGTGTTTTATACAGAAAGTGCATTGGCAGAGGTAAATGGATGCATCCATTTCAGAAGTAGACCTGGGATGCTTTATGCTGTCTGGCCCTGACAGAACATACAGGGATTTATCTGGAGAGCAGAGATCTCCCCAGCCTTCGGGATCAGATGGTCATTGCAGGTCTCCACCATAACAAGTGAGCTCACGTGCGCTGTCTTCCCCAAAACCAACATGAAAGGAAATAAGTCCTCTAGAAGTACTTACGCTCCGAAGCTGTGGTTTGTTTTCCTGTGGTGGAGGTATGGGAAGGAGAAGTTTCTTATCGTTCGTCTGAAAATAGGGAACAGTTAAGTCTGATGGAGGCCTCAACTTGTGTATTGCCTTCACAGACACCCTTTCCTACAGACAGGTCGGTCAGGGGCTTGGCTTAGTGCCACACGCTGCACCCCTCCCTCCCCATCCTGCAAATGAGGATTCAGCTGATGAGTTTTCCCATTTCAGCTCCTCATTTACAGTCCCAGGGAGGCTGCAGCTGACCCAGCATCTCCCCACTCTTACCTTCTGGGCAGGTGCCGCCAGGCCGGGGTGCTCTCTTTGTTCTTGATCCACAAAGACTTGGTTTGTGGCTCCAGGTCCCCTTCTGGTCTGGCTTCTATGTGAATATTACATATAACTGTAAATCTTACCCTGACTGAAGTTTAAAAAAATAATAAAAAACAAACTTCTAAAGTCAAATGTCTGCCTCAATCCTATTGGTCTGTTATAAAGCCATGTTCTTTCCTTCCTCTCCCCTAGCTCCATTTTTTAATTACTGTAGGATTAATCTTGAGTGCTACATTTTCAAGTCTTCAGTCCTCTCCTGACTTCAGGATTTCTGAAACAGCTCAATAAAGCTCATGGACCAACTTTCTTGGTTTTCCAGAGTTCCCTTTGGCCCCTTTGAAAACCCCAGTTTAAAGACTATCCAGGAGTTGCTTGGTTTTAGTTATTTTGTTTTCTCAATAGGGTAAATACTTTACCTCTTCTTGAATACCCGGAAGCGGAAAAGTAACACTGCTGCAATTACTATGACAGCAAGGACAACCAACACGCCAGCCACGATAGCGAAACCTGTCAGGAAGACACAACACAAGTTGTTATTTCTTAAAAGACGTGCCATTACTAAGCAGATTCCCATCAGCAAAGTAATTTTTTCCTCAAGGTCTAGATCCTATTTATCCTCCTTGTTGCTCAGGCTTATAGCTTTTTCTCCTATCATAAAAAATCATGAAAAGGATTTTATTCCTGCCATATTTGAGGACTGTGGTTATTGCTTGAGATGTCCTTAGGCTAAACAAACCCAGCCTGTTCCATCCGTCCTCAAAGACCATTGCACTGTCATTCCTCTCCTCTTTCTTGAACGGTGTTCCCCAAAACTAGGCACAGCCCTTTGGCATAGCGTACAAGTGAGGCTTCACAATTTTCCTTCAACAAAGCTATTCTAAAACCTCAATCAAGACTCAGTGTTGAGACCTGATGGTGCTTTAGTGAATGTGGAAAGAGGACAAAGATACTTAATATCAAAGGCTAAAAAATCTATTTTTTTTTTCCCCCCAACCAGTTGGAAATTTGCACGCAAAGGATTTTCTCCAAGAGGTAGATCAGTTAAAGTTCAGCACCATGCGGATGATAAAGAAATGACCTTGCCTGCCTCCCTCGCAGCAAAGCCTCTGGGAGCTTGCCTCCACTGAAATTTGACAGTGAGCTAACATGGTGTGCTCGTTATCTCAGGATGGAAAAGGAAAAAGCTTGCTACTCTAACCTCATAGATACGCCCAGGAGGTTATTTAGAAGGAAAAATAACTTCCTCCAGTCATTCACACAAGCTGCAATGACTCAAAGATGCACAGAAATCAGAGACCTGTGTATGCAGTATTTGCAAAGAAAGAGTCTGACAGCCAATGCAAGTTAGGGCTGTTCTGCTGGAGTTAGAGAAGGTTTCGTTTCAACCAGTGGATGATAGTCTGCCCCATGTGTGGCCATACAGTACTTACTGGTAATTGCTGACGAGCTGTCACAGCTTGGTGGTGCCCATCCTTCTTCACACTGGCATTGCAGCTCGTGGTCACACACCTAGGGAAGCACAAAGCCAGGAACAGCTTCAGGATGGAAATATGAGTGAAGCTGATGTACTAAATTTCAGTGGCTCTGGAACAGGATGCCAGTAAGCTTAGTGAAGTTAGGTCTGGAAACCCCCTCTCATTTCTCTTGGATTAAAATTTAGCACTGGGATTAGAAGTTTTGTGCAGTAATGGATAGGCTTGGTTGTGTGCTCTCATGTGCCTTTTGCAGGTATTTTTGCACTGGAAGCTATAGCACAAGGCACAAAGCAATGCATTTGGTCTTTACATCTGTAGGTCTCTGAATGTTCAAATAAGGTGAGCACAATTATCTTCACAAAACAGGAGGAGACCTGAAAGTATAGGTGTGACACTGGCTCAGAGGCAGGGCCAGACAGAATCTGTGTGCATCTCCTGCAGTCATCTTAAAAATATCGATACCATATCAGGTGGATTTGGTTTCATAAAAATACAGGAAGCTTCTGACTTCAACTTTTGCAAGTTCCTATCCCAATGACTTAAATACCAGCATCCACAAGGTCTGTAGCTGACATGCATCGTTACTCGATGATCCTCATCCCTTCCAACTCAGGATATTCTATATTCTATTTTTTTTTAAGTTAATAACATCAAATTCTTATGTCTTACAGCATGTCCGGTACACTTGGCAGAGCAGTCAGTTGATCTAAAGACATCCTCAGCATAGACACATTCTCCATTGCTGCATACCTGCAATGTACAAGGCAAATGTCACTAAAGAGATCTGTAGCTTTCAGAAAATGCAGAGCTTGCACATTATTGTGTAAAGTGATGAAGAGTGGAAGGAGGCATAGAAAGAGGTATGCAAATCACTTAGACCTACATTAGGAGCTTGCTATGTTGTTATAATTTTTAATTTGACCTTTGGATATTTTATAGCAAAGGGGAGTGACAAAGATGTAGAGATATCACTGCTTCCCAATCCTCTGCAATCCTTCACCCTTTTTTCCCTAAAAACCTACTCCAGGTAGAAATACGGCAAAGAAATTGGACACATCACTCAGTGATGCCTAACACATCCATTATGGAAATTATTAAAAATAGTAATATTTGTATGATCTTTTAACCTTTCAGTACAAAGGTATGTTTCTTCTGCCCCATATATTTTTGTCAGTGAAAAATGAATAAAATAGAAGTCAAACATAAGGAAAGCAGAAGGACAGCTGTTCCTGTTTGCTTTGCTGCTGATTCATGCTAGATGCAAGGCAGAAGGTATGGCAAATCAGATCAGCGGAAGTTCAATGTCCACTTTAATCTTCCCTGTTTAAAGTCCTTCTTGTCTGGCAAAAGAGCTAATGATATAAGCAAGACTGAGAGAGGGAAGAAATAAGAGAAGTTTTTCTTTACTAACCATTCCATCCCCACACTTGGTTCCATTGAGGATCATCCCCAAATCTGCTTCTCCGTCCCTGGGAAAACTTGCTTTGCAGGACTCAAAAACCACCAGGCTCCCGTACAGTGGCATCTCCTGCCCTCCAGTACAGAACAACTTCCCACACATTACATCTCTGGAAGGAGAACAAGAGCCACTAGAACAATACACAGCAAAACTATCTGAGCTGGTTTGCTCTATAGCCTGAATTTGCTGTGGCTGTATTAGGAACTTCAGAGAAATAACTGCAGGTATGAGTTTTGTTTCATGGTGTTTTTGGGTCAGTTTTTATTAGGCAGCCCACAGTAATTTGCAGCAATGAGTATTTAGCTGGCCTGTCCTCATCTTCTGAGGCTCACCTGAGGTTCAACTTCCCTATTCAGAAATCCTTTCCCAGTCCTTACCTACACACACGTGTGCACACAGTCATCCTTACAAGCAGGCTTGCACATATATATACACTTGTTCTTTCTCAGACTGATCTCGAGATAATTTGCTTTGCTTCTTTCCCTGGATAGGAGTACTATTTGGACTCAAAGTTTTCTTAGAGTTGTATTTACTACAGTATTCAAATGGAATAAGAAAAAAGGATTTGTAGATTTATGTGACATCTAAAATAGTGCACTCTTTGCTTCTGTCTCTTAATTAGAATAGAAATGATCTCTTTTCCCAAATTCTAGCAAATTCTGTAACTGCTTACTTTTTTTTACACGGGACGTGACTACCTCTTTCTTTCCTGCAGTATCCGTAATATACCCCTTTCTCGTTCATCCGGTAACAGGAAGCTGCACCTTCAGTAGCCTCTGTTAAAGAGGAAAACAAGAAACGCAATGATACAAAGAGCTAAGGAGAGAAGCTGGGATTAATGTAGGTTCTCTGCCTGTGAAAACTGTTAATACTGCATTTCCTTTACCTGTTTAGGAAATGGCCTTTCCTAATGAAGTTACCCAGGAGTCTAGATGATTCTCTCTGGCACTTCATGCATTAATTCTGCAATGCTAATATGTACATTCAGCAGCACCTACCCTCTGTGTTCTCTATCTAGTACAAACTGATGGACCTTGCTTAAGAGAAGGGACATAGTCAGGACTAGGAAGATAGGAAGCCTCCACACACCTTCAGAAATATGAAGGCACACTAGATTTGGATACTACTTTGAAATACAGATGCTTCCTCATTCTATCAAGCACGTCAGCTCCATATCAGAGTCATCTTAAAAACATTGTGCAAAAGAGAAATACATTTACCACTTCGCATTTCTCTAGTGGTATTTTGTGTGCTATTATATGGTATATCGTATGCTGTGAGTTTCAGCTCAAGTGGTGATAACCCCTTATTGTAAATATAAAAATGATAAACTACGTGGTATGAGCTAGGACTCAGTTATCTAGCCATGCTGTTCCTGATCTCCAAAAGGTCTTTGATGAGTTGCTAGCTGACAAACCTTGCTCAGTCTCTCTCCGTAGACCTTGACAATATTTTGTTAATGCCAGATTGTACTCACGTGGTCCGAAAGCTGCTTTGCACTGGTTTTCTCGGGTGGGACAGTTCCCCATGTAGCAAAAGCCTTCGCCCTGGTTGCAGGGATGTCCGTTCACACGGAATCGGTCCGATGGGCAATTCATAGAATAACCGGTGCACATCTCAGGCAGGTCACAGTCATCCTTAACTGCTCGGCAAATAGCTCCTGCTGTTTTATACTGAAGTGGGGGAAAGCAATGGCACACTTAACACACTGCTCTTCCATGCCATTTAGAAGTCACACTGAACCAGAGGGCTAAAATCAGGGGAGACAAATCCCATCCTTTCTGTACAAATTGCAGTTGGGGCCAGATCCTTATGTAATGTTGGTTACATCGAGACTTTGCCTGGCTGTACCTCAGGTTTTCTTCCCCCCAAAATGGGTGAAAATGGGTAATCAAAATGCTCTTT
Source organism: Anseranas semipalmata (assembly GCA_013399115.1). NCBI lineage: Eukaryota > Metazoa > Chordata > Aves > Anseriformes > Anseranatidae > Anseranas > Anseranas semipalmata. The sequence goes on from VXAA01002388.1 coordinate 707,332, forward strand.
TTTTCTCCAGGGTGTTTAAAGACTGAGTGAACTGATTGCTGTGGTGTAGTCTGGGACGGGCAAAGTGTGCTTGTAATTACAGTGGTGCTATGTCAGTAATTACAAGTAACAAGGACCGATTCTTTTGAAAGTTGTATCACTGCTTTCTCAAAGGCAGAAACCCCATACCCAAGAAAATATGAGAGAAGCTGGAGATGAAGAAGAGTCTTACTTGGCAATTTTCACAGCACTCCCCATGTGCACACTTGGAACCAGCTGTCAGCTTGCACGTCTCAGGGTCGCAGCAGACGTTTGTGCACTCCTGTGACAGAAGAGGCAATCAGAGCTCTGGTACAGCGCTCATGTTTTGGTCCCCTCTTTGCTGCGTTCTCAGTGAACCATCCTGTACTTGCTTACTGGGGATGGGAAGGATATCTTGGACCTTACTTTGATCCTCTGAAGAGTATCGTCACTAGAAACCAGGCCAGCCATCGTGAGCGAGAGCATAAAGAACACTAAGTGTGATTACGAAAGCGCTGGTAGAAGCAGGGAACTTGCTTATTTCCTCTGAGACAGTTTCATAGGTATGGCTTTTCCCTCATTCTCAGTTCCTCTGTTGACACACCACCACAAACCATGCCATCATCTTTCTCATTGCTTTGCATGCACTTTATAGGGGTGTCTACACTGCAGATCAGCAATTTGATGACCACTGTTTCTACAGAAGTATTTCAGCTAGCTTTGAACTGCCTACCTCAGAAACCAGCTACTCTACAGCCTGAATAAAACTGTTTGCCTCTTCCAAGTATTATCTCATCCCCAGTTATGCAGATACCTCAGGAGTACCACAGTCGCATTCCTCTCCTTCTTCCACAAAGCCATTTCCACAGGATGGAGGTGCTACGATGGCGCTTATGTCTGGGATGTTAGTTAAGCATTTTGGCATGTCGTTCAACATGTATTTCTCAAAATCTTGGAGGCTGCAAGAGCTGAATTTCTTGGGGACGATAGAACTATATTGATAAAGCAGAAGGACTTGCATTAGGATCGGCATAGACAAGGAGAGTTTTGGGGGGTATCTGTCTACATTTTGGGGGGTATCTATCTAGGAATAACTTAGAAGGGCCTGGAATTGAAAATGGGATACTCACCACTTTCTGGAATTTCTTCATTTTTCTATTTTTATATAATTTGAATGGAATAATCTTAAAGGACAAAACTAATGACTTCTTTATTTTGGAAACTGGCAGCTTATCCAGAGCCCATCCTTAATTGCCCATGTCCATTAATGCGCTCACCCTCTTCCAAACGCCTACCTGACGGTATCTGTCATGATACAAACTTTATCGCTACACATGCAGGCTTTGGTGTCATGACTCATGCCAAGGTTGTGTCCCATCTCGTGTGCCATGGTAGCTCCAACTGCAATTTCATTTCTGCTATGATCCTGTGGAAGTAAGAACAACCTATTATTTCTATGAGCATTTTAGAACGAATAGGAACATCAGAGAAGCCATGTGGCTAAGAAATAGGACAGTTTTTCTTCAAGTGAAAATATCCTTATCCTACATAATGCGATAACTTTGGTCAATCCATGCATGCATTTATTCCACAATTTATGCTGCATTTTATATAACAACAATGAGATCACACTACTAACCAACAGGAGTAAATTGGTATAATTAGTTTTTAAATAAACATGAGGGAATTAGGCAGCCAAGTATCAACTGAGTGTTAAGGGGAACAGAACATCTCAAACTCTTAATCCTCTCTCTGGATAGCTGTCTCTGTGCTTAGGGTAATTATGTGGGTGTGTTATAATTACTGCTCATTACACCAAGTAACCATTGTGTACACTGGTGTGCGTGCATGGAAGGGAAAGGCAGATGCTGTGCTCCATCTTCGCTCTTAGCCTGGTGTTATGTGCTGCTTGGTGGGAGGGAGGAATGGAAAAGCCCTGCTCTTCTCAGTGAAATGCAGATGTTTAAACAGCAGCTGGTAGTGGAAACGCACAAAGCGTGAGATGCAGTGTACTGGTTGTGCTCTTCTAGCATGGCATTGCAAATCATGCTGCTACAAAATGCATCCCCCCACCTTCAAAGACACCCTGGGTTTACAACCATTCCAGGATTTTCCTTATAGCGTGGGAAAGCTGGAATTTGATGTGATGGGTTATTCCTCTTAACAACAGGCCCGGCCTCTGAAGCGGGGTACAATAGTCGAGTTCCCAGTGCCATTGGTAAAGGTTTGGATCCGTGTTCCTATTTAGGCTGAGGTTTAAGTATAATAGTTTAGGTAGTTGTAATTAAGTGGCTAAATTGATGTGTTATGACAGTCACAACCAATTCCCCATTCAAAATGGGAACCTTAAGCTGGAGGCACAAAATCACTTATTTCTCTTCTTTGACTCTACAGGAGCCTGGTGCTCCAAATACAGGTGTCTGAGTTTGATGTTGGCATTTAGATAACACAAATACCATGCTTTGTGTGTGCTTTTGTTACCTCTGCACTTCATTTAAAATAAAGCCTGTGACTGTGATTTCTACAACCTGGTAAAATAATGACATGAACCAGACAGAGAACTGAAAATGTTGTAAACCCAATGATTTTCATAAAAGTTCTCTGCTGGTTGCGTAAAAATAAAAGCTTTTAAAAATTAAACAAAAATAAATCAGACCTGAATAATACCTGCAGAATATACATTGCTGCATATGGATTTTAGAAAAGCTAATCCAATTGTTGTCCCTTCAAAGTCGTAGCCTCTGTAAGGAAAAGGAAAGGCAGAGTGAAATGCAGTGATGTTACTAGGAAGCAACTCTCAAGTCAGCACCTGCATTATTAACCAAGCAGAAGGCTTGAAGCATGTATTCATCTCCAGCTCTGGTTTGCATTCCCGATTTAATAAAATGTTTGAGGACATGCTGAAGAACACTGCAAATCAGAGAACAATTAAATACGCTTTTCGTTTGAAAATTTTGCCTAAATTACACTGCAGTTCATGAGATCTGAGCACCTATTTGGGTGCAAAGTGCTTGTTGAAGTGCTTTAAATGTAGCAAAGTGCTTGGGTGAATCAGGGCCATTGAACGTGAGCCAGAAAAACGAAGTGAGCATTGGTTTGGTTTGGCAATCTGCATTTCCCAGCCTTTAAGCTTCATGCCATGGCTCTTTAGCCTGTCAGACTACGCTGCAGTCTTCAGGAAGCCCAACTGTTTTGTGACCAGAGCAGGGAAAAGGAAAGACAGAGGTGTAACAGAAGTCATGGTCTGGTTTTGCCGTGTTTCAGGTAGAAGGGTTAGATACCATGTCCTAGTAGTGTGTCCTAGCAGCTGATCTGTGCTCCATGAAGAAAATAAAGGCAAGAAATGAGAGCCAGCATTTATCTTTTTTTTCTAGAATTAGTTCATCCCGCTATGGGAAAGCATGAAATCCAGTTCTGTATAGCCAGTGTCTCTGCTGGGTTGGTGACCAGATTTTTAAGAACAAATTCCTTTACCGTGTTTGGACATGCAGTTAGAAAACAATGATACACACGTGATTAGCTGAGCATTGTCGTTTCTTTTCCTCTTTAATAAATCTGAGTTACGCCACTTTGAGAAGCTGTCCAGAGTGAATCCTGCAGTATGACTCAAGAGGCATTTATCACTATCTGTCCAGATTTCTAGGCCAATTAGAGCCACGTAAATATTTATGGCCTTATAAACCTGCAGCAAAGAAACAGTTTTGCTGTAAAAACAAAGCACTTTATGAAGACTTGTGAAACAGACACGTATCTTGCTAACTGGTTCCCTTTTGTCACTTGCAATATGGTCTACTCCAAACCCGATTTAAGCTTTTCTGCACTTCAAAGTTGCAAGAAAAAAATTCAAAACATGAAATCTTATTTGTCCCTGCTTTTAAACCAGTTATGAAAATGGCTTTAAAATACTTGAAAAATCCTTTAAATTGTGAAAGAAATCAAGAATCATTTCATTCTTTTTGAAGGATTTCAATAACTCACTTTAGCAGCTGCTAAGAAAATAAGGTATAAATCTCTTTTTAATAATAATTTAATTTATAAAAATCTCCTGTCTGAAGGCAAACAACAGGATATGGATATGTGTTAGATTTATTTTTAAAATGACAAAGTACGGTTTTCATTCTTTCCTACATGTATTAATGAAAATTCATGACGTTTGCAAAAGAAAAAGAATTATAAATCACTTCTATTTCAATTTCACTTTGCTGTATTTACTCTTACCGTGTTGATGTAATTGACTATTGCAAATATCCTTTGTCTTACAGTTTCAACTTCCTTGTCGTACTTCTTATACTAAAAAATTAAATACATGATGTCAGGAACAGGAGAGGAAAAATAAGTGATTTGTCAGAAAAGAAATATCCCACAGAAGATTGCATTGCAAATCACACCATACATGCTGTAGTTTTTATCTTTTCTATTTATTATTTTATCAGGCAATGTATTGCAAAGCCTGGAGGAGAGAGCCAGGAAAAAGCGTATGCATTGCTGATGTCTTATTTATACTCTGTGTTATAGAGATTCTAAGTGTAAGGGAATGAGGCGCATGTGTGATAAGGAGAAGAAAATGGGTCTGCTTTTTGCTCTGTGTTCACCCCTGCGCTTGCCAGGCAGCGCTGGATGCAGGGAAGTGGCTGGCGTGGGGTTTGTGCACGATGCTGAGGAAGGAGGAAGCTCGGGTCTGACAGCGCAGACACTCGTGCCTTAACTCTGTAAATAGTTTTGTGGCTATCAAAATATCTGCAAGCCTCAGATCTGGCTGCAGCTGGGACTGCTTTCAGTCCCAGCGTAGTGTAGCACGGTAATTGTGGCAGGAGCCCAGAATGAATAGCAGCACCTGCTTCAGAAAGCTCACCTCTAGCTGGTCAAATGAGAAAAAAGTGTTTCAATACTCACCATAGTATTGTCTGCAACTATGTAAACCTCCAGGTATTTTTTTGCTTTCAGATATGCCTTTATCTAAAGAAAGGATAAATTTCAATGACTCTTAAGGCTTGATTCAGTCTCAATATTTGCAATTTCACATTAATATATTAGTTATCGGGGTATTTCTTTTGATAAGTAATTTAGAATGGGGCTAAAATGATGAAAACGATTAAAATGATGAAAGGTAGGCTAGATATTAAAAAGTATTTAGATGTTTAAAGATGCACATGGGCATCTGGTAGCACACGCAGGAGGGCTTAACTCAGATGGTGACTCCAAAAGCTCAGATCCATGAGATTCTGCATTGCTTATTTAAGGTCTGGTTATGCTCCCCTGTTTGCTATTGCTTCTCTTCTGGAGGTGCCACCAGACGGTGGGATTTGTGCCACTCGTGCAGCTCTGCTACGGCCTTGACTTCTTTTCTGCTATATACTTACTTCTGGACTGTTGCTGGATTTGAAGATGTCATTGATGGGGTCTTTGGAATGAACTTCCCAACTGCTATTGACTACACCGCAGGTTTTTACGGGCTCATCTTCTCCAAGTTTCTCATACTCGTAGACCGCATGTTCATCTCTGTCTGAAGTTCCCAATGGTTCAATAAGGTACTTCTGACCACGGGTCTCAAAATATCCACTGTGAAAATTTTCTCTAGGTTAGACTGTGATCTTTTGAATCCACAGGACTGAGTCAAGACAGCAACATTACCTCTAACAGCATTTAGCACATGGGTAGGGACCATTGCACACACAGATGCAATGGAACACGGTCTGCCAGCATGCAGGCGGAGTGTACAACAGTTTAAAGGCAGAAATCAAAGCTGCTGAGTCAATTGGAAGCTCTGGCTGGTCAGGTGAGGTCTCTTGAGTAGGAGGCTCAGTCAAAACGAAACTGGATTAAGAATGAATTAGTTTTACATTTGGGGGTTTTATACTTGAGAAAGATGATTGAAAAGTGAATTTCAGCTCAGTGGGGAATTCAAAGATATGTTCTCATCTTTAATTCAGATGAAAATTTGAAATACTGAAAGCAATTTGAAGTTTTGTGTCATTTCGATCAGTAAATGTTAAAATAAGCATTCTGTGTTAACATGTAAACCAGACAAGCTATGCAAGAGCTATTCACAAAGAAAGTCTGGGTTTTGGCAAAACCCCACTAACCACTGGGAAAAAGTTCTGTTGCAGCTTCTCAGACACAACAGCCATCCTCTTGCCTTTTTATGTTATGCCACTGTGTCTTCAGTGCTTAGAAATGAGCAGATTCCTTTAAATGAGCTTTCACGCAAAAAGATTGAACTTCCTGACCCTGTAACTGCTTTAGCCCTGAAAATAAGGTAGGCTTCTCTGGAAGTGTCACTGGAGCTTCCTGCAGCTTAGAAGCATCATCCCTAAATGTTTACTGTAAGCACCACCAAATGCTATGATTAATGACCAGATCTAATATGGAATTAGTTGCATAAATTTGACATAGAAATTCCACTAGCTTCTAATTTATAGACTCTGAAACTGAAGTAGAAAAGTAACTTTTTTCATTTTTTCTCTTTCCTTTGTAAACTAGTTTCCTTGTAAGCATAAAAGAACAAAAGGTGACATCCATTTATTTACATCCTGATTCTATTTAAATTGGAAAATTTATCCTCATAGAGTGTGCGTATTCTGCCGTCAGTACCCTTTGGAAACCAAAGCTCCACCTTACCTTAAACCTCTGCAAGCACTGATGCTTGCTGTTGAATCAACATCATTCTGAATGTAACCTTCATAGTAACAGTGATCCTGTTTAGAAAAAAAAATACGTTGTCAAATTGGGCCAAATCTCACTGACTGTGATGAATTGGCCTAGTGATTTCAGAAGCCAAACTACACTAGTTACAACAAACAGTGCTGTCGGAGGAGATCTCCCATTAGGGGAGATTCTTAAAATGAAAAAATCTGGTGACTATTTCCATGTTTGTTACAGTACCATCATTGTTATCCTTCAACACAGAGAGACCCAGATGTTGGCAAATCCAGTCAAGGTGGGCTCTGGTTCATACAGAACGATACATGAAAATAAGAAGATGCAGATTTACTGCGCAAAATGAAGCATTAACTGATGTGCTCTGCTGAATTAGGCCCATACTGAATTATTTTATTGTGGCCAGAATTCAGGGAAACACCCTTTACTATTAACCCCAAAATTAAATGCTTAAAACAAAAAACAAAGAAAACACAACAACCTAGAATTCTTTATGCACAGTTATTTCACCCAAGATCCTCCCATTCCTGCTAATCACCCCATGAAAAAAAAAATTGTGTTCCAACTTGCAGGTTTAAAACATGTAGCATGGCACTGGACAAAAAGCTTCAGCTGAGAGCTTTGTTGAGGATAAGAGTGGTGGGCATACAGTTAATTAAAAATTAACAAAAATATAAAAGCCACTTCCTTTGTGTCTGTATCCGAATAACTGATTTGTCATGGCTCAGAGAAACCACCTGGGGTAACCTGTAATGTGTTTGCTGTGAGCGTGGGTGATAAGGTGAGCCAGAGAGGAAATCTGTGTTTATCTGAATCCGTGATCTCACTGAGATTAGGGTGTAAAAGCCAGTCACCGGGCTGCACAGAATGAGCAAAGTCAAGCAAGCAGGGGAATGTTTGGTGTGTCCTGGCTCCACTCCCTTTGCTGACAAAAGAGAGAAACCCAGCTCGGCAAATGTGTTCAGCAGACAGCGAGGCGAAAAGCGGCCGCCTTGCGGGGAGGCGAGCCGTGTCTGACTCTCAGCAGGTGTCACCAGCATGGCTCTGCCAGAGTCACGGAGGACATCTTCCCCTGTCCCCTCAGAGGCTTCCTAAGTTACTGTGCTCAGGATCTTGATTTAAAATCTTTTCTTTCCATTTGATTTGTGCTATTATTTGATGGAGCCATGAATCTCATATAGACCTCAATGCTGTAAATACAGGGGAAAGAAATCTTTTTTATTACCTTGATCTGAGGACTTGTTGTTATTTGTCGACCGTCATCTGAATAAACTGTTTCAGTATAGTCTCTAGCTAATAGACGCCTGTGAAGAGTAAAGCACAGTTATTATTCAAAAAAATTGTAGTCGTTTAGAAATGAGGCAGTTGTGTAACACGTGAAGTATTTAGGGAATTCAGATGATTACTCTGGTTATGGTTAGTATCAAAAGACTAAGGAAGCAAAGCTGCTGGGTGGGGAATTCTGCCTGTTTGTAATCCTTACTCAAAGGGACATTGCTAAAATAAGAAAGCAATTAAAGTCTATTTATTTCATTGGTATAAAGTAATCTTCTAGTAGATCTGAAAGTAAATATATGATGATATATGCAGTATTGGTTCTTTTTTGGCCTCCAGTTTGTGTTGACATTTTCACCACTCCACAGTGGTACTGTTCTGTTCCTGGTTCACCCCCACTGATTTTAAATAGCAAAGACACAGTTCATTGGAAAAGCTGCCTTGTCTGTTTCACATGTGCCTGCACATACGTGCACGTATGTATGTGCGTGCACACAGAGATACTATGCAGAGATCACGCTAACGTATATTTTCAAGATTGCCCAATCCTTTTGCTCACAGCTTTTTTTCATAACTTTGCCAACACAAGCTTTCACCTTTGCAATCATTTCATCTGAAGTTGAATTTTCTTTTCTGTCTGCACGAAACTCTATTTTTGGACACATACATGTTCTTGAACCTTAAAAGAGGGACATCATATCTATGGAATAAATTCAAGTACCTCTGCCACCACTGGAAAAATACATCTGTGATTTGCTGTGGAAGGCTGGATCCTGCAAGGCTCAGTGTGCTCTGGCTCCTGTGCAGCGGAGCACTAAGCAGGTGCTCAACTTAAAGCCAGGGCTGCAGTCCTGCTGAAGCTAGCAGCAACGCAAGCCTGCACTCGCTTGTGTGTGGGCAGCTGCCCCAAACTCCCACAGTCCAATTTCTTTTTAAACAGTGGGATTTACTACAAGCTAATTTTCTTTCCCCCCTTCAAATACTCGGATTAGATTAAAAAAGGTGCAAACAATTATAATATATATTTGACATGAACTGATTATAGCAGCACTGTATTTACACAGCCATTAGAAAAGCACCGATTAAAGCAGACTTGTTTGATACCATGTTAAATATTATTGTGGAGCCAGCCAACAGAAAATCACAACTGTGCTTTATTTTGTGTTTGGTCTGTACAGTTTTGGACTTTTCTTTGCCTTGTTCAAAGCCCACTGCTTCTCTACTCCTTCTGCATGGCCTGTTTAAATGCTGTTAATCTCTTCAGCTGAGGAGGCAAGCTCTCCTTGCTTGCAGTTTCCATAAAGCGTTTTGTTGGTGCCAGTATATATTACACTACTCAAAGTTCTACAGAAGTAGTGCTAAAGTAGTGCATGCTGGAAGCCTTATTTGAGGAATACTGCATTTCTTATTACTATTTTCCATTTTTGAAGAGTTTATAGAGCCAACACAGCCCCATTTTCCGTGGATGTTTCTCTGGTTCTTCTCTGTAGTTTCTACCAACATAAAACAAATAAATTTAACCCAGAGACTATCCATAGATACAGAAAACTTGTGAAATAACGTGAAGACCTTAAGCATTCAGTGGATTTAGCCATTTAGGGAATAAATGGGAGAGTAGAGATAGCAATATAGGCACGTCATTCTATCATATTGTGTGCCTATGTAGTTATTTCACATTACTACAACAGTGATGTGATGCTTTCTCTCCCCTCTTCTCTCATGGGAGTTGAAACCATAATACCTTCATCTTATAGGAGCCTAAGTCCTGTTTCTTTATATCCTGCATGCCCTACAGAACCGCTTACAGTGAGGAATAGCGTTCAAGGAAAAAGTTGAACTGAACATACTTATTCTTTTGTAGGTGCAGTATGACTTCCTCTCCGTTGGCTTTGATTCCATACTCCAATGTGTCGTCGTATTTTGTCTGTAAACAGATTTAAGTCTTAGAATATGGACTGTTATAATTTCTGGCCTCACCATGAGCTGGCAGTTACTGAGTTGTCAACTGCCTTCTTTTCCTGCTCTTCCCACCAAAAATAAGTACTCTGGCAGTTACAGAATAAGCAGGAGGTCACTTTGTTTCATATTTTTTAGTTGGAGGAACAAATTTAACTTTGTGAATGCAATTCTACAATCATAAGCACATATTCTGCACATTCAGGAAAGTGCTGAAGTGGACATTGAAATTTCATAACTTTCTTGAAGTGTGGAAGAATGTGCTTAGTTTTAAGCATTTAATTTACTTCAAATCAAGACGCCCATTGGTTATTCGAAATCTGAGTAGTATCAAAACCTACATGTTTGCAGAGATACAACTACAGAAGAAGACACACTGATCGCATACAGGTACTTCACTGCCCACTGAGCCCACCTCACAGTCTGTCTTTACCAGACATAGGATCACTCTTCCAAGTTTTCTCTTTCTTTTCCTTTTGCAAGACCAAGTGTCTTGCTCCCAGTTTTCTTACCCTTGAAAACCAAGGGTACTCTGACCCCAGAAAACCTTCCCCATCTCCCAGGAAAAAAAAAAATATAATATATATATATAAAAAGAGTTCTGTCTTTTAATACCTCTTCTTTGTTTCTTTCTACATCTCTTTTATGTATTGTGTGCAATTTCCGTGGATAAACTATTTCATATTGCTCAACTCCAGGTAATTTCTTGCTTGTGCTTCCTAGGGAAAAACAGATGTATATTTATGAAAACAGTATTAACTTACTAACCACCATATTTCATGTCTGCCAAGACTGATTCTTTTGGGCTGTATAGTCATTCATCTGTTGTGCCACTCATTACTCAAGTATTCTCTGCTCTGGCTCTGGCATGTGCTCATCTGCTCTGCTAAGCAGTCACCCCCACTGCGTGATCTAACATAACATTTGTTACGGTCTGGGTTTTGGATGAGTTGCCATACCTGGCACTTTCTAGGTGTCAAAATATCCCATGCAATTCCCTCTGGATTTCTTTCCCCAGCACCAACCAGCGGTTTTGTGTACCAACATGCTAGAGCAGCTATGCAAGGTGCAATCTTTGTCTTTTGCAAATGACATGAATTAAGTTGTATGGTTCTGTGAAATTAATGACCTCCAAACTTTATCACATAATGACATACAAGTTAAGACTGCCTCAATATAAGCAAATAAGCTCATACAATTCCCCACAAGTCTGAAACAAGCCTAGATTTCTTCTTTAGAAAGCTTTTCAGCTAATCTTCTCACATGAATACTTCGCAACAGTTCTTCAATAGACATACTCTTATCTATTGAATCAGACCAAGGGTGCTTACGTACTTGTGACAGCAAAAGGACTGGAGAAGGCATTTGAGCAAGGGCAGGTAAAATAATAGGGGATGGGCAATAAAACAGGAAAATCTTGAGGGTGGTAAGGAATCCGGATCAAATAGCTCACATAACCAATTTTTATTGGTTTTGCTTGTGAGGTGAGATGCCTGCCCAGGACTGGAGGAAACACAGTGCTGATAAGCAGTGTTTCATTTTGTTGTCTGCTTCTGAGCATGAGTGAATAATGACAGAAGTTATCTTGTGGCATGATTTGCAGGGGTGGTCAGCTTGCATTGCATCAATTGAGGTTAATGACAGCAGGTGGTGTGCAGCATTGGGGAAAACAGGGTCCTACAAGGGATGTGTTAGTTTCCAACAAGGCAGCAGGAGGTCTGTATGCTTCATAAGCTCTTAAGTCTCCCACAAAATGTTATTTCACCTGAATGGGCAAATACTTGAGGGCTCGAGCGCAAGAGGCTGGATTTAAAAACAACAACAACAACAAAGAGAGAGCACAACTCCCATTTTAATTGTCTGCCTGAAGGCCAGATTTTTACAAGAGTGGGGCATCCAATTACTGTAATTTTCTATAATCCTTAATCTCTGCAACAGCAGAGTACATCCTCATGCACATTGTTCCGGTAAAATAGATAGATTATTTCTTCAGAACTGGTTTATTTGATTAAGCCCTTTCAAAATATAATTGCAGAATAAACTTGGCTGCATCTAGACAAAGCTGAGTGCTGTGGAGAAGGGCATGATTATATAATGGTAATAAATCCTAAGATGTTTGCTTACAACAGCAGAGCAATTACAAAGTACACTGTAACTATCTATGTACATGCTGTTAACAAGTAACAAATGCACGTTCATTACTGTAAATAACAATAGCGTTTTATATTTTAGTTTAATCAGCTAATTTTTTTGCTTAAAAAAAAAAACAAAAACTTTTTCTCTGCAGGCTTAGTCTTTCCATGAGCTTAAAGCATGTTCTCATGCAATGATCAAAGGAGTATTTTAGGCCTCTCAGAACCGAGTTCTGTCCTCCAATTTTATCTACCTAATCCCTGATGCAGATTCTTTTTATGAGACCAACTGCAGCACAGATAGTTCAAGTCTAGGCTGGATTTGAATAAGGACTCCGAACTAAACTGGTCTTTCTCCTGCAGAGGGATGCAAGTAGCATTTCAAGGAAAACAGTCAGTTTTGTTCTGGAACAAATAGTTTCTTAGAGATAGTTTTTTAATCAACTTGTTGTATTGTATTTCTCTAGCTTCAGCCATTGTCTTGAGTCAGTAGCTTTAAGGAAGAAATTCCTTGGGCTTTCTATAACAGCTAGGAAAAAAATGCTAACAAGGAACAAACAATTAAGTAATTTTCCAAGAGCCTGAACCAGGAAGAAATATCATTTGTGAGGATTTCATTGACAGGGAAGGTTTGGTTTTCTCAAGGAACAAAATATAAAACACTTTAAGCATTAGTACTGTGCACATTTTCAGATATTCTGTGCAACTAACAAAACCAAAAAGATACCTCCTGAGTGCAAATTACATGTCTAATTATGTGTACAAAACCTGTGCCTACTTGTGCATGTCAAGCTCTGAAAAAATCTGTTCCCTGTTGACATGAATTGAATGAAACAATGCACATGGAAAAAAATCATGTGGTCCATTAAGGTTAAGCTATATGAACTTCTCTGCTCACAGCCTGAAGTATGCCACAGATAGTAAGGGCGGTAGCTATTTTAATTCAGGTAATGTCATTAATTGAATTCAAATAAAAGTCTTTTCTTTTATGGCCAAAAGGCTGTCCATGTAATACTTTGTCCCAATTGGATAAATTCTCTGATCACTTTCGGAGGAAGTACGTTCTTAATTGGCTCACAAAACTAACCTGTTCTGGGTCTCTAGCCAATCTGTGGTGAGTGTTCACACAAGTAAATATTTCTCTAACTAGATAATCACTTTGAACTGACAGAGAAAAAAGCAAACTCCCTAACTTCAGTAATACCATTTTCTTAAATGGCTTTAATTCACTATTCTTCAGTACTATCTACATGTTAATAATTAAAAAAACTCATAAAAGCTATACAAAGTTATCTAAGATCATCCATAGTAACCTCTGATAAAGGATTAAAAAAAATAGGCGTACCTTGTTGGAGAAAACATAGCAAAATAGAAGAAATGAGAATTGTGTTAGACATCTCAGTTGCGGTTGTCTGGCAGTGGTTTCCTTGGTCTGGGAAAGTTGAGCTCCCAGTCTCTCTGCTTTGAGCAGTCCTCTCTTGTGCAGCGAATGAGAAGGAGTGAGTTGTTCAGCTTATTCTTGTTCCTATATGAGGAAGTGTTTGCTAAAGGTGTTGCACAATTTTCAAGTCACTGTGTTACAGCAAGCGGAAGTTCCTGCTGGTTAGTTAATGTCACACGAGTTGTGATGTATTGATTACTTCTTAGAAATATGTTCCCTAAAACTGTTCATCAGAGGGGAAAATGAGATATCGAAGTTCTAATGTTGTCTTTTTATAGTCTGGCCGGTGAAAAGCTAAAATAGAAACACTAATTATCATTTGTTCAACTGTGTGTGTAAACTCAGGGGTAGATTGAGACAAACAGTGGGCACCACTGGTGGCTCAAGGAATGGAAAAGTTTGCAGGAGGTTTAGGATAAAACAGGTGGTCAGGGCTGGTGTTATAGATCTTTCAGTTTCTGCCAATTGCCTTTTAATCTGTATGGAAGGGAAGAGTTTAGAGCACCAGTACAGGTAATTCTGTGTCTGTGAGTCATAGCTGTATTATAAACACAAAGTGAGTCCTATTCTGCCCCTTCTATCTGTATTAGTAATGTTTGCTTTGGGTTCATCTGACACATGTCTGAATAAAAGGGCCTGTAGACAAGTGAGCCATCAAGGTGATTTCTGCCAAATAGTATTCTAAGTGCCTATGCTAGAAACTTATTGCATTAATTTAGGCAGTTGTAATATGACAGTACTATGCCCTTCTTGGGGCCACAGCTATCAGTATGGAGCTGTTTTATAGAAGAATAACTTTTCATATGTTAGAATAGGTATTGCAGAGTACAGAGAACTGGAATTGATCATGCTGTATACTGCAGTGTATCAGTATAAATTTATATGAGCAATACCCATTACACAATAATATATATATTATCCATTTATTACCTTCATTTATAAATAAATAATCATATCTGTGTAAATCTACAGGATAATTTTTACTGCCATAACTAGATAATAAAAGTTCATGCTTCTAATAGAAATAGTTTTGCAATAAAATGTGTATCTCAAGTCTCAGGCATGTGTTAAAAAAATTCTGATTTTTTGAACATTGAAATTTGAAACTATAAATACACACTTTCCCCTTAGAATAAGAACACTTGCTAAGTCTCCAGACATTCTAGGACAGATTGGGAGCTGCCAACAAATGGACCCCGAGCTTTCTCTAAGGATAGAATGGTACCAATTAATAACAATTTATGTCCAATGCTAGTTGCAATAAATGTGTAGAACGGGCAATTGAATAGTAAAATTTGATTCTAAGACAAGAGCCTGGTTTTCTGTTTCTCTTTATTTTGTTTAGCCATTATAGTGAGGCAAAGTGATTTTAAGATGGATGTAAAATGCTGCTGAATAGAAGCAGGAGAGCTTCATATCCCTTTGCATTTGCTTTGCAGTGATGCAGGCTATTGAGGCTGTGTGCAGAATACCTGTCCTGTCACCCCCAGTGCTAGCATCGCACCCCAAGCTCATTGTTCCGGCTTCGGTTGCTCCGAGGGATGCTGGGCTGGAGGCACCTAGAAACCCTATGTGTAGCTTTCCTTGCCGTCTTGGTCTTGGGTCTTCCCTCAGCAGCTGTGTTTTAAGGATCATTTATTTATTCTGGTCTGTTGAAGGTTATAGCCTCTGCTTCAGCAGTGGCAGGACTTTTTTACAGGGGATGTGGAGATGTAAAATAATCCTTCAGAAGAGTAAGTATAGACCAGACACATTGCCTGGCCTCCAAGCCTGCTCCAAGATATGCAAGTGCAGTTACTGTGTTCTTCCTGAATAACGCTGGGTTTGAGTGGTTTCTGCAAGTGTTTGAGAGCCCCTGGAACAGTTCAGTGGCAGGAAGAGGGTCTGAGAGAGGAAAGGACATCTGCTTGCCAGTGGTCGGGTAACAGGACTCGAGCCTCTTCTCTGCTGTAGGACTGGAGCTTGGGAGCAACAGCTTGTGAGCTGCAGCAACATTGTCATAATTTGGGTCAATACTAATCATTTCCCCCCCCGCTAATATAACAACGCTAATTTTAGCTGGCACTGTGCTCTGAAAAAGGACACTTTTCTAGACTGTCCTATCTCCCCGCTGTGGCTGCAACCTGACACTTCTGGGACAGAAATGTTTTGGTAGCAACTTCTTTGGGACACTATAGCTGGGAGACAGAGCGAGCTTATTTTGCTGTAAGGAAAGCCGCATACCACGCCAAGCCATGTCGCCATCCCAGGTTATGAAAGAGTGTTTCAGGCAAAGAATTCGTGAAGTGTCTCTGAATGGGTTGGACATGCCCCTGACAAGGTGTTCATTTCAGTTGCAGTGAACATCAGAGAGGGTCTGTGTAATTTAATTGGTATTTTTTTACTCAAGTTCTGTCTGCTTAATTAAAAGAGGGAAGTGGAAAAGGGTGAAATTCACCCCTACACTAAGGGTCATACAAACCCTGCCTGTGTGAGATTAAAATGAGTATTAAAAGTAAAATGATAGTAAAATGCTGGAGCAGTAGGCTGAGCTCTGCTACTGCCTTGTCCTAAATCTAGGTCACTTAGAACTAGGTTTGCAAACATGTTAATGCACCTAGGAGGAATTTTCTGGAGTGAGTAAACAATGCAGGTATCTGTTTCCCTTGCACTTTGATGGATGTATGTTCAGCCACAGCAGTAAGGAACACCCAGACAACTTCTACAGCCAGAGACAAGCAGCTGAGAAATGTTACTCTGTTCTCCCATGTATTTCCATTTGTTCTGTTCTGCTCTTGCCCTATCTAATCGTGGGACAGCTTCAGCAAACAGCTCAGTAACTCTGCTGCTTCGTGCAGAGAAGTGTCCACATCCTGTTCCTCCTGGGAGCACTTTCAGGGAAAGAATGTGGTATTTCACACTCAGCTGCCACGAGACCAACCATGGGTCTATTGCTTCAGCTCAAATAGTAACCTGCCTTCCGCCTTCCTCCATTTTGTTTTCCCAGAGCTTCAACCCCAGCCAGCTTACAGGTTATTTTTCTCTGACATACAAACAAAACCATGTGGCTTTTGCATCTGCGTTCCAGCCCTACGCTCCTGTTTGCTTCCTCCGTCTATTCGCAGCTGCATTCCAGTCTCCCCACAACCTGCCTCTCCGTGCCAGCCCCAGGCTCTTCCCCTCCATTTCCAGAGCTGATCCAAAACCCACTGAAGTCAACAGAAGACCTTCTATTGCTTTCCAGGGCCTTTGGATCAGCTTTACAGTTCCTCTTTAAAACCTACTCTTTACATAAAGCATTTTCTTGTGCTTGTCTCTGTTGTCTCACACATTCCCAAGGTGAATTATCCTCGTTTTCCTCAGCTACCGGTCTTCAGGGTTTTGTCCTTCCTTTCTGGGTTTCTGTTGAAGGACATAATCAATTAGGCTACTAATAAGAGTAGTTGGAAAATTTACCTCCCTTCCATCTTTTAGTTGCCTGCTCCTCAGCATATGCGCAGCACTTGGCTATGTCTGCACTGCCAGGCTTTATCATAAAGTAAAATTCTTTCACCTAAACTGTAATTGAAACTAACTTAGCATCAGCTAAGTTATTTCTTGAGTGGATCTAGTTAGATCACCAACCTTCATCTGATTCATTGTAATGAAACCTCATTACAAACTTTTTACATCTCTGTCATCCTGTGTGCCTTGGAGAAGTTAGACATATATGGTATGCTCCAAGTACCAAGTTTCTTCCTTCTTTCCTTCCCTTTTTTTTTTTTTTCAAAATAAATTATGAGAAAAGGTTACCTCATCTTCCTTCTAAATCTCTCTTTGTTAGCTACATTTTGCTTAATTCTCTTGCACCAGGATAACGTAGTGTATATATATAGCAGCAATCTAATGCAGACTGTAGGTAGCCAAGTCAGGGTACTGGAACTTCCAAAATATTTCTCAAGAACCAGTAACTCTTCATAATTTCTTAACAGGATTTAAGGTGATTTTTCTAAAGGTTAATACTTTTCAGAAAGCATACACAAGCCCATTTCTGGCTGTGCTATATGTCGTGCAGTTGTGTGCATGTGTATGAACAGTTTAATGTTCTCCATCTGCACAGCATGAGTGGCGATGCAAATCATTGGGAATTAAGCACTGTGGCCTTAGGTCCTTTTGCTTTTCTTATTGTTTATATTTGTAATACATGAGGTCTGGCTTGATTCTGCCAAGGTTTTGGGGAACCCTGCATACTACAGCATGGTATCTAACGCAGTGCTGTGCGGGCTGGCATCCATCCGGGGCTCTGCTGGCTACACACAAGGGTGAAGAGTGGCTCAATTCTTAGGGCTGGGGTTTAGAAGGGAGCAGGCACCACCCGAGGCTGTGGGTAGACTTAACCAGGCTGTGTCAGATCTATACAAGGCAATGTGTGTGCATGGCAAAGAATGGGATGCACAGGTTAGACCTCCATTGACTGGACCTCGTTTCTGCCCATCCTCTCCCTCCTTCACCCTCGTGCTGCTTGTGGAGGACCTTGCACCTGCCTGCCCCGCCGGCTCTGCCACAATCAGGCCTTTCAGCTCAACTGCTTTCCCTCGCAGGGAATTTGGAGAGAGCTGGCAAGACGTGCGGCTTTTTTTCTGGCAAACAAATAAAGTAGAAGCAGAACTATTTTACCTGGATGACCTGTCATGGTGTCTCCAGTCTGATGGACTCCAATTGCTTCCCACACACATAGAGTACATAGTGAACATTTTATTGAGTCATCTCATCTCTGCACTTGAGGCAAAAACATGAACAAAGAAGCAACTGTCCAACCTGAGCTACCCCTGCAGCAGGAGATTTTTCCTGGCATTGGAAACTTGGTGTAGTTATGGACAAAAAGCTCCCAGTGTGGACAGGGCTGTCCACCAGCCAAGCTGTGCTTTGGACCAGCAGAGCGAAGGTGCCATCTGCTTGAGTGAAACAAGCTTGAGTACAGGTATGATTGTGCCTACATCAGGATGCCATATCTAGCGCAGTAGTATCTGTACCCCAATTAACATCTTTATGTGGTATAGACAATGTATTGCAATTAGTCTAGGCTTTGATAGCAACTGCAGCTCCTCTGTCTCTAGCCTAAGCCACCTTCTTGGCTCGGTCTGCTGCCTTGAAAAACAAAATGGGTGGTTTTTTTCATTATTAATAGCTGCCTTTTGCCTTTTAAGGCCTGGATCCTGTCAGAGAACTTCCCCCTAAACACCTTTAGACTGTTATGGCCTCCAACATGCAGATTTTGCATTCTGATGGCTATGAGAAATGTCTTCAAAAGACACAAAGCAGGCAAAAATCAAACACATTAATAACCTCTTTGAAGTCATTCTGGTCTCCGTGATCTCAGTGACATAACAGTGAGCAGTTAGGTGTGCAGCAACTCCACACAAATGCAGGGTAGCTGAATCCATATCCCAACCCACTTATCGCAAACAAGAAAAAGAGACACGTGGAAATAAGTGCTTGGCAAGTACTCTACGCCCCACAGTCATGTTTCATTGCACAATGAGAGACACCTTGACCTGTGGTGAGCAAGCACGTTCTTTCACATTGAGATGAAAGCACGTGTGCAGAGGTAGCTGAGGGAGGTGACCTGCAGGTTTACCCTGTAACTTCGCAGTGACAGTCGTATGTGCATGCTCCAAGACCATGAGGAAGGGAGGCTTGTGAGAAGGGGAGCTGTCACATAGCGAGTTGCATGCCATCTTCTGCTGACTTCCTTGCGGAAGTGCTTGCTGTGTTGAATGTATCCCAAAGTGACGCTTGCTTTTTGTTTCTTGTGTTTACTGCGCCTCCTTTTGCTTCCAGCTACTTGTGAGTCTCAGCGCAAGAGAATGACAACAGTGGCTTTGTGCTGTTCCCTCAGTTACCCCTGGAGCCTTTGAAAAGGCTTTCTGCTTAGACAAGACCTCTACCCACATGGGTCAGGAGACACTTCTTCCCACTCCTCTCAGCCACATCCTTCTGTAATCATCTACAGCCGTACTAATTCTTTTTTAGCCTGTGAAGCAACAGATATGGCTTGAGTGACCCCAGATATTCTTTGACACTGTCCTTGCAAGGTTAATATTTGGGTTGTTTGCTGCAAGTGTCCATCCACTCTGGTGGCATACTTCTGGACCAGATGTACACCTCTGGGACTGCATGAAACTGAGCTGCGACTTCTCAGTGAGCTATCACACGTTGCAAGAGAATAGGGGCACTCTTTACACTCAGGGCAAGATATTTGTCAGCTGTTTTTTTTTTTTTTTTCCATATTGTTTTTACGTGAGCAGCTATAATGAAAACAACAAAGGCCAAAAAACACTGATGAGCTGTAGCATCTGTTGATATTTTGGCTACAGGGGATTGCAGTGCTTCGATGCGTTTCATTACTTCTTTTGTCCTCATTAGATGGGCCTTGAAAATGCTTATTTGGTATTGCTGGCAATAGGCAACCCCTAATCGGTGTAATAGGTTAGCTCAAGAGATTGAACTGCACTGTATCCTTAAAGATGGATAGCTGTTCTGCCTTCGCACTTATTCAAATCACCTCATTTTACTTGCCTAAACTGCTCTGTGTAGCTCAGCTGTGCAAGCAGTACCTGAACCTTTTCTTAGGCAAGAGCATGTTAACAAAGTATTTGAAATGCTGTGCTATGTTAGGGATTTTTGATCCCTTCACATTTCTAGTGGGATGTATGGAAGGTGTTACTTGCAATCCTAGTGTTGAATGGTCAAATGTTCATCTCATAATGATATTTACGTTGGGGTGAGTCCACTGAAGCCATAGCAAAGTAGAGGGACCGGACAGCTGGGGACTGAAAAGCATGGCTCGTCAGGGTATATACAGCGCAAGTGGTGAGGACAGTGAGCCCTCTGCAATGAATGAAGATGCATCTGCCTTCTGAGAAGGGAGGACCGTTTCTAACAACAGCAAGACAGAAATTATAAATGGCTGTGTTTACCAGGGCCTCAGCCTGGTAGACACAAGGCACGTGGTGCCTGCCAGCTCATATGGTTTCATGATGAGTCTCAGTGCATTCATTGTTTTTCCTAAAATCTTGATCCCTGGAGTCATGTGAATAGGTCACAGTCTCAGTTTTCAGTTATTATTATTTTCCTTAAAAAGAAAGCAGTTTTCTAGGTCTCAGGGTTCTGGAGAAATGCTTGAAAACATGAAGTTGAGCAATGTAAAACTGAGAAAGCAAATAATAAGAACTCCAAATGCATCTTTTTTAATCTCTCTTTTTTTTTTTTCTTTCCTATTTTTTTAGGCCTCACTGATGGTTTTGAATGCTTGAAGTTGGCAGTTTGGAGTCCTGATCTGAGCCATTCCCTTTTCCGAAGAGGCTGCGAATCATAAAAAGACAAAAGGTGAATTAAAGCATACGTTTAATTGTACTTTATAGATATGATACTCTCCTGCTTTGGAGAGTTTGGGACTAAGGACTCAAGGACTTATGGGAAGTCCGTAGTGGCATGAAGAACTGATTTCAGATCTTCTAAGTCTCAGTCTCCTCTGCAGCAAAATACCCTGGGTTCAGCACTCTGCTAATGATGCTGTGTGGCTTCTGAGCAGCTCAGAGTAAGCTATTCCTAAGGTAAAAAAAATACTGTGAATAGTCCTTGACTGGGTATAAAGGAGCAGAGCTCTGGGGGTTTTGTCATGGAGGTGTCAGTTCTAACAGGAGAGTTCCCGGACCCAAAATGCAATTCAGTAAAAAGGGATCTCTGCCCACCAGCTGCCTTCTTCTTATGATCAGGAACTCATTTTACATGCATCGTGTTCCTCCTGCCATCCTCCATATGCCCGTGAGAAGGACAGGCACTAAGCACAGAGGAGAAAGAGCAAAGGCGAAGCCTGGTGTGGCTGTTTACTTACTTCACATGCTATTGTCTTCAATCAGATAAGCCTGTGGCCGTATGGTGGAGCATTTCCAGATCCAAATCAGCCAGAAAAAGTGAGATCACAGACTAGGAGACAAACACCAGACCTCTCAGGTTTCTTCTGTCCCAGGCATGTACCTGCCCCATCAAGTCATATGATAGGGAACTGGCTGTGATTCCTGTGCAGAGTTTGCCTTCTAGTTTCACCCTGCTCCAAGGTGTGCCTCTGACCTGCAGGTATGTTTTCCTGCATCAGGATTGTACCACTGCAGGGGAAATTGGTGAGGCAGGATGAAGGAAAAACTGCATCTGCCATATAGGAGGTAGGCTGTTGCCTAAATCTGTGGAGATATGAGATACAGGAGGGGTACAGGAGACAGGAGTTAAGCCTGTAAGTGACACTTTTGGTGCTGGCAAACCCTTGTATTCACTGTCCACATCTCTGAACAGAGACAACTGGTTAGTCCATTGTCCTAACCTGTCCATGCTCAGTGTGTAATCATTAGCTAACTCAAAACTTACTGACTTGCATTTATTTTTCTTTCTAAACTGGAACACGTCCAGTTTTTAATTGATATAATTCAGCCAAAACTTATTTACCACCTTTTCCTGGTTTCTGTGTGACTTTTGGCCTGTCTGAGTATTTTAATTGGAGGCAAAGTAAAGACTGCTTTAAAATTACATTTGTACAGGAGAAGTTTTTAACTGTCTTGTTTAAAGAGTACGTGTGCTGAATGCCAACGCAAATGTACACAGGTACATTAAGTAGAAAAGGTCCTTTCAAATTATTACCTGCAAAAGGTAAAATTCTGAAAATTAAATCAAGTAAAATAAACTTCCAAATGCATTTAATTGAAAGTTAGTACACTTTACAGAATACCGTACATTTATTAGGTGAGTATTTTTGAGCTGCTAATCCACACTTTCCTGTTATTGTTGCTGTTCTAACGCTCAGAAAACAATGAAAACTCTTTAAAAGAACGGATTTAGTAAAATAATTCATAGGAATTCTGAAAATAGCAGTAATATGCACTCCAGCTTAGCACAGCTCTCCAGCACTGTAAGAAATATTTCATGTTCAAAATGGCAGTAGTTCCAAGGTTAATGCTGACAGGCAGTTGCCATAGAGTGGCTTTTGTCATGGTCTTTCCTTTACAGTTCCTAGCTTTGGTTGACTTTTCCTAAGCTACCACTCTTCCTCACCTCATTTATTTGAGGCTCTGACAGCACTGATAGTATCAGTAAAGATTCCCCAAATTCCCACACCATATCAATGTGCTGTTAGCAATTACTCAGGTTAGCAAATAGTGCCAGAGATATTAAGGTATTTGCTAATACCATTCAAATATAGGCATTAAAGCGCCAATATAAATGTGAGATAAGACCTAAGCAATTCCTTTTTCACTGCACCAGCTCCATTCAAATGGAGTGATGGCTTCAAAATTTGCATTGCTCTAGAGAAGTAATGGGAGAAGATTCCTGAATTTTGCTAAAGAGCTATACCTCTTCCCTATGTGCCACCAGCTACAGGCACCACTGTCCCTAAACTGAGCCATTCAATGGCTTCATAGTGCCAGGGATGAACACCCAGCACTTGTCTTTCACACACAGCCAAGGTATATATTATTCATGTTGGTATTGCTGCCTTCGGGTGTAGAACTATGGGCTTTAGCTCACGTGCACAACTAAAGGAAGGATACTAAATACTAAACCAAACAAACAAGTCACAAAAAAACCCTTAAATTCTGCTGCATATTTGAACAAGTGGCCCCTCACCTGAGTCTTCTTTATGTTAACATTTAGAGTTTTGACTTGGGCGTCTGTGTGCACGTAGAAAAGACAGAAGGAGAACATGAAGAGGTATAGAGGAGATTATAAAATCTTTAAGTAAATAAGCCATGTAGTCCCTGCTTTTGTGTGTGTGGCAATTTCTCTAGTGGGTTGAGTTAAGCATTTCCAAGTTCCTTTCTTAAAATAAGTTTGGTAGACATTTTGGAGCTGTGGTCCGATGCCTAGGAAAATTAATGTTTTTTTCTTTCTCTTTTTGTTTTTGATCATAAAAATTTGGGAAGGGCACAGTAACCTTGGAAGCTTGCTAAGATACTAATCTGGAGCCAGATTATTTTTTTAATTTTTTTAAAAGTTTCATAAAACTTTGGGGAAACATTTTTTTTTAATTTTTATTTTCTTCTGAGCGTCCTGGCCTTGGTCATTTCTGTGCAAAAAGTGCCAGAATGCCTTAAGAAAAACTGATTTTGCAATATTTCCAAGCTCACTAGTTCCATGAAGTAGTAAAAACTCATGAGAAAGAAACGTTACAAGATTTCTAGATTGAAATGTTTGGGGATAAAATTGCCCAAGTATTCTCTTAAATGAGCACCCTAACTTTGAAGGACTTTTGTCAGTTATAGAACAGAGTAAGAAATTGAATAAAAAAACTTCTGTGTCTATTCACATTAAAGACACACAGTTTTAAGAAAAAGATTCCAGGGTCAGTTCAATAGGGATATGAATAAAAATGGGAAAACACAAAATGAAATTGTTTTACTGAGTAGCAAGTATTGTTACTCTCTTCTATATAAATAATGTCTATGGACTTATTTAATCATTACACCCTTTCATCAATTTGATGTTTAAAAAAGGAAGAAAACACTTGTTGTTTTCCTAAGTCTATTTTATTCTACCATATGTGATGAAACAGTATTCACGTGATGAAAAGCTAAGCTACTCTGAGTGTTTAACCGTTGTGGCTGTTGACATCCATGAGAAGTTACAATCAGGAATATGGACTTCATTATTTGAATCCCTGAGAAATTAGGGCTGCAGTGTTTGGTATCCTTTAAGGGAGACTGCTTTGTCCATCAGCCTCAGAGCTAACGCAGTGGTTGAGCTGAGAGGGGGCCCAGGTTTCAGGAGTTGTTTCTCAGCCACGCTGCAGAACAGCTGCCACTGGATCCACCTCGACACCCGAAGAGGGGTCAGACCACAGGAGCTGGAGGGGATAAAGCAAAGAGGCTCGTGGAAAAGGTGGGAACTTCCCTGGGTGATTTATATCCCTATTTTGAAAAGATCCTGGGATTTTTAGGTACCCAACCTCCCATTTCCTTCTGTGAAAGCCACAGATGCTCCTTAAAAAGTCTCTGCTTTCTACTTTTTGGAGGTTTTTGAGTTACTGCTAGGAAAAGGAGTTTGGTGTGCTAAACCAAAACCTCACAGGACACCTCTGCTCTGAGGGAGCAGTTCCAAGCTGAACTACCATTGTTCTTTGACCATGCAAGAATATACATTGAAAAAAAAAAAAAAAAAGACCCAGGGGCTAGGCATCTACTTCTAATCTCACATAATATGCTTCTTGTTGAAGTCACTGGCTAATTTTGTATAATCCTGTGTTCTGGCAATCCACCTTTATCCTGAGGAAAGGATAGCCCTCTTCTTAGAAGAAAGAGTACTCTAATGCACCTTGCAAAATGCTGTCTGTGTTCAGTGTCTCCATTAATAGCTGCAAAGTTTAAACAAAAGCTTTCCTGTGATGTGTGAGAAAGTCTTTTCCTCGTGGTGACATTTGGATAGTAAATACATGGCAGCCTAGCACATAAACAAATTGAAGCAGGAACATCCCTGGAGTGAGATCCTCTGCTCCTCGTGCTTTTCACCCTGGTTAGGGCAGAAAATCACCTGCAGATCTTGTTCATTTTGCACTACTGATCATTTTTAGCCACTTGCTATCTTGCGAGGACAGAACTGGCATCCTAGGGGATGCTGCAGCATGACGTTTCTGACCTGCCAGGACATCCCTGCCCACGAGCACACAGTGTACTGGCAGGCACCAGTTACAGATCCCTCACAAGCTGTCTAGAGGTGGCATGGGACAGAGGACAGGCAGGACATGGAGGCCACCAGACTTGTAGCTGTTCTGGAGACCTCTCTTTCACTGCAGGGAAGGCTTTACTATCAATTCTCATTGACAGAAATGCCTTGGACTGTCAGCCAGCTTCTGATGAGAGGAAGAAATTGAGAGCCAGGTCACTGAGACAACTGCCAAGATAACAGCTTATTCAAACAGTTCTGTTTATTCTGCAATTTATTCAGTAAATTGGCCTGTCCAAATGAAATTTGATGGGAAATTATTCTGGACATGGAACATAGCTTACATGGCAGCTGCCATGTATCTCCCTATGCAAATTAGAGCATATTTGATCCTTAGAAGATGTTATTTTTAAAGCTGAAATCTACTTAGCACATTTCAGAAAATCTGTCCTGCTGATGAATGCCTTGAAAGCAAATTTCTACAATACAGTGTTTGCCAAAGGTTTAGGCTATGAGATCTCTGCCACATCACAGTTATTTGAGTCATCAGTCTCACCACATTCATATTTCCTTCAAAAGATTCTGATAGGAAGTTAAAATCTTGCCACAGGAGTCAATACAATGAGTCTGTCAATCTTTCAGTTAAAATCTTAAACTTGAGTTTAATCCCCAGAACTGTGCCCTTTTTAAAATAAGCCTGGTGTCTTTATACTTCCAAAGCTCAGGATAACAAGTAGAATGAGTGTGGAGGATGAAGCCACAAAAGGGCTTCTTGTTACAGTTTGGTAGCCTGTGCTTGCTGACTTGTCCTTATAAATACTGCCCAGAGATACACCTGCCTGTATGGTAACAGCAGTTCCTATGCAAATAAAGCAGCTCTGCACTTTGAAATCCATTTTTGGCTGGGATGCATTTCCTGAACATTTCCTTCCAACTTCTTGCTCGCACACAACGCACGTATACATGGACATGCATTCACTTGCTTATTCATTCACACAGTGCTCCGCTTCTCATACAAACTAAGCCTGTTTGCACCACTCTGTTTGAAGAGGAAATAAAGTGACCATAAATCACAATAATTTCTTCCTTAGCTCTACATCACTAACAGCCACGGCCATAGTGGGTTACAGGAGGTGTAGTGCAAGTGAGCTTTGGGGACATACAGAGAAACACGCACATACATTTCTGGATGCACAGAGACAAGCAGGTGTCTGTGCAGGTTTGCGCAGAGAAGGTGTTAATCTTCTTGATAAAGATCTAATTTCTAGGACAAAAAGAATAAATAGGGCTTTTCTTCTTCTGTTCAGGAATGTATGTTTAATCCCTTGTTTTATAATAATTTTCTGTGAGTGCTTCTGAGCTTCTAACTCATGGGACCAGTTTTTTTTAGCCAAGAGCAGTCAGATGAGGATAACAGGTTTTACCGAGGACTCGTTGTTTTACTGAGAACACTCTAAACATGAGCTTTTGTTACTACATTGCACCTTTTAAAGATGTGGCTGCTTTTGCTGCAACACCAAAATGCTTATGCTGAGCTTCCTCTTCGTTTAGTAAATGTGTCTTTGTGACTACTAGCATGAGCCTGTCCAGGTGTTTTGGGCATGCAAAGCTGCATAAATGTTATTAGTTCTATTTCAGGAGGTGGAAGACAGAAGATCAAAACTACTTGCCTGAGTTGTTAACAGTGCTATTGTCAGGGCTGGGGATGGGTTGCAGGGATTTCAATCTTCACGATGTGCCTATACTAGGACTGAAATCCAGAAGCAGGTACCAGGGGTGATCTGAGAGCGTGGATCAGTGCAAATCATCCTCCAAGCTACCTGCAGTTCTGGTTTCTGTTGGTACCCACTTTATTGAGTTGAAGGCAGCATCGAGGTCTCTGGAGTCACTCTGCTCGAACAGCTCAGTAAAGCTTTTATGCTCTGTTTCTGTCCATGGGAATAGAGTGCCTAAATGCCAACGAAATGGAAATCAAGCTGTAATGACCAGGAGGGGAGGGAAGAGAGGGAACTTCTCTCAGTGATTTAGAGACCCTATCATCCTTCTCGCCTCACAAAGTGACAGTAGGAGTTTAGGCTTCTTAGTCACACATCACTAATAGAAATGTTAGCCTTAGAAACTATGGGCATTGGGGAATTTCAATGATACTCGAGCACTTTAGAGAGGAACAGTTTCGTAAAACTGGAGTTTACACTAAATTATTTTGAGACTTTTGAAAGGTGCTCCAGGCTGCAACTTTCCTTTCATAAACGATATTCTTCAATATGTACCATGACAAAGAAAAACAGAGAGGGAAAGTGGAGACTAAGACTCAGAAGTGATTAAAGAGTGTGAACAAAGTCAGTTCCCCGCTCTCTATAGCTCTAAACATTTTTTAAAAGTACTTAAGATAAGGATTTATTGCCAAACAGTCTGTCGGTCTATACTTTGCCAGGTTTCACATCGCTGACTAATGCAGTTTAGTTGTTACAAGCCAATGACTTTACATTTGCGTCATCGAAGCACTCAACCCATATAAGTGTGTAGGAATTAATGTTAAAAAAAAATTCAGTGGAAGACCTTACGGAAGAGAAGGGAAACTTTTATTTTAACTTTTCTAAGTTGTCTTTATTCACATTCTCTCATACCTGCAAACTCAAAACCACCATTACTGTATGTGTCCAAGTAGTCCAGACAGGATTACTTGTGGTGATACAGAGAACAAAGGATGGCAGCCACTGTGGCCCCATTACATCTGCTGTTCCTCTTGAATGGTGACAATGAACTGAGTTTTGAATAGGTCTTTTATACCCTTTTGAAGTCAGCAGTTATTATGGCATGAAGAATCTTGTTTACTTCACCCTCCCAACATCTTAAGCAACTACCTTTTGTTTCCTTGTTTTGGGTATCTTACAGCTACAGGCTGTTTTCCTGTTTAGGTAGCAGGAAGAAGTATGTTCAGTACATACAATTCCCTTTTTTGCTATGCTCTTGTTATTGAAGCACAGGTCTTCTGCTAAAAATTCACCTTGCGTTCTTGATGCAGAAAATACCATCCTTGGTGTTTGCCAGCATAATTGCACTCAATTGTATCCTCAGTTCTCAATAGATGCCATTCTTTTAACCTTTGCTTATTATTTTTTCTGGTGCTTTCATGAAAGTACACTTCCATTCACACCTCACTCTTCCCTATCTCAATAGTTCTGACACTAAACTCTACGAGTGTTACCTATAGCAAGGCTGAAAAAATAAAAAGCACCAGGAAATGTTCTGTGGCTACTGAAAATAGAATAGTCAGGAGAGAGGAAGGATGTGGGAGGAGAAGGAAGATGTGAGGGAGACTCTCAAAGCTTTTCCTGAGACTTTTGAGCATTATCTGTAAAAAATCCTGCAAAACAAGAGATGATAACACCTACTCAGGTCTGTAGCAACATTTCCGTTTTCTCCAAGATGAGTCACTCAGAAGGCGATATTTGTGCCCTCGGGTTTAGAGACAAGTGAATCAGTTCTGTCAAAAAAAGCTCAAGTACCTGGGGCCCTTCCAGTCCTGCTTTCTGTGACAACTTGGAACCAAGTGCATTTTGGAAACTGAACAAGTACAACTGATGTTTGCTAGGTTTCTTCTCAACTTCCCAGTATGCTTCTGGGTTTCACATTACTGAGGAATATTTAAAATACTCTTAAAAGATCACTTCTCATTAAGATATTTCAATCAGAAAGAGACAGATTCATTTGCTTAGGCAAAATTTTGATCATTACATAAGAGTAGAACTTAAATAGATTAGGGTGGAATGGGTTTTACCTTAAAGCAACCTAAGCATTTCAGAGAGCTTTGATATAAACTTTAACACAGCGTAACAAGAGTTTATCCCCATTGGGGCCATTACTATTATTTCATTTTTTACTCAGTTTGTATTACCTGGTGTTTGTGACCCAAGTTAGATAGAAAACTGCTGATTCCATATAATCTCATGTTATATAAGCCTTCCCAGAAACAGTTGACAATCTATGTTTGAAAAACATGTGGAAAGCAAATTATACATTAGTCATATTTGGTTTGACTGCCTTAAGGAAAGGAGAATAATAAAGCAGAGAATATTCCCTCTGTGCAATTAACTGTGCGATGATAGTATAAGACCCCTGCAGGTTAATGCTAAGTTTTATTTGGTAGGTTAGGGACAGGTGATATGGTTGGAAGGTAAGACTTGGAGCTCTTACTCTTAGAGGTGGCTTGAAAATCTCTTTTCTGTATGGTCATGCCTGTGCAGTGTAGGTATGAGGGCTGGATTCATGTTGCCTTGCACTATAAATAACTGCTTTTAATAGCGCTTGTATGAAGTTCATGAGTTGTGTTGTTGTTATAGTAGCTTTACACAAAGCAGGGGAAAAATAGGCTCTCCGTTACCCCTTTAGATCCCATTTCTCATCACACTAGAAACAGTTGTGATGGTTGTCTGGGAGGTGTCAAAGCCATCAGGAATCACAGGGGCAAGGTAAGGCTTTCTCATTCAGTTGAATTCATGCTGGGGTACCTGTCCCCCTTGCTCAGGCAAAGAATGTGAATTTACACCCGTCAGCATTGGGGCCAGTGCTTCTATGTTGTGTGTTGCTGCCATCCAGAGCTCACTGGAGTAAGGTGCATTTGAAGAAGATACTCCGCTTGTTCTAGTCATGCAAGGTAAAAGGCAATAAATAATAAATGCCATAAATAAAGGATGATGTTCCAAAATAGCTTCAGTTTCCAGTGAGAACTGGAAGCTGTATCTACCACATCTGGAGCAAGTCTGTTTTCATTTCATATTCAGTCCATTCTCTCTTCCCCCAGAGACTGGTTTCAATGAGAACATGATTGCTTCAAAAGAACCTGCAGGAGATTAGTGCTCATAGATTAGCATTTCTATAACCTTATTTAGTTACTCTTCAATGACTCTTGGTAGTTCTGTATAGAATATAGGAGTAACTTTGGCTGCTGATGATTATAGTGGTATTATATATCAAAAGGGAAGAGAAGTACAGATCTATCACTTGCATTACTGCATAAGGCCTTCTGAATTCTTGTTTCAAAGAGAACAGAGACTTGAAAATTGTATCCCTGGGAAAATTGCTGTGGGGTCAGAGACACATACTAAGAACTCAGGATCTAGCATTGTGGCCTTCATTTCAAACACCACAGCTGTCTGAAAGTTGTCAAGATACTCTTCTGCACTGGAGAAGGAGGAGGAGAGGGGCTGAGGAAAACCATAGCAGAGCCATTTGTGGCAGGTGAGCTGCTCCTGCTTCAGGGCATCTTTACGAGCTCTTGCAATGTCCAGCATGGTTGGAAGGAACCAGCTTCTAGTCCATTCTAGCTTTTCAGGAGGTATATTAATGTTGCTTCTTTCTTGCTTATTTTTCAAGTGTTGTTTTTAAATCTAGGGAGTGGAAATCATGCTCTTTGTAATTCCTATGCACCCAGCACACTTAAATTCACGTTCTGTTCTGCTGCTTCTCCCCACCCCATCCACATGAAAGAATTGGCTTCCACGGAGGGACAGATCCTTGGCTGGCATCAGGCAGCACAACTCTGTTGAAATCAGTGCAGGTGACCCAAGAATCTTGCCTGGGGTGTTTACTTGTAGCATTACCTGATTGTAACTTGCACAAAGAAGCACCTGTGACCCACAGTGTTACTGAGGCTTGCTGGTTAATTTTAAAACTACTGCTCTGGTGTAAGAGAAAGTTCAGCCGTTTTACTGGAGAGCGAGGCTTGGTTGCGAGTGCGTGCATGGGGAATGGGGAGCAGAGGCAGTGCAAGAAAACAAATACCGAGAAAGTGAGTCATCCAGCTCTTTACTTGAAAGCTCCACACTCCCCCTCTAGCAATATTCCAGCTCAAATCCAGACTGTAAATCACTACCTGCGTGAACTCGTGAATTACTCATTCGTCATGTGTCCAGCCAAGTCATGCCAGGCTCCCCTGTTTGAAGTGGTTAACCCCCTCTCTGGGGCTGCCTGAGTGCAGTTGGTGGGAGCCCATGGAAGCTGCCGTGGCTGCTCTGCTTGGACATGGGGGAACTGCAAATCTGGGGAAGGCAAAGCAGAGCCCTAGTAGGGGCGTGAGGGTCGCTGCAGAGGCCTGCTGTGTTGTAGCTGTACAGTAGGTGTCTTTGGAGTGACAGGTCGATAACGAATAACTCAGGTAACTGATGAATTGGCAGAGCATTACCTCTGTTCCCAGCACGGTGAGATGATCTGGTTTGCTGCCTCACTTGCAGTTTTAGAGCAATCAGGACTGTCTCAGCTCACCTCCATTTAAATGGGAGGAAACGCAATAGGAGGGACTGTCTGTGTCACAAAGAGCAGAGTCTGGGAGATCGAGCTTCACCCAGATCTTTTTCCCTAGACTGAGTCTGACGAAAGAAGGCCCTTCAGTGCGGTAGCACAGCCATGGGGACACAAAGCCTTACCTGACGGGTAGGCAAGACTGGGGATTTGAGGGACCTGCTTTCCTTCCTCTCTACGAAGGGTGCAAGGCAGAGGCAGGTCAGCCTTCCACCCTCGTAAGACCACAGAACCTGTTCAAGGCTGCTGCTTCGTGGGTGTTGTGTGATAAGCAGAGCAACGCTGGTGTGGGTGGCTGCGTGGCACTGGGACTGGAGTGGTATCAGTCATCTGAGAGGCTGATCCGAGCATGCTCAGGCTTCTTCTGTTAGAAACAGGAGAGGTGCCGGGACCGCTCAGCTGCGGTGTTCACCTGGCATTGGTCCTTCTCTGCATTTCCAGAGCTTCTTGGGCTCTGCTGCCTGTTCTCTCTGGGTGCTTTCTGGTCTCTCTTCCCTGTCTCAGAGGCCAAAATCTCGCACTTCTGAGGCAGGGATCAAAAAGCTTCTTAACTGCTGCACAAACCAAGTTTTACAGGGCTGTTGGAGCAGTGCTCTGTGATGCAGATGATGACTTTAGTCCCAGTTCGTGAGAGGAAGCTGGCGAGCAGGGAAGAAAAATTACTGAGCTTTCAGTTATCCCTCTGCTCTCCACCAGAAACCACTACGAGGTGTTGTTTCTTAGCATGTCACAGTGTTACGAAGGCATGGTCTGGGAAAACTTGAAGAGGAAAACAGGTCCCCACTTCCCTCCTTCCTCTGCTCCCTCCCGGCAGATAAAACATCCAAGCTTTCCTTGCATAAAAGTCTTTGGCCAGCCCTTCCAGCTCTCTCAGAGGAAGACTTCAGGTGAGGCCGAGCTGCCCAGGCAAAGATGGGAAATGCTGTCCAAGATGTCCTGGAAAACCTCCATGAAATGTCATTTCAGTTCCCATGCCAAAAGGCTGTGGTTTTATGTAGGGGACGTATTTCCCAGCACCGTGCAGATATCATAGAACTTCAAATGGCATTAGCTGTCTAGGTAACTGTTCTTGTACCCCTTAAATTCACTTTTTGACTGTAGAAACCCTGAATCTGAAACTGGGCACAGTTAGTTTCCTGTAACAAATTATTGACAGAGAAGAAAAGGGATGAGGTTGGAGGAAACTCTCCAAAGAAGCCTGGGGAGAGGTACCTACATCACACGGCAAATGCTGTTACCTGCACCCTCATTGTTTTTGTGCTTGCAAAGAAACTAGCTGGCAACTAAAACAGCTCAAGCAATTAATCTTGGGAAAAAAAAAAAAAAAAGTAACAATTTTAAGGATTAAGCAATACAGAGACAGAATTAAGGCTTTTTGTTTTTTGTTCTTTTGTTTGTTTGTTTGTTTGTTTTTGTTTTTGTTTTTTTTCCTCCAGGATTTGCATGATACATTTGCCTTGCAGTGGCCTAGAATTTTTGCTCTGTGGGCAATTTTCTTAGAAAGGAACAGGACAGAAACTTTAATTTCTAGTTCTGTGGAGAGGAGCTCCCTTTCCCAGCTGTTTTGTTTTTTTTTTTTTAAGTAATTAGTAAGAACAGCTAACAAACAGAGTTAAAACTCTCTGAGTTTACTGCATTTAGTAGCTGGATCCTGAATAGGAAATAAGCCTGGAAGGTACCGAGTTGAACTCACACTGAGAGGTAATAGAAAACTCCGTGGTAAAATTCAAAGCCAGTAAACTGTTAACCTGCATTTACCCAGGCTATATAGCATTAAGACACCTCCTATGTACTTCAAACAGAAGTAGTTGCATGCTTTGGCTCATTCCTGCACAGTTCTCTTGTTTTAAAACTGCTGTGTGCTATTTTCACATTTCTGTGACATTGCTCGTAATGCTTAAGCCTAGAAGAATCTTTGTTGGCCAAGTGAGCACAGGGCTTTGCCAGGGGAAGGGTGGACTCGGCTGTAGCATTAGCTGGTATTATTGTCTTGTTTAAATCAGACATTTTGGAAGATGAGCAACGCTGGTGTCCACAGGAGGGAGCCAAATACATTGGTCTGGGAAAAAACACCTTTGGTTTCAGTGTCTTTATCAGCTGTTCATGTATGAAAAGGTGTAAAAGCCAATGGCAACCTCTAAACATAGCAATGGAGTCTAATGCACCACGTCAAATGGAACTGAAACTTATCCAGATTATCTGAATATATTCAGGGAAAAAAACATCATGTTGAGATACATCTCAAAGCTGTGATACCCATTTTTAATGATGGAGGCCTCTCACAAGGAGAGGAGTCTTTTAATGACCAGCAGTAGACCTGCTTGAAAGAAATGTCTACTGCAAATTTCTTCTGCTCTCACACTGGGGCGGGGAGGGCTGAGGCTGGTCCTCATCTCCCTTTTGTTCTGGATAAAAAGCCACATGGATGTTTGTATCCAGTGTGGGCTGAGCTCTTCTCTCTGGTGACAGCGACAGGACTCGAGGGAACAGCATGGAGCTGTGTCAGGGGAGGTTCGGGCTGGATATTAGGCAAAGGCTCTTCACCAAGAGGGTGGTTGGGCACTGGAACAGGCTCCCCAGGGCAGTGGTCATGACACTGAGCCTGCCGGAGTTCCAGAAGTGTTTGGACAATGCTCTCAGACATAGGGTCTGATTTTTAATTAGTCCTCTGTGGAGCCATGAGTTGGACTTGATGATCCTTGTGGGTCCCTTCTAGCTTGGGATATTCTATGATTCTAATTCCTCAACCCTTATCACAGACCCACCTGCTATCACAGAACCTGGGGAGGGGGAGGCAACAGTGATCTTTAGGAGCAAAAGATGTGGAAAACGCTCTTTAAGGAAGCCGGGCCCTTTGCGGAGTGGCTGCAGGAGGGCTGTGTCAGGGGCAGTGCCCTTGCAGGGAAAGCAGCCTCAGATCTGCAAACCCCTTCCTGTGTCTTGTTGTTGTTTTTTTTTTTTTTCCCCCTCTAAACAAAACTTCAGCTTTGGTATGTGGCCTGTTGCTGAATGAGGAAAACATGAAGAAAAGAAAGCTTTCAACTGACTAAAAATAAACAGTGTTTTTATAAATATACTGGCAAATTTCACAGAAGGATGGGATTTCTTCATCTTCAACTTCATCAGAGACACTGGGGGTAACTTTTCCATATTAAAAAAAAATTCATTATTATTATATTTTTGGTATGTGTTAAATTCCGTGGGTTTTTGAGCTGTTTGCTGACATCTGACATTGTTTTGGGATTGCACTGGGAGATGAGGTAGTGTGCACATTTGCTTTTGCTTTGAGACAGAGTGACCTTTCTCAGCTCACTGAGGGCTGCAGCCTGGTTCCTTTTATCTGCATCCCAAAATGGTAACACCAATAAACAACACATCTTCTAGTCCACAGTCGGGCTAACCGCTGTCATGCAAGAAATGACCTGGTGCTGTTTTTTGACCTTAACAGAGGTGATTGGGGTTGGCAAACCTGGTTCTTTCCTTCCTAAGTCATCAGAAGGCTATGAGGAATGTTGATGCCATCTCTTCTCCCTGGGCTGCCTGTATAATCCTAGTAGGAGCTAATTAAAAATGCCAGTTTTCTTTAAGTGTCTTTGTGCCTCTTGTGTGGATGATGTCAGTTAACAGCAAAACCCTACCTCCGAGCGCTCGCTGACAGCATATCAGTAGTATGGGAACACGGCACTACAGCAGGATTCTGGAGAGACAAAACAAATGGTATTTCATACAATTACTTGACTAATGGTAAAGAAAAAAAAATGTAGAATAGCCAACATAGTCCCCCACAAAAAGGCTAAAGAACAAATGATGGCTAAATACACTGTATATAATTCATAACAGCTACGGGACTGAAAAGAAAATAGATATGTCGTGCAATGTTTTTTCATATGTTAGAAGAATACATTCCTTTCCCCTGTGCTGTAGTTATGAATTTGTCAGGGTTCACGTTTTTCCTCTTATTATTTCTCATTGTTAAAGGTCATCAGGCTTTAAAAATATGGATAGCCTGCGTCTTTTCTCTAATCCATCTAATGCGCTGTATCCAAAGATTAAATCCCTGACAGAACAGTGTCAGATGAATCCTCCTCCTCTACCCCCAAGCTCTCATGTGAGTGGCAGGATGGATTCTGGTAATGCCAGGACTGTGTTTTAATGAAATACACGTTATTATTCACAGTAATTGATTGTGAGTCTCGCAAGGAACAGAAGCAATTGCTTAGCTCTGTCCTGCTGTGACATGGGCTGTCTTTGGCAAAACAGCAGAGACCGAAATAGCAACCCAAAGCTGAAAGGTAGAGCTACCAAGCAGGACCCTGTAGGTGCAGATGTAAAAGACACTTGTCACTGATAGCAGTAGATGGCTTCAGGGGAAATGCTGTGAATGGATTGTATCATTTCAGTGGTGGCCAATGCAGAATCTCTTTGAACCATGCTGACTTGCTGTAGGCGTTGTACCTCTGCTGGGACTAAAAAGGGCTTCAGTCTCTGAGGCTCTATCCTTTCCCAGATGTCACAGTCCTGCAGGCAGTCACAAACCAGGGCTACTTGAGATCTTTTTGGTGGTGGCTTTGCCTTGGAGCTGATTCTCCACCGTCGCTATTCCAGTCTGATGCCAGTTGTGTTCCACTGACTTTTTTAACAGACCCAGTGGGGGATGAGGCAACGATTTTTAGGTAAATGTATGTCCTTTGGGCATCTCAGCGAAGGTCAGACTTTCCAAAGTGCTCAGGTCCCACTGTGTACCCGTTGTACCAATTTCTTTTGCAGCCCTGGCCCTGAATAAACTTTAGATAGTAAATCTCTTGTGCCTTGAGTCCCAGAAGTCCTCTCCCTTGTCTGTTTGTAGTTTGATTGGACTTCTTATTTTTTTAGGTCAGTGCAAGCAGTTTATTTTTGTTTCAGGTAACATCTCCCTACTCAAAGCTCTTCTCTGCTTCTTGACACCACAACAGTACTGGTTAGGTTGGCCTGCAGGTAGCCATCCTGAGCCTGAGGGACATCTACACCAATGTAACGTCCATTCCTGCGCTCACTGTAGGCAAACATTCCTCTGGTTTCAGCTGAGCTTGCCCGTGGTGGCAGAGGGGGATGCTATATTTTCCAGCATGGCCTGAATACGCCCTCTGGGACC
The DNA here is from genome assembly GCA_013399115.1 of Anseranas semipalmata. NCBI lineage: Eukaryota > Metazoa > Chordata > Aves > Anseriformes > Anseranatidae > Anseranas > Anseranas semipalmata. The sequence goes on from VXAA01002388.1 coordinate 743,891, forward strand.
CTGGCATCTTACTCTGCTAAATGGAATCTTCCTAATGAAATCTGTGCTGTACTGTCCTTCACTTGTTATTAATAAGCTGTCTGAGTCAGAGCTTATAACTTTGAGTCTTTACTATGACAACAGATAAAGTGACAAGCTTTAAAGCAAAAGAGCTTGTGTAAGAGGAGGAGGGATTTGTGAACCTTTTGGCCAGGCAGTTTGTTGATTTGTCCAAACAATTGTTTTGTACCAGAAACTTTCAGGGAAATGTTACCTTCTGGCCCATGCCTCTGAAAAGGCTGGTTATGCACAGATACCCTGGCTGAAAGCTAAAGCCAATAGAAGTGACAATGCTGAAATCACATCTTAAAATGCAAAGTAGCTGAACGTAGGTTTCATTTAAATCTACAGGTCTGGGAGCCTCCATCTTGTTATGATTTACATACCAGGGAAATACTTAAAGACTTGGAGAGGGAATCGTATTCATAAGAAGGGGGTCATGTTTGTTATTTGAAGCCAACTAAAGTACGCTGTAATTCATTTGCCCTATTGTTCTGTTTTTTTTTTGTTTGTTTGCTTGTTTGTTTGTTTGTTTGTTGTTTTTGTTGTTTTGTGGCTTGTTGGTTGGTTTGTTTTTCCAAAGAAAAAGCAAACACTTGCACTGTTGTGTATGGAAATGAGAATGTCCTGGCCCCTCCAGGCACAAGTACGACCAAGATTAAGTTTGTACCAACTCTGCAGAGCCACGGTGCCGTGAGATATATGTGGCTGGGGAGCCTCATTGTAGCCACACAGGCTTTTCTCCCAGCTCAAGGATTAGCAAGGTGTGTCCATGCCTGAAACAGCTATTTCACCGCACTTCTGAAACTGCACAATCTTTTGTGTGCTAGAGCAAGAAAATTTGCTCAACACCCCACTTTGCTTTAGGATTTACTAGGTGCAATAACTGTAGGACGTGTTGGGCAATGTAATAAAACATAAGTTGGAGGGTATTGTACACTCTTGTATAGTTATTCTATGCTTCCTGGCCACTACACAGAGCCTTGTGAAGCACTCTACAACCAGAGCTTTTTACTCCTTTGACCTTAATCACATCCCTTGCATGGAGCATGAAGGGGGTAAAAACTACTTCATAATTTAGCACAGATAGATATTGCTTTGGGACAGTTGAAGAAAACCCTTGTGATTGCTGTTGCTGAACTGTCCCATCCCCTTTAAGCAAATGCCCCACAGAGAGAGCACAAGGCTTGGCTTTCGAGTAAACTGCCAGTTTTTCACACATCCCCCTTGTAAGCAGTGTGGATGGTAAAGAATACCAAAGCTAACTTTTGGTTGATGGCAAAATGTCTGTAGTCTTCAGTAGCTTAAGAACTGGGCCCCAGAGAAGTCACAGTTGAAGAAAAGATTTGAAGAAATTTTTACCCAGGGAAATTTATTGGCTGAATCTTAAAGTTAGTGTTCACAGGTGCTGGCAGAGCTGCTGAAAATGCATGCTTTTCTGCGGTATGAATTCAGAAATGGGGTATCCCTTTCTGTGGTCTTGGGAAGCTCAGATGTTTGCAGTGCTATGGGTGAGGCAGAGAGGGAGGGAGAGGGAAGCTTCTGGCCCCCCGTCATGGGTAGGTAGAACAGCGGAGGCTTTGGCTCTCTCTGTGCATTTGTCCTGGGACCTTGCTCCGCTTTAAATATAAATTTTGCTGTAGAGTTGGCATAGCTAGTGTGGCATTCATCCTGCAAGGCTTCTGGAACCTCATGTCTCACGATTCACTGTGGTTTACCTTGTTCAGGCTAGAAATGCATCAAAAATCACGTCTCATTATTCATTATCCACTCTGGCAGCTCCTAATCTACACCTGCTAATAGAGGGGCCTCATAACTTCGAGGAATAAAAGATCTTTTGCCTAAGGATCATTACCACCCAGCCCAGTATATTTAGACTGACAAGGACAAAACTTTCCCATTCCCAATGGACATTGAAGCGCAGGGAAGCTGACTTAGCCAAAGTCACTTAGAAAATTGGTGGCAGCAACTAGATTCTGATACATTTTTTCGCCTTCAAATGCTGTTTTCAAGCTGGTAGAGCTGTTCAGAAGTTCTTCTTCTGCTTTAGAATTTGGGATTGAGAGAGGGTGAAAATTAGGAAGCAAATGAGAAGAGAAAAGGGTAGTCCTGCCTAACTCCCCCCATATAATTTCTGTACTTCCCTGGGGGTTTTAAGTACTTCGTTAAAACAAAAAGATTTTATACTGGAGGCCATAATGTGAGATGTAAAGTTGATCCCAAGCATAAAATAACAGAGGATGAATTAAATGGAGAATAAAAAGGAAAATAAATGAAGAACTTTTGTGGTTAAGTGCTAGGAGCTTTGGAAAATAATGCTCAAATTAGAAGCATGTGCTCTAGAAAGTTACAACATAGGTATTGCAAAAAATGCATTCCTCCCAGAGGATGGGGATGAATTAGGATCCGAAATTATGAAATGAGCTGGGGAAGAGATCTAGCCTCCCACACTAGGAAAACAAAGTTTAGATGTAGATCAAATGAAGCTTGCTTAGGTAATTTTAAAGTGCAATACATGAAAGAAAAACACTTGTGGAACTGCAGTGGGCAATGTGGTATCCACTGATATTAAATATGAAAGAATGGGAATAGAAAGGGCCTTGACATCAGCACTCAAGGGGGCAATTCGTTGGCTAACTAGATCAGCCTAGAGGTTAAGAGACATCCACAAGTTCTGTTATCTGAGAAGATGTCTTGCTAAAGATAGGAGCGGGTGCCTTTATGCTACCAGCACAAATGAGGCTGAAATGATTGCGTCTGTTTCTTTGTGTGTTCTCACGGTTGTTCCTTCAGCCTCCTGCTTTCAGCAAACTTTCTGTGTGTGGATAAAGGAGGTGGACTAACAGGGCAAGAGAGAGAGTTTATGGCTCATGGATCCAGGTCCCGTGTCTGGGCAAGGGGCCCTCTTTCTACTTGTGGAAGAAATGACCAAAATCATTATGTCTAGACCCGGGACAAATTCTTTGCTAAAATGTGCAGTGAGCTGCAGCAATTTCCCAACTGGAGAATTAGAGGAGGAGAAGAGAATTCAGAGCTAGAGTCTGGAGACGAAAAACTTTAATTAGAAACCTCTGCATATAGCTATCTCATCCCTGTCCCTATATGTAGAGCTCAAACAGATGCGAAAGCTTATTTCTGTGTCTCTGTCCAGCATTTCTCTAGTAGTGCTGATATTCTTGCTGTGCTTTAACAACCAGGCTTCTGAGATATTTTGTTTCTTTGGCTGGACTGATCCTGCACTCTGAAGCTTTCAGGAGCTCACCCATCATGCTGTAATATATAACCTTGGAGCGTAATCTTCCTGCACAGTGTGCTTTCCAACTGGCTCATTTACGAGAGATGCAACACAGAAGGGAGCTGAGCGTACTTCCCATCCTGAAAGAGCCAGCTGAGTTTGAATGAATAAGGAATAGATGGTTGAAAGCATCATGGACAGATTTGCTGGATAAATATACCTTAATATATATGCAGTCAGATCATCAGCCCATGTAACACCAAAAGCAGAGCATTGCCACTCCATTTAGTGGTGTTGATGCCACGAAAAAAACAAAGTACTGTAATGCTGAACAACTGCCCAGAAAACAGGTGAACCCAACTTTCACTTACACATTGTTAATGTAAATCAAAATTAGAAGCAATGTATAGGAAGGCTGTTGTTCATTTAATTTGCACGTTCAAAGCTTTTCTTGAATGATGCACGTGGAGTTGATGATCGGACATGGTCACGCAGACTCGATCAGCTCTGCGGTTGACACCTGGCATTCAGGGGTGGGTATTATACTCATGTAAATTGGTCCACCTTCATCTCCGAGAGCAGACCTGTCTGTGATGTAGTTTGTGAGTGACTGTCACACCTCTGAGTCCTGGAAAAAGAAAAGGGCCAGGAAATCGCTGTGGTTCCAGTTCTGTGATGGCTGTTACTAACATCAGTATTCATCCCATCAAGTACAAGTCCTAAGATGCTTGTAGGTCTTTCTAATTTTATCCCTGTGGAATTACTTGAAGCCAGATAAAATTGACTTTCACACAAGAATCTCCATTGTTTACACACCAGAGTTCTCTGTTTAGTCAGTGAAATATGTTTTTTATTATATTTCCCTTGGAAAAAAAAGGAGACATTTTAAATTAAGGGAAAAGATGTTTGTTTTGTTTGGTTGTTTTTTTGTTTGTTTGTTTTGTTTTGCTTTTTTTTCGTGTGTGTGAAAATTGGGGTGGCAATTTAAAATTCAAAGATGATATCAGGTATTCCAGAGCATCCTTAGCTGGAAACCACAGAGTCATTGAGGTGGGAAGGGAGCTGTGGAGGTCTCTAGTCCCACACTCTGCACGAAGGACAAGCTGCAACGTTAGGTCAGGTTAAAGTTCAGAGTTTGAATTTCTTGTGTTTGGGTGTGACTTGTGCTATAGCTTTAACTTGTAGCAGAGTTGCTAGCATCCAGTTAATGTACTGTTTAATTACTGTAATGTAATGTTTATCTGTCTAAACCCATATTAAACAGTAGAGTATTTCTGTGGCTGTTTACAGACATTTAAAAAAACAAGAATCGAAGAGAATTTTCAAGGATATTCTGGATATATAAACTAGCTGTTGTCTGTACTTCATGCTACACTTGTAAATAGAATTCACTCTTTATTATTAGCTCAAAATGAATATGAGGAAAGTGCATTTGAATCCTGTTACGCTGGTGTAAATGAGCACTGAAGGCAGAAAGCAATGGGGGGATCTAGGCTAACAAACCCACGAGATCATGAATGCATATATATCCTGGCCTGATATTGGAGTGGGCGTTGTTGTTCATAATGATCTAGGATATAGATTTGCAATGGCTGGCTTCCCTCATGGTGGCAAAATGAACTTGGTCACTGCTCTTTTGGAACTGGCAGCAAATGCTTACTGCATAGCAAGTAAATTATCTGGGTGGAAGGGAGGAAGGAAATGAATAAAATAATAGTACTCTAGTAGTGGGTTTAAAGTCTAGGTAAACAAAAATGCAGTCTGCTTTAAATGTCTGCCCTGGTGATTCCTATCTGGGCTGATGGAACATTACCTGCATTAAGGCTTCATTATGGGAGAGTCAAAAACGTCACTTTCCTGACATCAGAACCCAGGCAACTAAAGATCAATTACCCATGTATGTCTAATTGCTGGGGTCATAGTCAACTCTGTGCTTTAATTTTCCACCAAGTTGTTATTTCTGTCTCTCTCTCTCTCTCTTTTTTTTTTTTTCTCGTTTAGCAATGACATTTGCATTCCTTTTAGCAAAATACCAAGGTTAAACTAAAAATAATTCTGCCCATCAGTTTTAGATTAGGACTAGAGCAGGCACAGATTTACTATAAATGTGTATGTAATGATTGCTGCATGCACTGCCAGGAAATTGCTACAGTCAGACATTTGAAGAATTAGATTAAATTTTTTTAACACAATCTGAAGTTGTTTTTGATCGCCAAGTGGTAACTGCTATTAATATCTGTGTGAATCCACCTTCTTTCATGAGAAATTAAGATATATAGAAATTGTTTCCTTTCCTGAAGCTGAAGAGGTTTGAAACTTGTGCCATCCTCGCTGCACGTATTCTGGAAAAAATGGCAGCACACCCCTGAATCCCATATAGCCTTGAAGTCAATGAGCTAATGCTTGTAAAACTGCCTTCTGTTTACAAGGATTTTACCTCTGGTTGTGAATTGTAGTTAGCTAATGCAGTTTTATAAATGTGTTCTTGCTTTTTGCTAGTGAAAGCGCAGATTTGATGTTTTAGAGGTTCGGCTTGTGTGTTTGGAGGGCTGGACACAGGATACCATGTAAGGAGGTGTTTATCCTCCCTCTTCCAAAATGCAGAGATTTAAAGGAAGGTGATACGATATGTTATCCCACATCTTGATTACAGCCAGCTCTAATTACAAAATCAGATTCTCCTTCAAAGGCCTATTAACCCAGTTGGCCAAAGTCTATGTAAAGTAATTGGTTTCTCTCTTGCCTTTTCAAAAGCTCTCAATATCTAAAGTATGAGATTATTTTCAATCCCTATGGCTGACATAAAAGCTGTAGCTTTTGCTGTCATTTGGAAGGACTGAGTGAGATCCTCAGTGAAGTCTCATCGTTGTCTTTTCCTCCTCAGTTTATCCATTGACTGTGTTGTGTTCTGCTCAAGAGCAGTAAGTTGAATAAGCTCATTTTGATGTAAGGGCATATAGTGGAGAGGATCTATGTGGGATCTTGCTGCTCTGCTGAGATGTATTTTAGGCAACCTGTTTGCATGACCCAACCTTTTAACGCCACGTTAACAAGAAAAAATACCAACCCAATGCACTAACTGGAATTAAACATCATTCCCTTGACACTGCGAGTTCTTTTCTCCAGAGAGCCATAATATTAATTTCCCTAAAAGTAGCAGTATACCCAGGGGACAAAAACAACCTCTGAACAGATGTCGACTCTTTAGGCTTGAACGGGATAATGCATCAGTAATGCTTCCAGTGTTCTTGCCTCAATGTCTTAAATTTAAAGAGCTTCACAGGGCCTGAGATTCAAGGCCTTCAAGGCCTTTGCTCCAAGCAAAGACTCGAAGCTTTAATTTATGAGCAGCAATGGCTTACCTTGGTGCAGTGGTGTGGGTCATTCCATTCATTTGCCCTTCCATTAGCATTCCTACTTCACTGCATGGATGACTTAACTCCCTGCAGAGCTGCTACCAAACAGCCACAGTTTACTGTTTGGCACAGTCAGCACGAGATCAGTGCTCCTTCTCCCACCTTTCTTTGCTTGCTTATAAACTCACTGAGCAGCTGAGCTGTACTGGAAGCACATCTGCTAACCTGCCTTCAGCTCCAGTAGTTGTAGCTGTCCCTATTTGTTAATTGGAGCCATATGCAGGAAGCACCATGACTTGACCATCGTTGCTTCTGGGGCCCTGCCTGTAGCTGGATTACTAGCTGAGCATCCATCCCTCTTTTCTCCATCTACCTGAGTATGACTAAACCTCTGGAGTACATTAATGAATGCAGGAGCATTGTTTAATAATTGCAAGTGATTCAGACACATCAGGTGTCTTCAGACCCAGGGCAAGTAAAATTGCTGAGAGTGCAAATGTTGCAACTGTTTGTACAGATGGGTAAGTTATCATGTATCTGACAGAAGTCACCATTCTCATAAAGGCCTGGGTTCTACTCACTAGAATTTATTGCAAACCTAAAAGAGAGACAATAAAATTTGTTCGACATTTACATTTATTAGCATGGCTATAAAACTTCCATTTTATTTGCAATGGCTTTAAAAGTGGTGGATATTTCAGATAGAGGCACGTAGTTGGAACAAAGTCTGTGAGATGTTCTCTCACTGTCTTGTTTATTTTAAGTCTACTGAAGTCTTAGCTTTCTTCACTGCAGGTGGTAGAATATTTTTACACACACTTGCAGAAGATCTGAGTATTTAAATTTTTTTCCAGTGTAATGGGGCCATGTGTAAATTTGTGAATCAATTTCTTAATAAATAGTGCTCTGTAGACTAAAAAATCCCTGTACTAAACTCCTCTGTGGATTTGCCTGACCTCCTTTGGATACCACGGGTTCTTCTTCCTTCTGTAGTTGATCTGCTGGTTTTGTGTCCTCCATCTGGTTTGACTGATCAGTGACATTTGTCTGGTAAAGCTCAGTGAATTGTGATCACAGTAAGACCTAAACCACATAACTGAACTCCAGCTTTCAGTGCTATTCTTAAATGTATGTGTTTCTTATTGAAGATGCCGACTCTTGAAGAATCTTATTGTGTAGTTACCAGGGAGTTATCAGAGCCAGGATTTATACCAGGAGCTTACTCTGTGTCCTTCAAACAAGAGCCGTTGTACAGGTAGGGACAAAGCCTTTTCCATGAATGTCGTAGTTATCCTGAAACCTGGATAGTGTCTGATCACTCAGAGCCAGGTTCCCAAGTCAGAGCTTTTCACAGGAAGATAATAGGCTTCTCCAGGAACGCTTTGCAGTGCGAGATGATGTATTTAAAGACAGATTTTGCTCCGCTTCCCAAAAGTTGGATGATTCATTGCAGCTACTGTTGCTCCACTCCATCATTTCAGATCAAATGAGACCATTGAAGACTTCACTAAAGGCATGGTTTAAAAAGCCCCAGAACAGAAAAGAAGACTGAGCGCCTAAGAGATGCTTGAAAGCAATAAAAAGGTGTGGTATGAGATCTACCAAAGCTATGGCCGTAGGAAAAGAAATCCTTGCCAGAATCAGTCCAACACCTGATTCCACATTTTTCAGCAGGCCTAGGAGACTATTCTGTTTCAAAAATTATTTCTGTGTGCTTTATATCCTACCCACTAGGAATTGGTTCTGTTTGCTACCAAAAGAAGAAAGAAAGAAGATGTACTGTACAATTAAGTACTGTTTTCACAGGGGAACTAGGTTTAAATAATGTCTTTCATACTTTGTATTTTTGATGGATTATATCTGCAAACCTTGATTCATATGTATTGCTTCAGGGTAGCCTGCTTGCATTCTCTGATTGCACTTGATTGCATTCTCTGTAATGGATGCTCCATGTGCTGCATCTCCTTAGTATCTCATCCAGTCCCAGTCTTCAACATTGCTATCACAGCTCTGTTATTTTGAGTTACAAAAATACAATTCATGTTGTGTCTTTGTGAGCCTCTGCAGGCTCAATACTTACAAAGGGTATTTGTCATCCAGAGCTTGATAATATGGAGTATTGAGGTTTCACTTACACATGGCTTATAGAGTTAAAGGAATGCTAACAATTGATGACTACTTTTAACAACTTAATCCCGTAAGGCAGTTAATTATCTGCACCCCCTGGCAATGCTTCTAGCGATGTGTTTATGATCATAAATAACATCTTGAAGGGATGTGTTCTAACATGTGATATATATCACTATCTTTAGTGGGCTCATCTTCAGTTATTAACCTTTTGCAAACTACTTATACATGGAACTGTTATAAAAAATAAGGCTGAAATTATTAGCAGTCAAAATGACCTCCTGGAATATGTCCTAAGAGAAGCTGAAATATTCTACTCTGTCAAACAGAGCTTGTAAAGAATTCCCCACTTCCTTTGGCTTTGAGGAAGGGAAGTTATAAATTTGATTTTGGAGTTGCTCAGCTCTGGAACTTTTTAAACATTTACTTAAGGTTTTAAAAAAAGGTTTTGGTATGGTATAGAGCTATCATGATTGCTTTTACATACACTTGCATATGTGTGTTCCTTCCTTCCGAGTACAGAATGAGGAGCGGAGAAGATACACCATAAAATTAGTTTATGTTTTCGAAGCTTTCCTCCCATAATAGGAGCACAAAATGTTGACCTTAAAAAAAGAGTCCCCAGAAAGTATCTGCCAAGAAAAAAGCTTTCCATTCATTCAGGATTCGACATATATTCTTTCATTTGCTGGTCCTAGCAGCTAACTTTATCTGTGAGCTAATTACCTTGTGGCACTAAACTGAAACCTAAAAAGAGCCCAAGGAGCTAAAAATAATCACAAAACAATTACTGAATGTGTAGAATTTGTACTGTTCTACTGATTTTAAAGTATAATGTCCCAAGTCAAACGTAGAGAATGGATCAGGGCCCATCATAACAGTACTCATCAAGAGAGCTCACAAAGGTTTTGGTTACTAACTCAGCCAAAAGAAAGAGCAGAGTTAGGCATCCTATATCCAGGTAGTTCAATTAGAAGAATGGCATTCAGACTTCAGGTTTTTCACGTGCCTTTCCCAAAGAAAGAATACTGGGGCTGCGGCAAAATAGAAGATTGGTAAGAGCATTTCTTCCTTTACGTTGGGGCTACCTGTAGACCTTTGAGACCTGGCAAACCTTTCCAAGAAGTCTGGTTGTTGATCTGTCCTACACCTTGCCTGTTACATTTTACCTACTATACATAGACAAGTATTTTTTTCCCAACTTCTTCCCAGTAGCATTACAGCAACTAAACTGGCAGGAAGTGATGACACAAAACAGCATCTTCTCAAGAGACACCACCTGCTCTCTGTTACACCTTTATGTTTCAATCCCCACTTCCAGACACTCAGAGCAAATCAGGAACTTTACTTATGTGAGTGGTACTTAGAGTTTCTGCAGGATGTCCACTGCATCAATATTTATTTTTACATTGCCTGCTTTTACAAGTTCTCACTGCAGAGCATGAATTCAGTGTGCTGTATACACTGTAAACATAAATCAAAGCAGCGGCCTCCATGCCAGGGAGTTCAGCTGCAACAATGGATGGCAGACGGACACAAGCAGACAGAAAAACACAAGGAAACAATTGTGCACTGGTGCTCGTCCTGATGGACAGTGGTCTCAGCCCAACAGCTGTCTGTCTGGCTGTAGGAGAAGAGCTACTTGCCTGCTTCTGTATTTGCAAGGTCAAGTCCTTCTTTCTCAAAAGAAGCTTTCACTCCCATTAGCCCTGCAAAGCCAGCTTCACTTGAGAGAGAACCCCTCAAGGCTGTTCTAGTTCATGCCTCTCCGACAAACAGCATCAGCAAAGTTTTCATCATCAAACACTCTCATTTAGTAACAATAGAGATGGAAAGACGGCTGTTCTGCTTGGGCAATGTTTGCTCTGACGGGGAGGATGTGATAAAATTGCTATCTGATTTGTAAGCTAAACCAAGGAGATCTGGAATTACTGAAAAAGGCTAAATGTGAATGGCCCTGAACAGTGCTTCTTGTCTGACTATAACCAGATTTAGTGCTAAGATCCTCCTTGCAGATGTATATCTGGATACACAGCGCACATGTAGAAATAGAGTTGAGAAGGAAATAGCTTTCCTGTTCTGCAAAATTTTTCAAGATTTCAAACTTTTTGTGTTTCGCAACAGGATAAAACAAATATTTTGAAGTGTTTCATGGAAAAAGCTGAGAGATTCCAAAATAAAAAAAAAATAACACAGCGATTACATCACCTGGGATGTAGAAAAACCACATTTAAATCCCTCTATTGCCTGAAACACACAAAAAACTTGAACCTATGCTGTTTGCATCAGAGGTGAATATTCAAATTCCTAACCTATATTACCCATTAGCAGCCTTCTCATGTTGAATCCTCTTGACCTGTAGCAGCAAAGGTGTGTCCTTAGTGTGTCATCTGTCAGATGATGTCCTTTGCCGTCACTGTGGATTGAGCTACCTTAGGAGTCCAGAGAAGTGCCATAAGTAGGAGTCAGATTTTCTGTCTAACTGGGCCTCCTTCATCTGTGTGTTTTGTAGTTTATGCCTGGAACAACATGTGAGTACTTTGGTTACAAGCATGTTCAATCCAAAGGGAACAAAATGTAAGAGTAAGGTTTTTTAATCTTATAGAACTCATTACTTCAAAATAGCATTGGCTAAAAGGCCAGGCAGAGACTAAAGCTTAAGATCTTTAAAACAAAGCTGTCAGAAGATTTGCCATTTTTAATGTGTCCAGTTGCCTGGACTGAGGATTAAAGGGACTTCCCTCCCTTATCAGTGCTTGCTTTGGGTTTGCAAAAGGCAACATTCTCTTTACAGATAGCACATCAAGGACAGAGGTCCCATTTGAGGTATTTCCTTTTACACAGCATTGCTAATTTTATAGTTTGCTCTGAAAACAATATGCTTCTTAACTTGATCCACAAAGCAGGTAATGAGCTATAGGCATGCAATCCAAGCAGGCCTGAATATGAAAACCAGACACCCCAGTGGAAGGCTCCCAGGGTTTCAAGCCTGCAGAAGCTATTTACTCCTCTGAAACTTATATTTACGCTTTACCCATCTGCCCTTCATCCATTCCTTCTGCAAATGAAGGGTATATAAGAGCTGTATGACCCTGTATGTTAGGAGTTAGATGTGGTTTCAATAGTTTGTGATTCCTCTGTTGGACCTATCTTAAAGATAATAATTGCCCCCCATAAAGCATAGTCCAATCTAGTGGTAGTTAATAAATGAGCCTTGGACCATTCCCTTAACTGCCTTTGGTTTTAATTCTTGTCCAATTTGTTAGTCTGCTCTGAGTCTGAAACCTCAAGGTCTCTCTGACTTTTCCCATTGCCTAGTAATTAGAGAACAGTATTAGCCAGGATTACTGGAAGGCACTGATTAAATACCCCAGCCCTTTTTGATGCAGAATACATCATCAAGAGAAGAGAAAAGAAATGTCTTGTTGCCTGGGATGAACATCTTTACCCTGTCTGCTGCTTAAACATGGAGCTTGGAAAAGCTCCTTTTTGTATCACGACCTTGAATGAAGATAAATGGCAGCTCATTTCTGGCAGACTTTGAGTTCCTGCATTCCCAAGCAGAACATCCCCTTCTGTGTCCTTAAACACCTCATTGCAGGTTTGAATTTAATACAAATAGAATTTCATCTTGACCATAACAAAACAGCTCTTAGCTCACTTGTATGTTGCAGACCCAGGAATTGTTTGGCTGAAGTATTGGAAATGGAAGGAGTTATCTGACTTCTTCCAAGCTTCTTTTGTATGATTGCCTCTGGATAGGGGAGAATGAAATTGGCATCCAGTTTAGAGATCCCATATGCCCCAGCGTATTAAAAAGTATAGTTAGTGTAATAGGGCACCAGGCATGTGTCTTCCAAAGCAGATCAGTGAGCCCTAGGTCATTTTAGCCTACGTCCTTTGTTAATTGTTGTTTGTGGATCAGATTTTCATTTGCCCATTTCTCTGTGGGTTGTAAGAATGGCTGGTATCTCAGGCCCATTTCTGTCTGTGTCTGGCTCTCTCTATTCAACAGTCCAGATGTTTTTTACCATAGGCATTTTATAAAAGCCTAAAACAAATAAATACATGGTCCTATCCCTTCACCCCTCTTGGGATTAAATATTCCCAGTGTTATTATGGCTAATGCATGTTTTCTTTCTGTTAAACAACAGCAGCAGTGAACAGCAAATTCACACAGACACCATTGCAGCCTTGTACATACCAGTGCTTGAGAATCACAGTCACAACACAGCCTGGAGTTGGCATCCTCTCTCTCCCACTGGGACCCTGCCCCAGTGGGCGTCTCGCAGCTGATGTAAGGGGACAGTGTGTCAGCAAGAAAACCACTGCGCTGGGGCCCTTGACCAGGCTGGATGTGCAGCACATAAAGTAAACAAGACCTCTCCCTCCTCTGCATCCCCTTCCCACCACCAATAACCAATATTTACAAATGAGATGATTTGTAGCTACATCAGTGGAACTTTAAAACAAGCATTTCTCTGGCAGATTCATTTGAAATACCAAGTGGTTTTATAATGGGAAAAATTAACCAAGAGCTCTTACATTTCTTTTCTGTTGTTGTTTATAATCACGGTCAACAGAAACGTCATCTTGTAATACTTCACCCACTTATCTTGCCACACGATTATTCATACCAGAAGTGGGGATGGGGGGGGGAGTAGAGGCTTCTGTGATTGTTATATTTTGCAACGTCTTCCTATTTTTAAAAGGACTGTAGTCCAGAACCAAACTGTGTGTGTTTAACTCAGCCCACCATCACCTCATTGCCACTCAAAGCTTTGTTAATGCTCTCAGGGTCTGTGTGTGTGCGTAGTTAAAACAGCCTGGGAGCTGCTCTAAATTATGCTCCTAGCGAGTTAATGGTGCAGAACTCTGCCAGGCTTGCAGCATTTTGTTGCCCTCTCCAGCCATGCAGTCTGTGCTGAGAAGGGATCAGGCTGCTCTCCATCTTCTTCCCACTGGTGAATTGTTTTGCACCAGCTGTAGCCAGAGAAAAGAGTCTAGTCCAAGATCATCATATAACTGATTGGCTTAGCTATAGCGGCAAGGCTGGTAAACTTGAACAGTCCTTTTAAAAGCTAGGTTAGAGAGTCACAGAAATGACCTAGAAGACAAAGGCAACTGTTTTACTACATGCTGATGGATGTGGCTGTGTGACCAGAGCTACCTGCTTATACAAAGAGCAAAGCGAATGGTTTGCTGTCGTGGCCTAACAGCATGCTCCAGAGGTGACCTTCAGGCTTGAAAATTTAGAGCCTGATTCATCCATATGTTGCTCTGTTGACTGTGATGCAGCCTGAATTTCAGTCTTTCCAAGATTCTTGGCACCAACCATTTACTGAGGACATAAGGGCTGTTAATACACAATACAGTGGAAACCCAAAGGGTAGCAAGAAACCTTACACCATAAACTTGGAATATAGTGATGTCGAATCAAGTCCTCGGTCTTTTTTTTCTGTTGTTGTTCTGTGTCTCATCTGGGACTAATGACTAGGCTACTAATTAGTGCCAGTGGAAGAAAAGAGCTTAAATGCAAACTTAACCACAAAGAATAGATTGCAATTTCCCAAACAAATTTAAGAAAAGCCAGCAAGTATAGACCAGTTGCTGGAAAGTTTAGCTAAGTTAATTGTGAATTACTTTGAAGTCAGTGGATGTCGACAAACATATATACATAATTATTTACCACCACATTATTTAGGAATTTGCATGTGACAAAACACCAAGCTATTCAAAACACATTTCTTCCACTTTATTATTGTTTCTGAATATCTTCTACAGTTCCCAGGAAAAGTAAAACTCCTATTACAGAAGGCATTATGTAACTAGATAAAAGATGCAATGCTCTGGTTAGTGAGGTAGGTATAACATGGGAGAGGAACAAGTATGGAGAAATGAAGTCACAAAGTTAATTAGTTGCAGACCCATTAATACAACTCATTCCCATGAGTGTCTTTCCACTGAGAAATTCTTCTTGTGGCTACATTTACAGACACAGGCAGCGCTGGAGCTTCAGCCTGTCGGCTACCATCACCTGGTGAAGTCTATCATTGTGCTGAGCCAGCTGTCCTTGCGAGTTCAAGGAGAAGAATTAGTTTGTACACTTTGATATCTCCCCTTCAGGGGTAGTGGTGGGACTGTTCCCAGAACTTGAGGGGTTTGTGTTGCCTCTGAAAACCAAATGATCTCTGTTTTACTGGGCTGTGAGGGTCATTTCTATGGGATTTGTTCCTTTACGCATGCCAGCTTACACCTCTGCAGATCTTGCAAGCGTACAGTCTCCCACACAAGTAACTAATTAGTGTTTCTTGCTCCAGGCGACTCTGTGGTTCTGCAGTTCTTATACACCTGGCAATTATCAACAGCAGCATCCGGCTATCTGCAGTGGGTTTTAATGTCTTGTGTATAAATCTATTCTTAAATTACACCAACCATCCACCCTGGAATAAGAAATAAGACCAGGGCATTATCTGTATTCTGCGCAAAGGCTGAAGTGTAATGTCTCCAGTGATACAGAACAGCCACAGGTCTGTCATGCTACTGCACCAGACAGACATGATTGGAACATTATTACTGGACAAGCAAGAAGGCAGAAGAAGGTAATTAAGGGAATCTGGAACAAATTCTCCCCATAGGAGATGATAATGTGATGGTGACTTATGCCAGCAGAAAAGCCAGTCCACTGAGGCTCATCTACAAAGTTAGGGTTATTGAGTTAAAAACTACTAATATTATATTTTCACCTTCAGCTGATGAGGAGATGGATGCTCTGCCTAATTATCACAACTGAAAAGCTTGTTTGGAATAAATAGATAGGCTTTCATAAATCAGGAGCTGCATGGGATATGATTGACACCTTGCACTTAGCTGCCTTTAATCGTGATGTATTGGAGGATGCTTCAACTGGGTAGGGAGGGACAAAGCATACAGAACCAATAGCACAAGGGTGAAACTATGTTTTGGGAAAAAGAATTAAGAAACTAGCCCCCCCCTTCTTGTTTCCACCAAGGTTAATAGGATCTTGCATTGTGTTTCAGTATGAAATACATTAGGGTTAAGGTGCTCGATTCTGATTCTACCTGCATCCATTGCTAGTGATTTCAGTTAAGTTAATCCTGTTTCAGATCAGGAAAAGCAACATCAGAGAGCAATTTCTAGCAGAGAAATTCAGAAATAACTTTAGGACCTGAAATCCTGGTTTCCCCAAGACCCCCAGTTTCAGCTTCAGGGTTGTATAGGAGAGGAAGCACTAATAGACTGGAGGCAGATCTGTCTTTAAATAAGCTCTTCCATTTCTAATAAAGCCTTTCTGTCCCAGATCACTTCCAGCTTACAAAAAATCAGCTTGCATGCATGCACTGCGGGGGCTGTAAATGGCTGTCAACGGCTGTCCATCATCGTTCAAAGGACGTTTTTCTAGAATCATTATTCTTCCACCCAATGCCACCCAGAATGGATTGGTCATTTTTTTGCTCATGTCATTTAAAAGACTTTGCCTTGGAAAGCTGTTCTAGCACTTTGAATCCCAAACTGTGTAGGCCAGATGGGCCCCTGCATTGTGCTTCCAGGGAGCCTGGGTCTGCATCAGCTCATTTAGGGCTTTCAAACAGTGCCATAAGCCAACTCTGACCTACAGCAATGTCTTCAGTGGGCAGGTCTGAGAGCTGCACCTCTTGCTCTCCAGAGTGTGGTGGATTTTAAGGATTAGCTTTTGCACTGGTATGAGAGGGAAAAATGCTGGGGTATAGAAAGAAAGGGCTACCCTCAATAAATAGTCTCTAACTGGTAGGTCATTGCTTTCCCATTCCTTCATGATTTCAACACTTACTTTCTGCTCTGGGACAAAAAGCAGCAGCTCATAAATTGATCATTTGAAAGGAAAAAAGGGGAAAAAGTGAGATTAAAAGATGTGGATTGGGGCACTTGAAACAGTGAGTTTCAAGCATTTTGAAATATCTTGTTCTGATTTAATAGTAAAAGTTTTACAAACTTGCTTTAGTAGAGATTAACATTACTCAAGTTCTGGAAAAAAAAGGAAATTTGTGTTCAGTTTGAAAAACTAAAAAGAGAAAATTCAAAAATTCTGGTTCTCAGACAAGGGAGTTAAATTAAGAGAAGATTTGGAATGAGAGAAGAAACATAATAAAAATGTTTTCCATTATGTTCCCATATGTGCTGAAAGCCAAATTTCCTAGGTTTTTAACCTGAAGGAGACATAGTAAGTGCACAGTGTCCTAGCCAGTCTGTTACATGAATTCTGAGAAAGAAAAGGATGCTGCCTAGTAAGCAGTACATTCTTGTTTCATTGTGGAGAAGAAAAAAGCCGAAAAACCTCTAACAAAAGACATTTGCTAAGGTTTTATATGCAATAGGAAACACTTCACATTTTTAAAGAGGGTTGTAGTGGCTGAGTGACAAAGACCAGTGAGTCTGTGAAGAGGCATGTATCAGTGAGACATCGAGAGAAGATTTCTCCAAAATCTTAAGGAGGTTGTAACCTACACATTCAACACCAATTTCCTTTTGTAAGGTGTGGCACTTGCTTTGTTTCGTCTAGTTAAATTGCATCCGAAAAATTGGTTGGTCCTGCAAAGTTCCTTCAAGTTGCAATGAAAAGCTCTCACTAGGAGAGGCAGGGCTGGATCTGAGCACCAGTTTACCTTAAAGTAAGTTGCCACATGTGCTTATTGCTGTTCTCAAACACAGGGCACTCTTATTTTTACACATAAAATAACACCACAGCTCCCACCAGTGGTCAAGATGCTGGTGTCATAACCTGTGCTCTGTAGACCTGTTTAGACCTGTATCGCGTTTATTACAGCTCCTGTGTTTTTCCATCAGTGGAAATAGAATTCACTTTTCAATTCTTTTGCTTTTAATAGTAGCACCAACACGTGTCTTATATCAGGGTAATACCCTACTGTTTCCATTCAGCATTATTGTTTGCAAATAAAGATAGATTTTGTCTTGGTTTGCATTATGGATTTAAACAACTTCATGGGACTAACTAGGAACTGTTTCTCATTTTCGCTTCTGCCAGGAATCACAGCCTTCTATCTGAAAGTTCAGCCCGGGGAAGATTAGAGGGATCCCACACCATGAACTGAAACACTGGGGAAATATACGTCATGCATAGTCTGAAAGGTAACGTTAAGTTGTAGCTTGAGCAGATACCACAAAATGGCTTTTGCAATGTACACATTTCATCAGTCTTATAAAATACCGGGGTTTCATGCTTGTATCTTTCCTACTGAACTTGGTGACAATAGATTATGTTCTGTAAAACTACGGTGCTCTGGTTACTCTTTCTACATCTTTTACAGCTTTCCCGTGTGTCACCACCACCAGGGAAAGAAAAACCTAAATTTAACTTACTGCCTCCCAAAACAGTTTCCAAGACCAAAAAAAGGAGCCAAAATAACCACACCATCACAATAACCTTTTCAGAAAAAGAAATGCTTTAGTCTTCTTTCCAAAGATTTCCAAATGATATCCAACTGGTGTCTTGCTTGGAAAGGACAGCTAAATGTTAATGGATTTATTGGTTACTTCTTGTCTGCCTCTGTGTTCTTAATGATAAAGGACAAATAGGTAGGTCTGATGCTTGGGTGAGCAAATTCTCAAGGAACTTCCCCAATTCAGAGGGATGAGTTAATTTTCTTTTTTTTTTTTTTTCAATGATATTTCATGCATCATATGACAAGACACATCTGTTCGGTGACTAATACAAAGGGAATATCCCATGCGTGTAAATGGCACAAGCCTGCCTCACACTCAACCTTTCTGATTTTTTTTCGAGGGCTGGTTATGCAATAAATAAATAGGGACAAACTCATCACGAGGAAGAACTTTTATTCGGCTTTGAAAGCGGCACTTTGGCTTGGAAAAATGTCCAACATTAAAATAATAATGAGTGCGTGTTACTGCTGACAGTCCTGGAGACAAGAATTCTCCGTGCATCCAGAGCCAACTTCTCAAGTCCTCTCTTCTTCATATCTTAGCTCTTACATATGGAAAACCTTCAGCAGAGGGAGTGGAGAAAGGGAGTGGGATGGGTTTGTAAGAGTAAATGCCTTGAGATTTGGCTTTTAGTGAACAGGAACACCAAGCCTCAAAAAGCAACAGTGAGGACCTTGGTGGCACACTTTGCTGTTTGCTGCAGTGGTGAGCCTAAGGGATCCTACAGGGAAGGAGGAAGGTAGAGAAGAGGGGTCCTTGACGTCTTCATCCTAAGAAGGCCAATAAAACACCAGAACTTTGCCTTTTGAAACCCACACAGTGCTTCTGTAGGACTTCCCCATAGGACCCATAGAGCAGTCAGTTGAAGTGAATGGTATTTGGTTTGTGCCATCTGGAGTTGTCAGTTTGATGATGAAGGACTCAGGGAACAATTTAATAAATAAATCTAGCTAGTAGCCCTAACAGTCCTTGGAGCTTTGCAATACTTTGAAACAGTTGTGCAATAAAGAGGAAAATAAGGACGTATTGAAAAGGAGTATTTCATCAACAAGAGGCTGGGGAATAAATCAGAAAGAACCGTGTACTGAAAGTAATGTATCTGCTAGGTTTGGCTGGACTTTTGGGATTGTTTTCTTTTTTTTTTTTTCTATTCATAAATTGTTCATCAGCAAATTGTGGTCCCCAGCTCCAAATGGTGTATGACTGCATACTGCCATTAAAATTTATGAAGAAGTGTCACCAGTGGAGCTCTGTTACTTCCACTAGCTGAAATGTTGGCCTTGTGTATGTTTTTATGACCTTTTTTATTATTTTTAATTGTTTGATGATGACAGTATATTTCTTCCTTTATGTAAGTCACACGGTACATCTTTTGTTCTCTTTTTAGACAAATTGAAATTCAGAACAGAAGTAATCACTGGCATAGCAGATCTCTTGGGATAAGGGAGGGGAGTACACCAGAGAGAGAGAACAGTTAAACAGGCTTAGCTCATAGCTGGACAATCTGCACATGAATCACCACCCATTGCATGAGGAGTAGGATCTATGGAGTCTATCTCCACCATCTCATCCTCTGCAACACTGGCAGCACAGCCATTATGAGAACTCAATGATCGTTAGGGCAGTATTGCTAGTAGTATAGCAAGAGCAGAAGACAATTTTTTAGTACTAGAAGAGTTTAAGAGCTGTAGAAGTTCTTTCCTCTTCCAAAGGTGAGACAAAAAGTTGAGTGTTGAGTAATTTCCTCATTACTTTGCTCAAGTAATTTTGGAAGGTCTGTATCTTCTCTTTACATAGGTGAGTTTTACTGTTCTAATCTGGGAGATATTTTGACATCCCCTGCCTCAGATGGAGCACTTGCATAGGATGACATTTAAATGCAATTTGTTGTAAATAATGACCTGCTTTTCTGGACTTGTTTAGAAAGGGGAAATTCTCCCTAGATGACCATTTCCCATTAAGACTTTTGATTTTTAACAAACTATTTTTAACAGTCTGCAACCAGCTCTAATGATTATTAGCCACAAGTTGTAGATTAAGTAACTATGCCGTTCCTGTGTTAGCCTTTGACTGAAGCTGTAGCATGGTTTTTACTGATCGGCACTATGGATTTATCCTGCTTAAACACTCCTTTGAAGCACGCAGGCAGTCTTTACCGCGTCAGTGGAAAGATGAGGGTAATATTGTGAATGGCTGGGTTCCAGTTCTTCATAACTGAAGCCGTGGGACGATCGCCTTTTGTTTAAATGTCAGAGGATCATAGATGTCAAAGACGAGAAACGGCCTTTTAGATCATCAAATCTGCATCACAGCATGGAATTCATAGAAATCCAAGGCGAGGGTAACGTTGTGCGAGCGTCAGTGTTATCCCATTAGAATTACTCTGAATTAGCGGTTCTGACTGACATCCCAACCAAACACAACTGATAGAGGGGCACATGGCATGAGGTATTCACTGAAGAATTTTACTGAACAACACATATGGCCATATTTTATATTTCACGGTTAAAGTAATGCAAACTATGTAAGGAATTAACTTGAAGAAACTTTGGAGGCCAAGCTAATCAAAATTCTTTAAAGTATAGGCAATGAACCATAACCTGGTTATAAAATATTTCCCAATAGCTGTTACAATACAACCAGCTGTACTCTGATTCACTCGCACTGATTAGCTGATACACTGAAAATAGCTTTAGGATTGGTGCTACTGCTAATGAAGGAAAGGACTGCTTTTGGTACAAACCAGCACAGCTCTACTGGCAGCAACAGAACACTTCTACCAGCTGAGAATCCAGCCAGTACTTATTTAATATTAATACTGTTACGTAACCAGGAACAATTGTTACCCCTTTTTCCTTTATCTTGCTAATTACAAGCCAATAATACCTCTATATCCTTGTCTTCCTGGACATTGCATGAATATATAGTGGTCAAAGAGTTTACTGTCTAGATTGCAAGGTTCAATTTGCTTTGAGCAAATTAAGACCTAAAGCAGCACTGTGAGCTTGCAGAGTTCTCCTGTCCCTGTTTGAGAGATTGCAAAAAGAAAGCTCTGTCGAGTGGAGTTGATTCGGTTTGTGAATTCTCTGGCAGAGCAGGAAAGAAAAATTATTCTTCCTGACACCTTAGTTTACCCACCAGATTAGCCTCTCTCTTTTTCTCTCTCCAATTATTGTATTTGTTTTTTTTTTTTCTTTTTTTTCCATGGGTTAAATCTTTTTTTTTTTTTTCATTTTGTGTTCTTTTATAAATGTGCTTTGGCAGGAGTTGTGATTTTTTGGTTAGTAATCCACTTATTTTGTGGTTTAGAAAATATCTCAAATAACAACTTGGACACGTTGTTGACTGTCATTGTTGGCTGCTCGTGTGGCATGAGGAACATGCAAGGAAACACGTCCTTTCATGTTCAACCCCTACTTTGCAAACAAAGCAATGATCTGCTTTCTACCTTGTATCTAACTGCTTTAGGTTTGGAGGGGGGCTGCAAATGTCATGTAAAAACACAGGTATATAACCCTGACAGATAGATATATCCACAAACACATGCATATTATTATGTCTTTCTCTATTTCTGCATTTCTATACACGTAGATACATATCTCTGCCTTTGCAGTCAAGCATAAAAAAGTATACTTTTTTCAGCTGGAGGTATATCTGTTCCTATAAATACATTTGCCTGTTGTCTGCATTTTCATATACTGCAGCTGCCATGCAGCTCAACTATTGGTTAGATTTAAGCTCACTTTTTCTTTCCTTTCTTTTCTGTAAACTTATGAACTGATGGGAACATTTTTTTCATAACCCATAGATTAAGTCAATATGCCTTTTTCTCAGGGATGAGGAAAAAAAGCTGAACAAATAGCAGCTGTCTTTCAATAAAATGCATATGGTGGCCGTAGGATGTTTGAGGATGTCAAATTTCATTGGAAATAACAAGTTTATTTGCATACGTTTGTTCATGTTTGTGGTTACCAGAATAAAACTTGTGCTGAAGACAAAGGCTAAACTCTTACAGAGCAGATGTATTGTATAGCTGGAGTAAGCTGGTTGTATATATTTATGGTAGACTCTATATGTCCCAGTCAAGATCTTGGCTCCCTTGCGCTAGGCACTGCATAAACAATTTGTGAGACTGACTCTTCTCCAAGGAGCTTAAATAGGCCAGGGAAACAGTATGACAGAGGAAGAATTATTAGTTCCTTTCCGCAAATAGAAAAACAGGCAGAGGATGAGGAAGTGGCTTGCCAAAAATCATGTAAAGCTAGGGTGACAACCTAGATTCCCCAAGTCCCAGCCCAAGATTTTAAACCAGAAGATCAGAGGAAATGGGTGCATATACCTCCATAAAGTGTAAGTTTGGAATCTCAAATGGGTTTTTGGTCAGCTCAGGTTATGGGCTTGGAGACCAACAAAATTTGAGTGGGGACAGAATGTGAGGGATGTAGAAGTAGTCAGGTTTTATCGGCCTGTTGGAAGAAAGAAGTCCAAATATTATTAATGGCAGCATCGTTGTTGAATGTTGCCTGAATAAAGACCGCAGAACTCTAACCACACTTTTGAACCGCTTTCTGCACAGACCATTGCAAACTGTTCCATGGAAGGCACGCAGCCACCCGGCATTAGACCTGCTTCACTTCCTCACTCAGTACTTATCCGTCAAAGCTATCATTCATGTTAGCAGGTAACAGGGAAACCTCAGGCTTGAATTCGTTATGAAACCCTTGGAATTGAACCAGCCTGGACAACCAACCTTCTGTTTATCTGCTTCGATGTACATTTTTATTATGGAACCAGTCTGGACTTCCTACAAAGTGATTCATAGGTTGTCTTCCCTCAGCCTGCAGCGGTCATCACAATGGGTTCTTGCTTTTAACCGCATTCACTTACGGACTGTCATTCGAAGGCTAATAAATCTGGCTCCAGTCACCAGACTCTGTGGTATACATTAGACAACTGGAGGGTCTAAACTGTTCAACCACAGTCTTGTTTGGAGGCTGTTTTGAATGATGATTTTCCATTATTACAGTCTTTACTAATTATTTAGTTTTATTGCAGTGATGCTAACAAGGCCCAGCACTGCAGTGGGGCACTAGGCAAACACACAGTAAAAAGTCTGTGCCTGGATCCTTACTAAATACCGTAATACATGCTCACTGAACTCTCACAAATGAATAGAGGGCTGAAATGTTTATAGGACATTTTAGATTCAGTCGGACCTCACTGTGGGTCCTCTTAAGGATTGTCAGCAGAGGTGGCAAACTTCCCTTCAGCAGACAAAACTCTTAAGATTCAGAAAGAAAGCTTTCAATATGGTCTCGAAGAAAATCCTTACATTAGATGAAGTTAAGTTAGCTGAATTTTGTTCTTTCAGTTCTTCCCTATATGGAGACTGCCTTTAATATCACCTTCTTACAGATTCAGTAAGCTTTTGGACACACACAGGTCTTGTAAAGTTGTTAAATATTGGAAGTCTTAAGCATTAGTCCTTCCACTGATGGCCATTATTTTAAAACAGATGATGAGAGGCCGTTAAGCAGTGCTTTTGCTGAAACCCCCCTCTCCCATGTTTCTTCCAATAGAAAGCTGCTCAGAAGGTCAGGAAAGCACAGGGAAGTAAGAAGTGTCTGTGCTAAAAAACTTCCTATGATTCCCTGAAATTAATAGCTCACTGATGCAGCTCACAGTAATACTTATGCCAAGAAGTTGAAATAAGATACTGAACGTGTCAGAAGGATGTTCATCAAATACTCTTCAAACATAAAAAGAAAAAAAAAAAATCCTGAGGACAATATTCAGAAAGATAACCAGGATCCTAACTTCTTGTGCTATGTACCTGAATAGTTTAAATCTCCTACATCCAATATCCAGCCAACCATACCTCAGAAGAGTCATTTTACTAATGCTGCTCAAGTTCCATATTAATAACTAATTCTAGGCTCTGAAGTGAAATGCCTGTATTGGGAGAACAGTTATCTTTTGCTTCTTTGGCTGAGTGCAGTTTCTTAGTCGACATTTCTCTCCTTATGCTTTTGATGAATCCTATTGGGCATCTTATAATATGTGTTGTACTAAATGGTTTGGGTTAAATTCAGCACTGAGAAACTCTGAGGAATAGCACAGCATCTGGAGGGATGAACAGCGTGAAGTCAAGTGAGCTATTGCACTGCAGAAAGGCATTTCAGGTTTCGTACAGAAGTTCAAACAAATATTGTGGTTGTCGTCATTTATTGTAGAGGGATGTTGGGGCACAGTGGGGAGAAGTAACTGGAAGTGACTAAAGAGCCAGAGCTTAGAACTTCTGACATGGAGCTTGACGACCAAACCGCCGTAATATCCTTTTTTTCCATGTAAATAACATCTGATGATGAAGGCGGTGGAATTTTACAGTGGTTTGTAAGCAAACTAGATTTTCAGGTTCAGTAACACTGCAGATCAGTAGTTGCCGTTTCAGTTCCCAGGTTAATTTTATGGAATATTTTGCATTGTGCCAGACTTTAATTATTTCCAAATGATTTCTGCTTTCTCTTACTTTTTTTCCCCCTTTTGCATGTTACTGTCTTACAAAGGAACTGAACTCTCAATTTTCTCTAAGACCGGTAATTATATGCATAAGCGATCAGAAATCTCAAGCATTTTTCTGCAAACCAATTACAGACATTTAGGATAAGGATAATACACTTCCTTAAAAATACG
This sequence comes from Anseranas semipalmata, assembly GCA_013399115.1. NCBI lineage: Eukaryota > Metazoa > Chordata > Aves > Anseriformes > Anseranatidae > Anseranas > Anseranas semipalmata. The sequence continues at coordinate 768,803 of VXAA01002388.1, forward strand.
TTAAAAACTCATTTAAATAAAAGTAAATGAAATAACATTGTTAAACGACTAAAGAGAAATTTCAAGGCACAGTTTTAGAGGAGACAAAAACCTTCCTTTTTTTTTGCATGATATTTTCAGGCCACATTTTCTAATATATCTCAGGGAATGGTGACGTTTCTTCAAAGCAAACTGTTTCTGGTACATCAGGTTCTTAAACTAAATAGCTTGCCTTGGATGAAGCACTTTGTACTTTTAGGATATGCTTTTCACATTCCTTTTTTCTAAGAATGCTTAGGTTAAAAATCAGCATCATAGAGACACTTTCTACAACACAATGTTGAGTTTTCAATAGCTTTAGCTAACCCTTACTAGCATCCACTTAACCTAACATAGACAGTGCCAAAAGAAGTCTGAAATGTCTGAGCATGTGAACCTGTTCCCTTTTGCACCAGACAGGTAGGATTAAAGTGGAGATGGACACTTGTAGACAGGGAGATTTGCACTGGCATCTCTGCAGTTCCACTGAGAATAGCCACAATGACTACAGATGATTTTTTCTTCCCTGCTGCGGAGGACTGAAAAATGCTTACAACTTCCGCTTGTTGTGAGCTGGCCCGTGTAAGAAAAATTGTCTTCCATCTCCCCACTTCATCACAGCATTAATCAACCAGCGCATTGTTCAGAATCTCCCTCTTCACTGCCTCTTCAGCCCTGCAGCTTGTTTTAATCACACGTTAACATGCTCAGATTTATTAAGCTCCTGAATCACAAGGTCCCTAAGCAGAGTGTTGAAGAAGTTGCTGGGGCATTCTCAGGGGCAAAATGCTCACCCTGTCCTTGTGTCAAGAGGGTCTGCGAACGCGCCAGGTTGGTCCTCTCATCCCATAGCGGCTGCTGTCGGGCTTGGGTGTTAGGGTGCATCTGCAGGAGGAGCCAAGGGCTCTGCCAGGCTGGTGGGAAGTCATGGGCTATAGGGACGGTTCGTACTCTGGATTTCTGGGGTCACAGACCTACAAACAAGGATGTCAAAGAGTTTTGCTGAAGGTGGTGCAAACGGGTCTCTGGGCTGCCTGTGCTCTTCTCTCTGATTGCATTCCCGTCTTTATCACGCCAGTGATTTCATTTGCTTGCCTCATTTGTAATAATGATAACATTGTAAAAGCCTGCCCTTTCAGAGAGCAGGAGCACTTTGAGTCACAGACCTGCTCTCTGAATCAGAGCCCTTTTCTTCCCTTCCAATGCTGTCTTCTTCCCATCCTGCCTCCCTGTTCAGGAGCCCTGCCAGGTCCCGAATGACAGCGTGAAGCCTTTCTTTAAAACAAGAGTTTAAAGCGACAAAGAAAAGCAAAATTCTGCAAGCAAAGGCTAGAAAAGCAAAGCATTGCTGCCTTTTTGTGTGCATCCTCCCCCTTCCCCCTGGGAGGCAGGAGCGGAATAACCAAAGTAAATGCATGAGACTTTAATTCGAACAAGTTGCTGGCATGGCTCTGGGCCAGCGCGTCCCCCCCCGCGCCGGCTCCCAGGCCCCCAGGAAAGAGCAGGGCGGGGGTGGGGGCTGAGTCAACAGATCGGATGCACTTTCTCAGCAGTCAGCTGGGAAGTCCGTTCGGGTTAGTCTATTTGAGTGGGATTTCTGTCTCTTCGTATCGATCTGTTTTGGATACCAGGCACCAGTGTTTTCATATCCAGTCATGACACAGGAGGCAGAGGGGTAAAAGGGCTGAGGTGAAGGAGAGTGCAGAGCACCGTGCAGATGTGCAGGGTCTGCAGCAGGGAGCCAAAGTGCAACAAGGCTCAGAAGAGGAGAGCAAAAACCCAGAGAGGGTAGAAGATAGCAGGGGAGGTGGAGAGAGATCAAAGCTGAGTGCAGTAACGGAGGAGCCAGAAAAGGAGGAGGAAAGAGGAGGAGAAACCGCAAGGTGCAGGGGCAGGTCTAAATGGCGCGGGGCTGCAGTGCTCGGCGTGTCGGACGCACCGACAGATAGCAGCGGCTGGGAGCTGGGGGCCGTCTGGCTGTGTGTGCCAAGGACAGGCAGGCTTTTCAGTAGGGATTGAGTAAGAAGGAGAGGAGGACAAAGGATAAGTGGATGATGCAGCAAGGGACCAGTGGGGTGACGCACTGGTGGGGACAAAAGACAAAGCGTCGCTGTATGCAGATGGAGGGATGGGCAAAGGACACAATCGTCAGGCCCAGAGTTGTTATAAACATCCTGCCGAGAAAGAATCTTGCTTTTTCAAATCTCTCGGTCTGAAACTGTTCCAGCTAACCTCTCTCCAAATAACAAATACGGTAATGGATGTTTACCCCTACTTCCCCCCATACACACACACATTGTCAATCATTATTTTGGCTAAACATTTTTATGACTATTCCCCCTTCCCTAAAGTCATGTTTATTATTACAGCTAAACACTGCCTTTTCTAATAGCCTTTTTATACATCCTTTTAAATGTCTTCTGTAATAATCCAAAGAAACTTCTCATAAACTCCCCCTTAGCAAGAGAGGGGTAAGATTGCTTGGGCAGATTAGCCAGGCACATTTTCACTGCTGTATGTATTTTACAGAATATGGTCTCTAATAGCTAATGCAGGACTAGAAAGCCATGAGCAGGATTTTCACTAGATATTAAGTTGCTAAGCTTGGTTACTATCAACATTTATGTGCTTATTTATTTATTTGGACTGAAATAGCACCTTTTTTTTTTTTTTTCCTTACAACTTTCCAAACATGAAAAGTGTTTGCTTATAAATCCATGGGTAAGAAATCTGAACATCTAGTGCTTTAAAGCATGACCATGTAGTTGTCTGTCACATCATACTGAACAGTAAGTCACAGAAGTTTAGCCAGTGACTTCAAACTCAGTCACGACTGTTTGCAGTTTTCAGTAGGACTAATTATCCTTGTTTTTTTCTACCTCAAGTAACATTAAATAGGTATTTTTGGAGGGATAAACATATCATGAAAGATTCAGCCATCCTCTTCTTAAATTTCACAATATGTACGCAAGTCTAGTTTTCAATAAGAAAGCAACAGGAAGAATTCAGCATGACTGGTTGTAGTCCACTCAAAGCATCTTGTATTTTGGTGGCAAGCTCTCTCTAAAAGAACCTGCTTCTCCCTTGCTTCATACCATATGGAGTCATTTGTACTCATGAAAACTACTGCCTCGGTTAGAGTAGAAATTGTCCACACTCGGTGTTCGTAAGCCTGACAGTTTATTTCCTGCCAGAGGTTAATAACAAGGCACTAACCTACATGCTCAGCAATTGCAGTTACACTGTAAGGTAGAAGAAATCAGAATTCTTCATCATGAGCAGCTTTGCTCCACAGTGAGAACTAAAGGTTCAATTAAGTTTGTGGTCATAGAGATGCCATCAGTCTCTAATCACATCCTGTTATGACGCTAAATGTGTTTTGTTTTCCAGTTCTGGGAGCTGTGCACTCAAATCCCTTAGATTAGGCATGTTGTTTGTTCATGTATCCTTTGAATATTTGTATAGAAAGCTTCCTTTTTATGAAAAAATAATAATAGTAATGATGATACCTGCATCTTAGATACTGCTTCCTACCTGTAGAGTTCAAATTGTTTGATATTACATCTAAAGTCTTTAAAAAAATCACTGCTGTAGACTTTTGTTCTCCAGGGCCCCAAGTAAGAATAGGCAGGCTTATGCTGCAGCAAGAGTAACTCAAGTTAAATATTTGGAAAAACATCCTAGCAATAAAGAAACAAAGTTTTTGAAAGAGCTTAAACATCACAAAAGCTTACAAAGAATTTATTGCTTTTCAAGGGCAATTTCCAGCCCAAGCCATCCTTATGAACAGGCCTAACAAACTGCTTTTAGAAATGACATGGGGGCAAAACTGCTCCTGTCTCGGAAAAGGGTAGTGGACAGTGACCTGGAGTTCACTTCTGACTCTGCTTCTATGAATATCCTCACTTTAAGCATGGGAAATGAAGACAGAGAGCGGTGAAAGGCCATATCCAACGTCATGAAGCAAAACTGCAAGTAGATCTTAGGTTTGTTGTCTGCAGAGGCAAGCAAAAAAGAAAGAAAGAAAAAAAAAAAGAAAGAAAAGTAAATAATGGGTTCATTACATGCTTTTTCTGCCTCTAAGTTCTAGACTTTCCTTCATTTCTTCAGCATTTGAAAGGAATCTTTACCTGCTGTTCAAGGGTAGAACAATTTATCCAGACCAACTTATCTTCTGTCTTAGCTCCACAAAAGCTCCTTGTATGGATCAGAATACCCATGTGTGGCCAGAGGGGTGCCTGTTTCTGGCCACTTCACCTGTAATTGCTCAATAGACAGTGTGTAGCATTTGTGCAGTACCAAGTCACACCAGCTTTAGGTGATTTCCAGTGTTGCAGCAGAAAGGAGCTGCCTGAAGATAAATGGTTTGGCCCATATGATTCTTCCCAAGCCAATAAAATCTATTTGATTCTTTATGAATTTTTGGTCACTTTTGAAAAGTAATAGAAAAATTCAAAAAGTATACACTGAACAGTTACGAATTAGAAAGGAATATCGATCATTACAATAGTGGTGATTACCACTCATTTTAAAATGATTGCAGCCCAGGATTGAAACCAATTGCTATAACAACTTTTATTCAAGAAAGCTGTTTTCATTTTGAGGTTACAGTCACTGTCCTCCTCCAATTTTAGCACCGTTTGGTATTCAAGAACTTGAAATGGACAGTGTTGGTTTTGAACTGGGCTTCAGCCATTAATCACAAGGGGTATTGGTGAGATTCTCAGCTCAGATGATAAGTCAGAGACTATTTCTCCTTATGCTACCTTCCTTAGGTATGAAAGGCTGGCATTAGTGTGCAACTTATCAAAAATTTATCGTTGATGTCAACCAAACCTCCTTCCCACTGAATCCAAGATTCTTTTGAATTTGGAGGGAAGAGCAAAAAGATATTGCACATAATTAGCCTGTGGATGAATTCTTATTGAGATAAGCCTGAATCAAACCCTGGATCTGTGCACCCCTAAATGTAGAGGGGAAAGCGAAAAGAGAGGCACAGCCTGGTCTCCCATGCTGGATATGGTTTCCCATCTAACATCTGTACCGCACCCATTTAATGTGCTAAACCAGAAAAGTCTAGGCTTCAGGACTGTTAGAAAATTCTTCTGAAACTTTCTTCTGTCATTTTCTTACAGAAACTTGAGTTTTCAAACTAAATTGAAAACACTCACAAAAAACAAGTTTGCCTCAATTTTTCATGTTTCCACCAGAAAACAGCAAATCCAGTTTTATCTGCAAACAAGTAGTGTCAACTTTTTGTCAAAAAATAGTAATCAAAACTGAAAAATAATCTTTTTTTTTTTTTTTTTTAAATGCAAAGTCATAACTTTCCATGGGAAAACCTCCAAATTCCATTTAAGGGCATGTCTACATTCTAGACAAATAACACAGATACACAAGTGAGCTTTAAACTAGCTCACTCCAGTACCAGAGCCTAGTACTGGCAGTATCAACTCCACATAGGCTACCCACTTCTCCGGCTGGAATCAGCTACATGCACAAGCTCCTATTAATGCCATGTTGGATAGTGGCTCTGAGCCATCTTTTCCTTTGCCTTTGGCCAATATCTTTGGAAAAACATTAATGAGCTCAGTAATAAAAATGTAGGTCCCATTCTGTCTTCAGTACCAGATGTTTGTGGCAGAACACAGCCAGTGAAGAAAACTGATGGTCTTCACTGAGTTGGGGAGCTTTATTCTGCACCTGGTCTCTTTGCAGCTTCAGTATGGAGAATCTGTAGAAGAAATGAACCCCCGGTGTCACTTGCTTTGTAACAAGGAGCAGCCAATGTCCCCTGTTTTGGGGACTCTGAACCTGAGTGATCTGTAGAGCATCAGGCGGGAAGTGTGTGAGGAAAGCTGAGTACAGGGCCCAGATCTCTGCCACCACCCATCACTTAACAACAAAGTGATATTTTCTCTGTGCAGGAAATTGGATCTCAGTCTTCAGAGGCAAGGCAATCTAGAGAGCAATTGCCTCTCTCCTGGCCAGACATATGCCAGTAAGTGTTGGCATTAGGCACAAAGAGAAAAGGACAAGAGATTTTCCTATTGACCTTTGCAAACTTTAAAAAGGCTCCCATTGGTAATGCTAAAGGCAACATACATTATTGTTCAAAAGAGAAGTGCCTCTAGCAAGTTCCTGATGGATAATAGTGGTGTTTACTTAAGGAAACTGGGTAATCACAAAGGTTATTTTTTATTGGGTGCCATCCTTTTTAGCATCCTCGTACACAGCCGACGTCAATGTGTGTCATTAACAATGACTTGTAAAAGGATACAGCAGTTGCTAAGGAAACCTCTGTTGCACAGGAGCTAAACAAATAACAGCAAATTAAGCAGGGAGCAGAGGCCAAGAAGGGCCTGATTCTGCAGATCTTTACCCATGCAAGCAGTCTTAGGCTACAAAACTAGTCTTTGGATTCTGCTAGGAGGTGTTCAACCACTCACATGAGAAAAAGTTTGGAGATGCGGGTTGCTTGTCAGAGACTCCTCAAACTTTTGTACATTCAGTAAAGCAGATCAAAGGCAGCATACAGTAGAAATAGCACATAGCTATTTCTGGCCTCTGAATATAATTAACTGTCATTTGAAAGCATCCGTGTAATCTTTGTTGTGATATTAATTTCACTGAGAGATGCTAACAGGAAACACCGATGTACATGGCCTTCAATCATCCATTAAACTTCAGGAAGTGTATAGCAGATCAGACACCTTTAAGCGTTAACGGGACGTGTCCTTAGGACATACCCAGGTATCCCTGTGTGCTTCAGAGAGTCTGAGGGATTTTCAGGGAAGGTCTATATTGTGGTACTAGTTGCAGCTTTGGCTTATGGGCTGGATGGGATAATCCACAGGACTTGATTTGCCAAGACCCTAAAACAACAGACCAGCTTTACATGAGTTCTGCAGAGATGCTCTGAAGTCCTTTTGGCTGTGAAAGAGAAACAAGAATATTAGTTCAGCAGAGACTTTCCTCCATGCAAAATCCTGTTGGTTTTTTTTTTCGGGTGACAGGTGATTTCCTCTTCTCGGTGATTAGACAAGATCACCACGAGACACAGCCACCCACAGCCTGACGCAGCCATGTAATAGCTCCTGGTGCAGAAGGTTCTGCAGCACCTCCAGGTCACTCACCACACACCATGAGACAGTCCCAGCAACCTGCAGCAAACACAAGGTTTGGAGCAAAAAGCATGAAGTTATACATTGAATGCTGTGGAAACAAGTAGATCAGATAGGATGGTGTAGCCCTGCAACGGCAAGTATTGGTTACCTGCATCCAGGTAAAAATATCAGGGTCTTATGTCTGAGGGAATTTAACACCAAAAGAGGCATTTCAATACAAGATAAAGCATCTGACAGCAAGGAATAGTCTCACTCCACTCAAAAGCATTTTATTGAAGTTGTGATTTTAAACTAGTTTAGTTAAAGGGTTGCAAATTGCTGAGTAAACATTGATTCTTCAACTTCAATCAGATTTGTTTCAGTTCAGTTCAAGCCAGGAAGGAGAATATTTAGCCTATGCTGGTCTAAGCCACTGCAACCAAAATAAAAGTGACTATTGTGAATTTGTAGCAGTGAAGTAAACCAATGTGAAAGTCTGTGAGTAGACAGTAAGATCTTTAGAGGAAAGGACTCTCTTTTATACACATTTTCATTGAACCCAGGACAATGGGACCAGGATTACAGGGTGTTACCATGATACAAATGAGACACAGTATTAAGAAAAACAAGTGTTACCATAGAAACAGCTGATAAATGGGCACATGCAAAAAATTTGCCCTTAATTTGCATGTTTAAATGGGAGGGGAACTATTTTGATCCTGCTTAATTGCAGCTGATCCTATTTAATTGCATTTTTTTCTTCCAAGTCCAATATAGTGTCACAGCAGCAGGATAAAACTTCAGTGATCTGTAATCTTACCTCCTGCCACCAGGAAACTGAGGCAAGGATAGACGACTATGCTAGCTCCCACCAGCAATATGGATTTATCCTTGCCTCAGTTTCACCCATCCAGCAACATGATTGTAGAGCAGGAAAATGAAAATTAAAAAAATGCCTGAAGGAAAAACCATCAGTTGCTCACCTCCTTTGCTTGAGTGGGAATAAGATCAGGTCCCATGTTGCAAAGAAGGGGGGGTCGTCTTTTCCTATTTGTCCTTTGCAAGGTGCTAATGCTGATTTTAAGGTCGCAGGAGAAAGAGCTCTGCATTTAGCAAAGCGGAAAAACAGCAGCTAAGTGTGGAGAATCGGAAACCTGATTTGAATAAGAGTAACCAGATTGTAGGAACTTTAAATAGAATGGCAACTAATGTAATTAAAATGAAAAGGTTCAAAGCACATTAAAGGGCATTAATATGCAATAAGGAAATTCTTAACTTGCTATATCTTCAAATACACAGTCCTGAAGGTGAAAGGAGCAGTGCCCATAAAAGCTGTTCTTTCAGGGAGGGCATTGGGTTCAGTGCATGAGAAAGGTTCGGTTACAAAAGCCTTCCGTGGAAAGTTTGGTTATTGCAGGATGTTTAGTATGATAGAGCCTTGATAACAAGTGCTGGGCACACTCAAGCCATGGAGCAGATTCACGTATGAGCTGAACAAACCTTTATCTTACAGTGTGATGCACAGTCCTTCAGCCTCTCAAGGTCTGCCAAGGCAGATAAATGTATATAAATAGAATAGAGAAGGGGCAGATTGGTTCAGTAGTCCAATTGCCCTCACGAACTGTCTCCTGTAATGGCTGGTACCAGTTGCTTCAAAAGAAAGTGTGTTCTGCAGTGAACAGCTCCGAAATAACCAGACTTCAGGGAATTTCCTTCCCAGGCTCCCTTGTTAGATGTTAGCTTAAGTCCTTATACCAGATAATGGCCCTAAATATAGCTTCATTTCAGAAGCAGATTGTTTTATTCTAGCAGTAGAAATGGATGACATTTTTTTGGACTGTGAAACAGCATTAATAGCATCACTATTCTAACATTTTTCAAAGCTTGAAAAAAATAAATTAAAAATTCCCATTACATATTATCCTTTCTACATTGAAAGGATTAAAACCAGCTAGTCAACACAAGCCCGGCATGTCCTAATTAACTCCTTTTCTTGTAGCTTTAAATGATTCATTTAAGCTCCCTGCATAAATATACATTTCACTTAATGGAACTGGAATTTTGCCATGGATACCACTCAAAGCAGGATTACACCTCTGTGCAACAGAGTAGCTGGGCAAATATAAACTCTTGAAACTCCACAAAGATAGCGACAAATACTTGGAAGAGTAACAGAAAACAGGAACTGATAAATGGCAAATTCTCCTTGTTGGGACTGAAATATTTTTGTCTGGAGGTGTCACAGTCACCACTGGGTGGGGAAGCAGAGGCCACACGCACTCACTCATACCTACACACAGACTTTGAATATTCTCACAGGAACTATTCCCAAGCATATGTTTAACAGATTAGGTTTTACACAGTGTATCCCACCTCCAGTAACTGCCATATGCCAGATCTCCCAAAATAAGGACTTATATTTCTTTTGCATGATGACAAGGCAACTTGTTCTCCTGCAGGAATCCTCATATTCCTGCTCAGACTGTTGCCTAAGGAAAGCTGTTAGACATTTTTTTGGACCTTGCATTTGTCAAGAGCTGCTAGGACATGCTGTTTTCCCAGTGTTGGTGTTTTAACTCAGACATGCTGTGTGCTAACTGGCTGTTTTAACTATGGGGACAGAGTTCTCCTTCTTGAATCTTAAAGGAGTGCAGCTAACTGTATACCTCTTAAATATTTGGTTTCTGCAGTCTGCTTTTTTGCCTTTTGAAAGGAAATCTTGAAAAACAAACAACAACAAAAAACAGTTTCCAGTCCCAGTGGGAGTTGTTTCTTACTGAGATACAGATACAGATGTGACAATAGAAAACATATACGCATTATAGTTACATCCTAGATATTTATGTTGTTGCAGCATAAAAGAACTCTAGTTTTAATCCCACATAATGGAAGATGACCCTCCCAGGGATAATACTTAGGCAGAGACCATAAAAGTCCATCCACAGCTTCTTAAAAATAATAGCCTCATGGTTAAATCCTCTGCTCTGGGATATGCAAGTGCCTTAGCAGTCTCTATTGGACAGCAGTTTTCTCCAGAAAGGACAGCATTTCCCAGACTAGAAAATATCTTCTTGCTATAGCAGGGAAATTTCTCCTTCCTCTTCCATTTGGTTTTGATTCCTTTACTGGGGCTCTCACTGAATCTGAATGGGGCAGGAAAGACAAAGGGAGGCTGTGCTCAGTAAGGGGAAAAGGGGTCCAGACACAGTGCTACAGTGGGAGTCGCAAGTAGAAGAAGGAGGGATGTGTCTCAGCATTGACAAATGACAATGAATCAGCAGTGATGGGCGAGATCTTTGGCTGATGTACATCCACGGAGCTAAGTCAGCGAGTGGACCCAAAGGCGTGACACCACATACACTGCTATTTTCATTATATCTGCATCTGGTCCTCTGCATAATTTTTAGCAGTAAAACTGATTTTCTACTTCTCTCAATTTGCCTGCTAAATCTCCTATTTTATTATGTAACTTCATTGTCTTGAAGCAAGAGATGAATCCCAACAATTTTCATTCTCCTCCCAGCTGCTATTTGCTATTCTGTAAAGGAAAGCCAAAACCCAAACACAACCCAGATGCTAAAGTGAGTTCTAGAGACTCTGGTAGGATTCAGTATTATAGTTTTTAGCTGAGAAACCAGAATATTCTGAATCCAGTGATGGAAAAGTAACTGAAACCGTTTCCAAAGGGAGGCACAATAACACTAAAAGAGTGGATAACTAGGAAGTTTCTATAATTGCATCAATTACAGAGATGACTGCAGTCCATTTTGCACTTGAAATGAAGTGAAATAGATGTTCTGGGTACGAATATCATCACATACTGACTTATTGCTTGATATGAAAGAAATCTTTGGCCCTGAAGGCTTTACGGAAGTCTATTCTGGAGTTGTCAGGGCATTTGTTCCTGCTGGACAGGAATCTAAGCGGATCTTTTATAGCCTAACATGTAAGGGTATAAGATCAGCTGGTCTGAAAATGAAGATGACACCAGACTTCTCAGTGTCATATAAAGGAATGACCTGGATTTTACAGAAACTACTGAGATTTCAAAGGGAATGTATTTGCTTCTAATTAAAAGCCCAGACCAGAGGTAGGAAACTTATGCAATGGAGTAATTAAACCAAATTCCTCTCAGTCCCTGAGTGCCTTATGTCCCACCAGGCAGGAGCTTTCATTTTAACGAGCCACGTTTGTCAGCCAGGGGCTCATGGTGTGTAATGCCATGGGAGTCAACGGGTTGCTGTTCTTCATGCCAGCTGAGAGCATGTCCCTTCTAGGTGACACCAGAAGGTAAAATACCCAGCCTGGAACAGAAAGCAAGGCAGAAAATGTCAGTGGCAGAGAAAAATTGCAATGTTAAGTGTTAATTTTGACATGTAAATTATATGTCATTAAGCTTACGAGGACTCTGTATAGAAACCTCAGTGGGACTGTAGTACTTACACAAACTCAGGGTACTGCTCATCAGGTGGAAAATAGGTTCATCAGCCTCATATTTTTAAGCCTCATACAACTGTGCCTTGAATTAGCCCACTCCCTTCCAATGACCTTTCTTGCAGCATATTTTGGATATTAAGAAGAGCTGGATCTGGGGCAGAGCAGTTCATCCCTCAAGCCAGGAAGCTGAGATGCAGCCAACTCAGAGGAACTTTTTTTTTTNTGACTGTGCATGTTGCCAAAAGATTAGAAATGACAATCATCAACAAGAACAAGAGCCAGGGTAGGACAGGGCTGCCTGCAATAACAGAGGGAGCCACTCTGACAGTGCTGGAAATGCTCCTTCAGGGTTCACGGAGGCCAAGGGGTTCTCAACCCTTTTCATAGGGTGGATGATGTTTTAGTACTGAGATTCTCTGCTGAGAACATGATCCCACGGACCCCACCTCTCCTTCCATTGGAAAGAGAGACAGCTTCAGCAGTTGCTTACGTGGGAAGTGACGGTAATGGGAGAGAATTGAATGTAGCTTTAGCTGCCTTTAAATGATTATAACAGCTGGATGTAAGGAGATGTGACCGCCACTAAAGTTGTTCCATTGGTTTTAGGAGCTGGACTGGCTTCCAAGCAAGTGAGCCAATTTAAGAGCTTATATGTGGTGTCTGTGGGAATCCCAGATCTGAGCAGTAGTTTGGGACAATTATCTTCTTAGGGCCCCAAAGAGAAAGGGAGATGCAGCCAGCCCTACCATGCCCCCAGGGAAGGAGGGCATGACATTAAGATGCCTTCAATGACATTGACTTTGTCATGTTCACACTTTGCTTTCATGTGAACTGCTGGGGAGATACTCCTGCAGAAGTACCATTTCAAACTTCCTCTAGCACTCCAGGCCACAGTGAAACAAGGTGATGGTCTAGATACCTTTTGTTTGAACCATGTCCTTTTTTATATAAGCTTGTAAATCCCAAACTACACAAAACCCTCCTTGTTAATATGATTTTAAGTAGGTAGTGCTTCCAACCAAAGGTCTAAGAAAAATGGGTGCTGGTCCAAAAAAATCTGCTGGGTGTTCCTTGGGGCAAGAAGTTCTGGAACACCTAATAGTTAATGAGTTCAGTAGAAACGTTTCTGGAACAAGTGTACACAAAAAACACACTAGAGAGGGAAAAATCATGCAACTGAAGTTTTCATAGAAATCTGACTTTTTTCTTCAGAAAAATATCTTTGCATTTCTTGCATTTCTCTTTTATAAATTCCAGCCTTGTCCATTCCTTCCGGTGTGGGTAATCACAGAGCTTTGTGTTATGTTTAAGAGTTCAGAAATCTTTGTCCTTGTCTAAACTTTGCACTACAGGCCTTGTTTATGAGCTGTCTGGAGAGGATCTGAGACTCAATGGAGCATTGTTCAATAAATAATAAAAGCCAGACACAACTAGGTTTCTTTTTATATGAGGCTTTTCCCATAGGAGATACTATATAAAAAATTCTGATGTGTAAGAACACGGATGCTTCCTCTATAGAATATAATTTAAACTCATCAAATTAACTAGCACTTTGACATTGTGTCACTTGAAGTAATTTGTAACATCACATGTGAAACATAAAGTCACTTTTTAAGATGGGACCTTGTTGTGATTTACGTTCTTTTATTATCACGCTGGAGGAAGCTGTAATTCATTTCTGTCCGTGTGATATATCAGTGGCACTTTGCTTCATGTTTAATAACAAAAGAATTAAACAGGCCTTCCTGGCCCACCTCACTTGTGCTGAAGAGTCAGATTTGTCTGCTGTCCATTCATCTACTCTCAGCTTATGATAAGTATTGCAGTGCTAGAGCAAGATACAATGTCTGCCTCATAAGAAATACCTGTGCTGTGGTCAGAGTTAATGTAGCAGATGTTCAGATTTTATTTGTACTTGCGCAAGGCCCAAATTAGATAGTCCTGCTCCATAATCACTCCGTTTCCTTCTGGTCAGTAACACTTAGTTTCATCTTCACTGAAAACACAGTTGTTGAAACCAGATATACGATAAAAGCACTTCATGATAAAGAGAGTCAAGCCTCTAATCTTTCTGAAATCCTGTTACTAAGCAGTGCAAGTGGTGACAAACCCATTTGCTCTTCTTGTTCCAGGCAATTCCTGATTTTTGAATGAAATCTGTATCTTTTTGAATCAAAGTAGAAAATTGCAGCCTGTGCTCTTGCCTTATTGCTTTTTCTACACTTCTGTGACCCATCTGCTTATTGCACATATCCATCAGCCTCAACCTTTTCATTAGTTCATCTGTTTGAAAGACATAGTGATCAGGTATGAAAAAAAAGGCTTGAGATAACATGTCATCATCTCTTGGAATATGAGATAAGTGATATTAGTGGTGAAATCTTCCATAAATCACCTTTATCTGCACAGCTGGATGGGATTTAAAGGAACATGGTCAAAAAGACAGGAACGTGTCTTTACCTTTGCATTATTCAAAATGCCTAAGGCCAGAGTGTAGCTTGATCTAACACAGCTTTCATCATGTTTCCTTGCAGAGCTTGTCCTGATAGAAATGCTTTTACAGCTCTACAGTATTACTTCTCATTTTGAACAAAAATGTGCCGTTGGACTTTGACTTTGTCTGCCAGGACTCTCTGGTTTTGTCCAAATTTTAGTGGCAACAGAAAGCTCAGAAGCAGGTTTCTGCACACCAAGCCCAGTAACCCACATGCTCTCTGTCATTGCTGGCAGTTCATCTTGCTGTAACTCACCTCTGTGCATCCTTTTTGCGCTTAGGAGGAGCTAAACTGAGCAAATCTGCAGGACAGCATGATACGACCTCACTCCAACTGCTCATAACCACAAGAAGAATTTTGGGGGCAGTGCAAAGGTGTTGCTGAGGCTTTTCCACTCAGAGAGAGCCTCTGAGACACCCCAGAACCAGTTCTGAAGGTGAGCAACAGGTAAGCAATGAGGACAGGGAGAAAATTTCACCTCAAGCTGGTCTTGGAGGCAATTCCAGGCAGCAGGGTGTTCATAGCCTTAGTCTGGGTGATGTGAGGATAGATACGGCTAAAGCCTGGCGTGTCAGATGCCAGGTACCGTGGCCTGTGTAAATTCACGTGACAGATAAATCCCACCTGGAGCTCTGGGTTGTTATTTTCATTAAAACAACCTCATTCAAGGATGTGCTGGATTCTTAAAGTTAAGATGGCAAACATAATAAAATAGCTGGTTAAAAAACACACTGTATCCCAAAGGCCAGTGAAAACAGGGGAACAATTCCTCTTCATTTCAATGAGGTTTGGATCTGGCCATCGCCTGGCCTGTGGCTGGGAGAGAAGTGGAGAGTAAACACAAATGAGAAGTGGGCAACCAGGTATGTAACTTCTGTTTGTGATTTACCAGTGAATAAGTCCTCTGTTTGGCCGGGGCGTTGAGTGGCCACATCCACATGTCCACTCTTGTTTAGATCATTCTCACAGGAAGGCAACTGCATATTTGTGGCAGGCTTACATTGGGAAAACTTCAGTCGAGCCAGTAAGGATCTGTTCAGCTCTACCACCATCACCACCAAAAACCATCTGGTATGTTAAGAAGCTTGCACGGCAGATTTCCATATCTCCAGAATAAAGTTGCATCTTTGCAGGGAGAGGAGGAAAAGGAGTCTCAAACCAAAACATTTGGGAAACCACAAAAAGGAGGCTCTGTGGCTAACATCTATCTTCTCAGCCCAATCTGGATACACTGGAGTAGCAAGTCTTACTCAAAGTGTAGAAATTAGAAACAGCCTGTCCTGACAGCTTCCCCACGAGATCTGCCGGGGCAGAGAACAGCCCCTATTTCCAGCACTGCACTAAGGGTGCCAGCGTTGACCGATGAGGTGCTGAGCACATGAGCACCAGGATGAATTGAGGGCAGGAAGCAAGCTGCCAACTGGGGCTTCAAAGTCCTTTAAGAAGAAGCCAGCACAGATACTCATCACACCTCTGGTCTGACGCAGGGCCGGCTGAAGTTAGTGTGCTTGAGTGGATGAGGCCTTAACCACAATGGGCTTTGAATTGAGCTTCCAGAAGGATTTACAGTAATGTAGCTCCAACAATTTCATCATTGTGTCTTCCTAAATGAGTAGAAAATCAGGCCTAATAATGGAAACTTTTCTAAGCAACCTGATACTCCAGAGCCTCCTAAACACAAAAGTAGAGGGATAATAATAGTAATAAAATAAGAGCCATCCTAAAGGCACGATCCAAACTGTTACCAGTCTCATCCAGTCCTTTCTGCCTGCTGTTCACCCCAGATGACTGTAATTTCTTTTAAAAGGGGAACATACCTAGAAAGTACCATTTTTTGTGGTGACCATATGCAACATTTGCGGGGGAATGTGAAAATTTTCTGGGTGTGTTACACACCCCAAGTTCTAGACGAGTTGCTCAGATAAAGGGAGCCTCCATCAGAGGAGGGCACCGAGCTGCAGCTGAGACGGGCTACATCTGAGGGCTCTCAGTAACCCAGGTAATGCCTACAATTCTTCATGCAATAGAAGATGTCTCCAAGAAGCACTTCCATGCTTCTCTACCTCATGCAGGGTTGTAAGTTTAACTGATCCATCTTTGTTAAGTATTTTGAGATCCTCAGAGTTACACAGCTGCACCGTATTTGCATTCTTATTAAGGAAAGCAGACTAAGTGAAGGAAGAAAAGGGAGTCTTAAAGACAGCAGCAAAGCGAAAGGACAGGAGATTCTTTGCAGAATGTTTTCTCAGGTGTAAGAAAGGGGAAGACTGTTTCTAGCCAAAGACATCAAAGGCAGGGAACCCCCTCCCCAAGCTCTTGGCTGGTGGGGTTTGGTTAGGCTTGGCTCAGCAGCAGAGGAGTGACTCAGAGTGACGGGGAGCGATGTTTTTCATGTGTAATCCGGAATGGGTAGGAGCCTTTGTTTGGGAACCTTTGCAACTCCCTGAGTGAGTTCATCCCAGTGAGGTCAGCAGATAAAACATACTGGAGACAGGTGCAGAAATCACACCGCGTTTTTAACACAAGTATTTTAAATGCTCTTTAGTACTGTTTGGATTAGTCCTGCGCTCTGTCTGTTCTGCGCTTGGTTCTCTTAGCAGCAAGAGGATGCTGAATGCAGTCAAATGGTCTTGTGGTTATGGTGCTAACTAATCCAGGACCCTTTTCTTCCATAGACGTCCTGCATGACTCGAGTCCTTCCATCTTAGACCCTCACCTGTGAAATGGCAACACCCGCAGTGTCCCTGGAGAAGTGACTGCCTGGGTGCCTGCGGTCCCCAGCCCTGTGCTGATTTCACAAAGCCTTCAAAAGTTACTTAAGAACATAGAATACATAACAGCGCATTGCTCAATAGTTACGTCCCACAAATGTACATGGTTAGGAAGAGAATTTCTCTCCCACAAGCAACAGAGCAAGACTCTTTGGTTTGTGAAGGAGCTTGGATAACGCAGCTTCTCCCAGAAACAGGGTTAAATACCTGACACAGGACACCTCCTCCTTACCCCTACATCCTTTGGACTAAGAGACAGGGACTGAAGGCACTTGGAGGGACATAAGGAATTTTTAAGTGTGGGGCTGTGAGCTGGAGCACTTTGAAGTTGCATGGGCTAATGAGGAGAACACTTTGTCCTGGAAAATGGGAAGTCGAGTGGGACCGCTGGCTCTGATGACCTGTTGTGTAGTACTGGCTAATTTGCCCATTGTCTCTCTTGTCTATTTAAATCTGAAGCTCTTGGGGGCACCATATGTATTTACACAATGGGGCCACGATTTCCATAGCGCTTGTGCTAATTATCCAACACAAATAATTAATGGATGGAACAAGTTCTGGCTCCAGGGTTGAGCTTCTAACCACCTGCCCTGCTTATGACTTTAGGCCAACTTGATTGCTGCAGAGTGAACACAATGCTGTGAAGAAAGCCCAGCAAGTGATCCAACTTTTTTCTAAATATAAAAGCTAAATATCCAGTAATCCTAAGCTACATCAGCCCTTTTCTTCACCTAGGCTGGCTGCATCCTCCCATAACTGCTAAAAGCAAATAGTCTAATCAAAGACTAAAACCTTAATGCTATTAACCACTGCTGGATATTACCATGTTGCAAGAATAAGAGCGGCAGCAGCGAGCTCTTGGATCCATGCCATCACTTTATTACTTATTACTTATTTTTATATAGCCTTTGGCATGGCAAGAAGTCCTTCTTTAATTATAAACAGGAATGAAGAAGCCACAAGAGGAAATCATACAGTATTGTAGCCGGATAACTGGTACTGCACTGATTACACAGGGGCTCTTATCAAAGCTGACACAGTGCTGGGGCTGTGCAGATATTGTGCTGGAAGCCACAGGCTGTGCGTGGGAGAGAGCCTCGAAGCGGACGTAAGAGCAGTGTAATTCTGCTGAATTGAATTCTCCATGGAGAACTTTTTTGTTTCCGTTTTCTCTCTCTCTCCTTCTCTCCCCCTGCATTAAGGAAATAGGAGAAAAGTAAAGACAAGTCCTGGGAGACGAAGAAATAAGATAAATGTGTAACCTTTTCACTTCTTCTTTCAGCATGTTGGGGGGGGGGAACTTCAGTTTGACACAGAGATGAGCTCTGGATAAAGACAGTTGTTTGTGGAACCATGAGAAAACTCTTGAATCCCGTTTAAGTCTCTCCCAAGAAGTGAATAACTACTGTTTGTTTATCTTGCCAAAGCCTTTTCAGTTTTCTGGAAGGGCTCTCAGCCCCACCTTCTCTGTAGGCTCCAGGGATCCTGCCTGTAGTAGTTTCAGCTACTGTTACTCTACCTTGGTCTGTGCTGTTCTCAGTGCTTGGCCTCACCAATCATGGGGCTGCTCCGAGCGCTTCCACAGCTCTCAGAACAAGTTTGTCTGCAACTCAACAAGAAGTCACCAAAGGGCTGCTGGAGCAGAGGCCGTAAATCTGCTTCTTTTAATAGTTTCTCCACCACCAATATGCTTTGAGACCATGGAAAGATGCCTTCTACTGGTTTGGATGCTGTTCTCTCCAAGGGCAGATGCATCTCTGGGGAGAAGAGCACGAGGCTGTATCTGTCCCACTTCAGCCCTGCTTTAGTTGGAGCTTCTGCTGAGCACTGCCCTTGTTCAGGCTCTCTGCACTGCTCATTAGGGGTTGCACTTTTAGCAAAGTGAATGCTGGCCTGGCAAAACCTCTGACTGCCCCAAAATATGGGAAAATATGGATCAATCTTCTCCCCTGTGTATTCCCTTGCCGAGCAGAGGGCTAGTTTCAGCTCTTTAGCTGATAGACACCCTTCTATCATTTCAGGCTGCAAAGCATCTGTGAACTGAAATTCAAAGGTTTGTACCCATGCATCCACAGGGCTTTAAGCCAGCCTGCCTCAAGTAAATGCTGCTCCCAATATGATCAATGATTTCTTTCTTTCTTTTTTTTTTTTGCTTGAGGTCTTCCTCTTTGATCAGATATTAGCCCTGTCTCTGTTGTACATTTAAATTCTTACAGTGATCTTGCAACGAACCCTGTGGATGTCTACAGAGGGTCAGAAGCCCCTTAATTTTGTGGGGTTCTGTACTAGCAAAATGAAGCCTTTTGAGCTTCCTTGTCTTGTTTTTTTTTTTTTCCCCTCACTTCCCACTCTTGATTATTTTTCCAGCCAACACTCATTGAAGGCCCATAAATAATCATGTCAGAGCTGCAGACATCTTCCAACCCTTTTAATTTTTTTCCAAAAGCCCCAGATACCATCTATGCTGATTGAAGCCAAGCACTGTGGAGGGTTGGTGAACTTGAAGCTTTCATTGCCTACAATCTATAAAGGAATAGAAAGCCAGAACATATTTTTATTGTGCCCAAAGGGGATTCAGATCAAGGGTTTGGATGAACTTCCTTGTCTTTCTTTGCTCCAAGTACTTCTTTCTTAAAACAAAGTAGATAATTTACTAGTGATTTGGGTGATAATGTGGAGCCAAATTCTTGGTGGTTTCCTTCACTTAGTTCCCTCTGCAGAGAACTATGTTCTGGTGACATTTCAGGGCTATGAAACAGAGTCACGGACAGATCCTGCTGAGAGCAGCTGCTCACACTGCTGTACCTGGGGATTACATCTGCTCAGGAGGACTACCAGCTCATCGGATTGAGCGTAAGGGCAGAGGAGGAGAAAATCCTCCTGAAATTGAATGTGATGACAGGTAAGGGATGAATCACCTGCTTAACAATGGGAGGATTTCAACAGTTTCGCTCTTTCTCTAAATCACTAAAAAGACAGTAGTTCTGCTATTTCCCCCTCATTCCTGTGTCCTATCTTTAGCATGGGGAGAGGGCAAGGGTAGGCAGAGAGTCTCCACTAGTGAGCAGAGTGGCAAGAACAAACTGGGCACAGAACAAGGATGAAATTCCATCACACATCACTACATATCTAGCGCTGGCTTGATGCTGGGATGAAGGAAACCTACTGCACATCTGAAAATGGTCAGAAGCATTTTGTCCCGAGGTTAAAGCACAACCTCCAGCAGGAAGACTGGAGGGCACATCCACTGACAGATCTCCTGTCAATCCCCTTTGAGAAATTTGCTGAGGCCAGGCCATGGCAGTGTCAATACAGAAGTCCAACTCTAGGGTCAGTGTAACATCTCAATAGACCAGAGGAGCGTCCACATGCATTTACCTAAATACTAAAACAAATGTCATATTGCAAAGCATATCCCCAGTCTTCTTTACCAACATCCCCTGTTATTATGTAGTGTTCCTCCTCCATTTACACTACCCAGATTTGTTAGCCACGTATCTATCATACTTCAACTTGTCTTGTACTCGCTGAGCAAAATAATCTTTTATAGTCTTACAAGATGCAGTGAAGTGAAGATCTACCAGGTTTAGAATTTCCAATTTTATTATTTTTATTTTTATTATTTTTATTACAGAGATAAAAATTGAGCCTGAGTTGCATTTCCCTGCTTACCTGCCCTCTGGCCCTTTAAATTGGGGTGGGAAAGGGAGAAAGTCTGTTTCTGCTGGGGTAGCTGTTTGCCAGCAGGTTCCTATGGGCTTATATTCCTTCTAAGTTGTAAGTTTTTGTTTGTTTGTTCCTTTTTGCTTGTTTGTGTTGTAATTTTTATTATTGCAGTTCTTTTTATTCTAAAGAAAAGGGTAGGCCAAAAAGTAACAGTTCAGAGTGGTTTTCAGTGATATGCAAAGCTCTGTCTGAGGTTTCCAGGTGCATCTAATTTGCTACGTGTTTGTGTCTTTGAGTGGTTTGATTCACACAAGGAAAGAGGTGGTTTCCAAAAAAAAAAAAAACTGTTTATGGTCTTGTTTGGCTATCCTGCAGCTGAGCAGGCCCCTGGCCCCAGACTAACCCGCAGTGCTTCTCTTGGTTGCTGCCTTGTCTGGGGCCTGGTATAATTTAGCCCTGAGCTCAGGTGGGATCTCTAAGAACTGTTGTAATACATTTTTTTTTTCTCTTGAACAGTTTGAACTAAGAATAGACAAGATGAACAGAAGAAAGAAAGGAAAAACAGGGGCACAAAAAATGATATAAATTGCCCAACTTTGTGCAGCACAGCCAGAAATAGGCCATGGGTCTCATAATGCCTTGCCGATTTACTTGTGTCTTGCTCTGAAATACTGATTGTGAATTGTATGAATATTTATAGTCCTGTGGTTGCTGCCTAGTCTGGATCTAGCCATGACTTTTGCAGTGTGAATATTCTGGTGTATCATTTACAGGATATTTTTGTTTCCATGCAAACATGGGCTCAGTTTGGGAACAAATAAAATTCAATTTTCAGTTCAAATAAGTCCTTTATCCAAATTTAGTTAACCATAAATGTACAGCTAATGGGCTGGCTGGTCTTCAGATACTACATTTGCCAGAATAAGAGTGTGCCTGAGATTATGAAATACGTGTATCTTAATCACAGGAACATCATAAGCCTGCTTATGAAGAGAAGGCAGGTAATAATAACAGCCTGAGATGATAAAGGACCATTGCAGTCATTAGGAGAGATGTCAGCTGTGTTATCAGCAGGGCAGGGAGCTCCAGTAATAGGTCATATCTGGAATTATTTATTTGAAGGGTCTGTAACTCAGCAAAATAAGGAAGCAAAGCAGCAATCTTGCTTCTGTTCTCAGGCATACCGTCACAGATACAGAACAGGAGCTTCCCAACCAAAGTCTCCCCTGCCATTTAAAGGCAAGTAATTATTCATCTCGGGTCAAACCTTGATACCCTTTATCTGTCTCTTGAGAAAGGTGCAGGTTCCACCAACACCCCGTGCTTCTTGCTGGTACGAAGGTTTCCAAAAGAGGGACAACATCCCCCTGATGCCAGCAGCCCTTCCCTGCTCCCTCCGGGGATCAGGGGAGGAGAAACCAAAGATGCTTTGCAAGAGGTTGCTCCCTGCCTTTCGTTGGTCTCGGGCTGTGGGCAGCACGAGATTGCTGCCCATCACCGGGTGCCATCATGGCCCCTGCGATTTAATTGCAGCACCTTCTGAGGAGAAGCACTTGAACCTGGATCAGAGAGAATCACTGCAGTGCCTTCTGGTGAGTTAGCACAGGCAAAATGTGACTTCCCCAAGAAGACCTTTGGCTGGCATTGGCACGAAATTTCAACTTTCCTGGTTACCCTGCTCCACGGGGAGATGCCATGGGCTTCGTCTATGCACAACTTGGACAAATCCAGTGGAAGGGGGCTGAAAACTTGCCTCTGAGCTCCCTTGGCACTGAATCAGAATGGCAGAGGCTGTATTTGATTTACTCTCTCCATTTTCAATTTTAGTTTTTTGCTTCTTCAGGAGATCGCAGATAATGGCCTAATTGTATTACTTGTCTAAAACAAACCTCTCAAGGCCCCAGCATAAGGACCAGCATGTCCTAACTGCTGTGCCACACAGGCCTAGATGTTACAGAATGTAGCTGAAACTGGGCAAAATGGCAAAAATGGCAATGTGAAAAGGGACTCTTTCCTAACAGGTGGAAACTGAGGCAAATGATCTTCCAGGCCTGACCCTGCAAGCATGCACATGTGTGCTTAATTTTAAGCATGAGTGGTTCCTTAAAGTCTGTGATTTAAAGGATTACTCATGCTTAAAATTAAATACACATGTATGGATACAGAGAACTGGATCTTCAATCTCTCTGTGCCTGAATTGGCACTTCTAACTTGGAGACAACAGCACCTCCTATGCTCATGTAACTCATCTTATAGTAAATACCAAAATAATCTTATCAGCAGTGTCTGGGGGTTGTACGGCACCTAGCACAACAGATACCTAAAATTATTTGGGACCTCTGCTATACTAGCACAGGAAAAGCTGAGCACTGAACCTGTGCTGATTCCATCCTTGTCATCTACCTGCACTTGTGGCATCTCTGAAGGTTGTGTTTTGTTTTTTGTTGTTGGTGGGTTTTTTTTGTTTTTAGGATCTGCTTCAGCCAAGGGGCAGAAACTTAGTCTCACCATGTTTTATTCATCTGCCCTGAGAGGGTTTTACTTTCAAACCCTCCCATTCTGTCACTTCTATGCTTTTTGTGTAATGCAAGTAATTGCATTGGGTCTGCTTTGAGGCTGGGAATAATGATTCCATGTGAGATTGACAACAACTTTCTTCTACCAGTTAAGATGTGCTGGCAAGGAGGAGAACATCGGTGCTTGGCAGAAAATAGTACTCCTCTCAACCCCCAATTATTAAAAATGGGTCTCAATTTAAAGCATGAGGGTTTTATGTTCCCTTTTAAACTCTTGCCTGGCTTAAAACTGCATATTCTTTATCTTTATTCATGTCTAAGCTCTTTTTAAAAATCCTCCTACGTGTCTTCAACAATATCTTGGAATAATGAGTCCCACTGTCTAATTATGAAATATTTTTTTCTCTCAAAGCTTTTTTTAAATCATGAAAAGTGAAAAAGTTACCATCCAACCCCACGGTACCTCCACAGCAAGAGCTCCAAGCTCTGCTCTGAGCTGGGTGGTGTGCGATCAGCACCGTCCCCCCAGCACCAGCTGGGCCTTCACAGGAACCAGAGACAGCAACGGGGCACCTGCATAAACTCGGCGAGCTGCATTACCTGTGCTGAGTACTGGATTCAGGTGCAGTTTAACCATTCCTGGAGAAGAGCGCTGAAATGACCGCACCTTGTGTGACAGGTCTGTGATTGTAGCAAATCAGTGTATTGTAATTTTCCCAGCTTCTCAAGTCAGGCAATGGTGTAGGATTTATCAGCAGGAACCGTATTACCAGCATGTCTTCCAAATTAAAGAGAAAATGTTCCATCCTGCCTTATTTAAGGTGAGGAAAGGAGAGCCTGTTTTTCTTGCAGCTTTCTCCATCAGCTAGCCTCTACATCACTGAAAAAATGTACCTAGCTCTGAACTTCACTGTAGGCATCAGCCTTTCAGTGAGAGCAGACTCAGCGTCTCCAACATTCCTGGAGGCTTTTCCCATTTCTGCACCTCTGGGACCACAGACTGCCCTCCCCGAGCAGGGGGGAGAGGGCTGCGGTAGGCTGGGGTGCAGAGGAGGGGACGGGAGAGGATGTGGAGCAATTTGGAGGGGTCAGCACTGGGACCTGGACTCGGGCTGGAGTTTTCCTTCTCAGGAGAGTGCCAGGAGCTGCAGCAGCAGCTGGGGCTGGCTCCATCACCCAGGACCACAGGTTGTGATTTCCACTCTGGGGACAGCAAATGCTGTTTCTGCCTTTCTCTGTTGTTCAAATGATGCAGAACAAAGCAGCAGAAGCTCAAGCTTGATGTCCTCTCTTCCCACCTGACACAGGTCCTCTGTTAGGGCTTACACTTTTTTATTTCTAATGGCCCTCGCAGTTTCTTTCCAATCTACCTGCATCGGTACTGATGTAGTAATGGGAGTGGGTCCCCAGATTCATCTTTCTCTTCAATCTCATTTTCTATGGGGCTGGGGGGCATGGAAAACCTCACACAATCACCCTTTGCAAGGTCTGGAGCTTGAACTGAAGCTCCCAGTCCGCTCCCCCTGCTCCCGCACAGTGGGATGCTGTGAAACTCAGCAATGCTGGTAGCGCCTAACGAGCAGAAATCGCCGTGCTGCAGGCAGCGTTGTGTGCTGAGGGTTTTATGTAACGTGGGAGAATAGGGGAACCCAGTGTCTGAGGAGGGAAAATTGCTTATTCCATAATGACTGTTCCGCTGCCTAGTACAGAGTGGAATAATTAGGGTTTCTTTTCTCTTTAATTAGAAAATGGCAAACATAGATTAATCAATTACAAATGCCTCTTTATACTGCAGTGCACTACAATTAACATTACTTAAATGTGTTAACAAAGTAGGAGGCCTGTATTTGTAAAGCAACTTCTTACTGCTTTTTCTTTCCCCAGTTTCCCGGCTTGCAACACGTTTGAACCTTTTCCGTTTTCCCTTTCTGCTCTTGCCCCTGTTCCTTCTGCAGAGATTTAAGTTCTAGAGGAGATTTTTAAACCATTCTGTACCGCACAGTGTTAGTGAAACTGCTCTTTCCACAAAAACCCTTTGGGCTCGGCTCAGAGGGCTGGAGGAATTAACCCGGGGGAAGAAGTGGAATCGGCATATTCACTGGGGTCGTACACTACAATAGCAGAGTAAAAATCCAGGAAATACAATAACTTGATTCATTGCTTGTTTCTTATGCCGCTGCCAAAAGCGTGATTAAGTCACAAAGAGTTCGATTAGGGACACTTAGTGACAAAACCCCAGCTCCATTGACACGGTCTATTTTCAGAGTACATCTAGTGCTTGTGCTCGCCGCTACGGGCCTCTTCCTCAGCCGGCATTTAATAGCCTCCACCACCGAACAAAAGTAGCGGAGGACGGAGCAGGGGAGGGCGACGGGAGGGCTGGGGGGAGGAAGCCGCTCGCATTCAAGGCACAAACACCGCAGCAGCAGCAGTGCGGGAGGGAAGGCAGTGGGGTCTGGTGCCCAGCGCGCCGGGTTCCACTTCGCCTCTGCCTCGCAAGCGGAGGCTGCGGCCCTTCGCCCGCTGCTCACCTGTGGCTGAGGCCGGCCGAGGGCTGGGAGAAGCGCCCGTGTCTCCATGCATTGCTGCCATCTATTGGGAGGAAGCTGCTCGCTCTCACCCTGATTCCCCCGTCGAGCTGTATTTTGGGACCAGCATGGGATGTCCAGCCCCAGCTGCGATGAGCGTGTAGGTATTACTGTGCCGTGACCTCCCTGATGTGGGATCTTCAAGCCCGTAGTGCTTTAGGACATGTCCCCATGCTCACACTGTTCTGCTTCTATCTGTGAACAGGGCGATAGCCCCACATTGCCCTTCTGGGCTCCCAAGTGTTGGCAGCACAGCTTGGACTCGGGCAGCACAGCATTGCTCGGAAATACGGAATTTTGTGGCGTAACAGTGGTTTGCTGTATAATGTGTGCAGTGATTGGAACAAGTACTGGATGCATAGAAAGCGTTCGGAAGCAAGGGTACTTCAATTTGGATGCTTCACAAAGTATGGTCACTTGCACCGGCTCTGCATTGCTATTTTGAATGAATTTTGGAGGGGGAAAAAAAGAAAAAAAAGCACGTGGTGAGTGGAAAGGGCAAACCTGTGGCCTCTGGGGAGGGAGAGCTGCGTGTGTACGTGGTGCGTGTGCTGCTTTCCCAGCAGTGCAGCGGGCCCTGGCCGGGAGGTTTACAAGTGTTGCAGGCTATCGGGTTTCTGTAGGTGGCTGCCTGCTCCTTTCTTCTCTCCTGTAATTTAAAGACACTTAGCACCTTGGATCTGCCCCAAGATGAAATAGGTAGAGCAGGGAACGGTATCGCTCACACGTTCATCACAACATGAAGCTAATGGAAAAACAGGTTTTGCCGTTAGGTCACGTCTTTGTCCAGGTGAAGAATAAGGCACAGTTCAGCGTTTTCCGCCCTGCCTGGTGGGTGTGATGGAGCGTATCGCTTTGTCTTGCAGTGGTCCCTCCATCGCGGGTAGGTGGAAGGGGTGTTTATGGTGACACGGACACGAGCATCCCCATCTTGCCGAGAGCATCCCCGTTCTCTGCGAGGTGGTCCCAGTCTCCTCCCTTAGACTGGCAACAGGTTGTCCTCTCTCGTACTGCTCTTGGTGGTGGCTGGTTGCAAGATGCTGTCGTTCAGGGGGTGATGGGCACTGCATCAAATGAAACAGATGCTCCTTCCCAGCAAAATCTCTCAGGGACTAGCCAAATATAGCAGCAGCGTTCTGCTCTCTTGCAAAGCAGCTCCATTCAAATTCACAGCTGGTGTGTTTCTACCTCCCATATCGCCCCGCAGCTCCTCCAAGCCCCTCTCGCTTCTGCATGAAGGACGTGCACTCAGGTTGTTGCTGAGCCAGCATCCAGGGCATGGGGTGCTCAGCTCCAGCCCCACTTTGTTGAAGGGGAGTGGGCAATATGTGGTGTAGTGTATCTGCATCACTTGGATCCCTTAAGAACTATCACGTAAAGCAGAAATCACTTCTTGGAGAGTTTGTTGTGTCCCACCTGTGCTTCGTCCTTTGTTGGCATGTTTCCTTAAGACCTTAGATAAAAACGAAAAGGGCTTTTATGTTTTAGAACTGATTAGGTGAAAAAGACTGTCTTTAATAAGCTGCACATGCACTGCTCAGTGGCCTGACTGCCAAAATCTGCCCTACCCAAGAGGGAGAACACGTGCAGCGGTGTACAGAGAGATCTTTCACACTGTGAGCATCAGCCGGTGAAGGACGTGGACTCTCCAGAGCCTGAAGCTTGGTGGAAAGCAGGAATCTCTGAGCTATGCTATGAGCCTGACCCTTGGGAAGGGATTGGTTTGCACCTGATGATGAAGCTGAGCGTGCACCAAACTACCTGCTGAACTGGGCTCCCAAGAAAAGAGCCTGGTTGGATTCCCATAGTTTTTCTTTTTTTAATGAGCTAATATGTGCTAAGTTTGAGATGCAGCTGATTAGGGTGCTCGCTATCAAGTATGTGGTTTCAATTTGGGATGTTGCTGGCCATCCTCCCAGGAAAGATGCTTTGAACTGAAGCAGCGGCATGTGGCTTACCACAGCTCTGCTGACACAAGAGTCACTGAGCCTTTGAGTGCAGAGGCAAAGAGCAGAGCTGCCTCCCTGCTCCTTTCATGCCGTTATGTTGTGCGGAAGCTGGGACCACAGAAACGCTCTGGGTGGGAGGCTGAAGTGCTGTCTCTCCTCCCAGACATTGGCTGGCTTGGAACAAAAGTGCGTGTGGGAGGGGTTGCATCTTATATGCTCGAGGATGCAAAAGCAAACAGCTTTGTTATAATGTCACCGAAGATGATTTTGGAATTGATAAGGATGAAGCAGCTGGTGCTTCACAGAGCAATAAACAGCACTGTCGTGAGGGCGAGGGGGGAAGGAGACCAGAAGTTGGGATGCCAGAGTGCTGTTCCTGCGTCGGGAGAAAGAGGGATGCAGTGATTAAATAGGAGTGGCTGGGAGTGGGGAGTTGGGGTTCTGGTTGTGCCTCTAGGAAAGGGTTCTGATCTACAGGTGAGCAGGGAAGGGGCAGGATTCCTCAGTCCTCCTCGAGTTCTGGTTGCATCTGTGCATCAGTTTTCCCCTCTGTAGAATAAGGACAGAAGCTTCCCCTTGAAAAAAGTTTGTGGAACTTCATGAATGAAATATATTCAACAGCTTTGGGGAGAGAAGAGATACCATCCTTATTTCTTGTGTTCACGCAGATTTTGCACTGTGTGGTTAAAATTAATTTGTTTGGCTTGCATTTAGCCTCTTAGAAATAAAAAGGCAAACTGAATGAGCACCTGGATGTAAATAGGGTAAAATCAAATTTTATTGCATGTTCAGCAGTACCATGTGCTTACCATATCACATAGCTTATGTATGTTTATTTCTCAAAAGCTGCTGTCCATCACAGTGTTATTTATGTAATAACTTAGTTGGAAATGAGTTATGCTTGGAGAGATTAACTTTGCAGCGATGAGTGCTTTCAATTTCCTGGAAACATGTTCAGTGCGGTAACTCCTGGTTAGGCCTCTTTTATTTAAAAAAAAAAAAAAAAAATCTCTTGAAGATGCATTTTAAACTTCTGCTATATGAGAAGGGCTGGATCTGACCAACATAACCTGGGAAATGACAATTATTTTTTCTGAGTAAGGGTACAAGGGCACTTTGTTGCAGGCATGTTGAACTAAAAATCTGTATGTTTCTTAAACAGGAATCATTTACTAAAGAAATAACTTGCAACTAACAAACATAAATAGACTTGCACATAGCTTGAGTTCCAGCTTTGTCTTCTTTGTTTACCAGGAATTTGTCAGACAACTGTCTAGGGCTCTAATATAACCCATAGAGACTTCAGGCAGCTACATAATATATTGCAAGAAAAACTTTATGCAAGGCATCTCTTGCCCAGAAATTCACAGCCTGTTCTAGTGCTTCTTGTTTCTAGCCGTAACCGTGCTGAGAAACTCACCTTGTTTAATAATAACTCACAAAACTTAGTGTGTTAACTGCTTTGTGACACTGAATATGTCACTCAGAGAATACCCGATGGGTGTCTGGCCATGTGCTGTCCTGTGCGTGCTGTCACCAATTTACATCCCATAAAAACGGGCTGGTGGTGCAGGGAGTGCAGCTCACAACACGGTTGTGTGTCAGTGAATGTGAGTGGGCAGATTTTATGCTGTTTAATTCTGGTGAGGACACCTGTGCCCAGCCTGCGCCAGGTCCCGTGGTATCCATAGGTGTTAGGATGTGTTTGACGGCCGCTGGGTTACAGCACCCACTCCACCCACCCGAAGATGAGCGATCAGTTTTGCTACAACGAGAAGCCTTCTGCCAGGCAGGTAAAGACCCTACGGATGAATTTGGGAAGGGAGCAGGTTGCCTGGATGCCGGGGCTGCAGGCAGAAAAGTGTAAATTAAAAAAAAAAAAAAAAAGTGCAGCTCTATTCAGCCTTTTTAATGAGGAAGCTGAGGCTACGCGGTGGCCGGGGGGATGGGAAGGCAGGCACAAGTCTGGCAAATCCTTTGAACAGTTTGGACCAGCAACCGAAATGTATTTAACTGTTAGATATGAAACTCCAGCCTTTCTTCCCCCCGCCCCCCCTTTTCAATTAACAGTTGGTCCCCAGGCTAACAGCCTGCTGATTCACTCACAGCGGCCATACAGCTGATGCTTCATAAAGTCTCTGTGTTAATCTAATCCCTAAATAGCTCTGGTCTCCATCACAGTCGCAGCGGTGATTTCGGTTCCAAATTGTAATTTTATTCTTGTAGCCTCTGAAAAGTCAATAGGTTCCTGGAGGCGTTGCCGGCCCGTCGGACAGCTCGGGTGGAAAAGGGCTATTGTAAACCCAATTTAACATGCCCTTCGGTATGGACAGGGCATGACCCAGAGCCTGCTGAAGTCAGAGAGGCTTTCAGAGAGCTTGGAGTGGGCTTTTGGAGCAGGGCTGTCGCAGGCTATTCTCAGTTTCTGTCTATATATTTAGATGGGATTCTGTGCCTGTATTAGGGCCTTCCACTGCTTCTCATAACCAGAGTAGCTGAGCAACTCTGCATGCTTTGCATCCTTGCCCAAATTTGCACTTTTATTCCCGGAAGCCACACTGAAGTGCAGAGCTGGTGTGAAGGGAATGAGTTTGCAGATTTTGCTGTGTGAGCTGGCTGCCTGGTGGCATTGTACACTAAAATAACCAAAACTCCAGGGTATTTTTAGAACTAGAGCATTCTCAAAAGCTTCCTGCCTTGACCCCCCCCCC
>VXAA01002388.1:806240-832229 GCA_013399115.1 Anseranas semipalmata
TTTACATGTATCAGCCAGAAAACAAAGGTTTGGAACAGAAAGCCTTGTACTTCAGGGCAGCGTTTAACTTGACAGGGAGGCTAAGGAGCAAATCCTTCCAGCAGGTTGTGCTGAGCCTTTAGTAATGAACAGTAGGACCTGCTTTTGTTTTTTTAGTTTTGGGGCTTTTTTTCTCTCCTGGTGAGATCTCTCGGGTCCAGGCCAGCTATTAACTGAGAACAGGAGGAATGAAGATTTTTAGGGAACATCTTATTCCATAATGAGTATTCTTTGTGTGTCCCTAGACCTTCTAGCAACAGTCTTGGAGGTGTGACCCTGGAGTAAGAAAACCACCGATCCTGGAGCAGTTTTATGACTCCTGGGCTGGTTGTTTCTTCTTCCCTTAGACAGCTTCAGTACAAGGGAGAAGGCAAGCCCGTCTGTCATCACACAGTGAGAGCAGAATTGAAGTTACAGGGGGATTTTGCAGTACTTGTTGCCTTCAATATGCAAAATAACTAATGCAAATACACGCTGGTACTAAAGGACACAAAATACCTCACCTATGAATTTGCTGGTACAAGTCTGCTGCCAAATTTGACAGCAACTCAGTGTGGGTCCTTTGCTCCCAAATTCATTTCCAACAGAGTCAATCAGCCCTGGAGTAATGATAGGAGAAAGAATAGAAAACGTGCTGGAAGGATTTTGGTATCTGTAGGAACTACTTGCTACTCCTAATTTTTCCTTGCACTTGGACTCAAATCAGGATGTATACGTGCTTAGAGGGCCAGGACAACCTGTTTTGTTTTGCAAACTATTTCAGTTCAGACTGAAACATTAAAAAAGACAAGTAGGAATGTTCACCTTGGGGGTGAAGGGGTGGAGGAATTGGGCTTTGAGTTTGAAATTCAATTTTGTGGAAAATGCAAGGCTTCCACTCCAAACAGGACTTAGATAGAACGGTGATTCATCCCCCATTGAAGTCAATGCCAGAGTTGCTTTTGATTTAATCAGAATCAAACCCTATGGGATTATTCTCACTTGCAAACTGGACTGGTCCTATTAAGTAGAGAAACCACAGTGCTTTTGCAGGGCTGTTTTTTTTTTTCTTCCTTTTTTTTTTTTTATTTAATTAAATTGGCTCAGTGTCACAAAACTGAGACGAAACCCAAAACCCTTCTGTTTCAGTGCTTTTTGAGTGTTCTTGGAACATCTGGCACAGCTGTTATTTTGACCCCAAGGCAGGAGTACAACCTCGCTCCTGCTCCTATTCCAATTGAAGCTGACACCAAATATGCCAACACGGACGGGGCTGTGCAGCCCAAACCGAGCTGTCAGCTCCCTCTCGGAAGAAATCACAGCGCAGGGATGGGGCAAGGAACCAGAGCAGTCCCATTGTCACGGTTAAAGCTGTCAAACCTAGGCAAAAAAAGGACAGGAATGAGGTAAAGCAGCGGGCACTGCTTCTGGAGCCCTGCTAAGGAAGAGGCTACTTCTGTTTTTCTTTAAATTGCTTCCTTATTGACTTTTAAATTTAGCCACCCATAAACCTGAATGAATGCCCATGAGACGAGGGATTTTTGCACTTCCACTTCAAGCAGATTTGTAGAATCAGCTCATCCGAACTGAATGTAACTTCTGTACATGGGTGTATTTATGAATCTGTTCGAGCTGCATTTCCTTGCCTGGCACCGCGGAGACAAGAGTATTTTTTCTCTAACAGAAAAGATCATGGGGATGGCTGAGTGAGAACCAAACACACTCAAGATGCAGACGAAGCTATCTCGTCTCTGAACAGTAATATTTGATATCTAAATCCCTTGACTTATTCTAAGCTGCAGGAATTTGTAACTTTTTTATCTATAAATCTTCTTTCTCCAAGCACCTTCCCGATTTCATTTCAGCTTTAAGACTTAATACTACTGCTTATGCTTTCATCCCTTAAATACTCAGAGCCTTAAATTGTCTCTGTTATACAGGATAATCAGTTCTGTAGTGTGTTAATCCTCATTATGTGCCTATTAAAATGAAGACTAAATCAGGCATTAGGGTGCCTCCTCCCGTTATGAAATCTGAAAACCAGAATTGAGTTGGGGGAGAGGAAAACCGCCAAACACCTAAAAATTGTTTCTCGAGCTTCACTTCGAAGCAGTAATAGCAAGACTATGCTGAAGTCTGAGGTACGAACGCCTGATTCTATTAACATAATTGTGCAAGAGAGGGGAAGATGAGGAATGCCGCGCACGAGGAATAAGGGTTTGGGGTATTTGCATGTGCCTACGTGAGGCGCAGGGTGTATGTGCGCGGGTTTGGGGCCGAGCACACGCTCTGGCAGGCGATGGGCGATGCCTCCGGCCGGCACGCAGGCAGCTACGTCCGCTCTGGGGGCTGCGGTGGGTGCGGAGCAGGAGGGGTGCTGGGAGCCCCCACCGCACTATGCAAAAGCCCCTTCCCTTCTTCCAAGCTGCTGTAACCCTGGGATCGCTGCTGAACAGATGGGAAAATATCCTTCCTTAAAGGGCAGGTGATTTTTTTTTTGTTTGGAGGGGGGAAGATTTAGGACTGCCCTGTCATTTCCTTGAGCTCAATTAACCATAGGAAGTCCCCCCTCCCTTTCCCACCGCCTCTCCGAAGATTAACTTTTCGGTGATTGTTGTTTGGCAGGTACTTTTAATTGGCTGGAAAATATTCTTCCTGTGAAGTTGCAGTTTTCTGGGGCTTGAATGAGTCCAGTCTGCCATTGGCTCTGCCCAGCGCCTCGCGATTGGCTCGGCAGCCCGCGGGGGACCGATAAGGGCGGCTATAAAAGCTATAAAAGCCCTCGGCGCTGCTCCCGGTCCCCAGCGAGCCGCAGCCGGAGGGGCCAGGCAGAGCGGGCGGCGGTCCCCGACCCGGGCGCACTCCTCTCGCTCTCCCTGGCAGCGCATCCAGCTCCACGTCTTTGCTCGAGCCGAAGTGGAAGAGGAGACGCGCACACACACACACACACACACACACACACACACCAAAAAAAAAAAAAAAAGCAAAAAACCACACTTAGCGGAAACTTGTCAGAGAATGCTCCTAAAGTCTGGTTTTCTGCTGCTGCTGGTGATCAGTGCATCCGCATCCTATGAAGCTGAACAGAATGACTCTGTGAGCCCCAGGAAACCCAGGGTTGCAGCCCAGAACTCAGGTAACAGCCAGCAAGGAGGGCTTTGCGCCTCAGCCCTGATGTGTTAAACTGTTTCAGATATCTCTACCGCTGATTTTTCTTTTTCTTTTTTTTTTTTCCCCCTTTTTTTTTTTTTTTTTTTCCTTATAAACTTAATGGCTGCTAGGAGCAAGTATTAATTTAAGGGACTGATTCAGGAGGATGTTGGTGCATAGCTGGAGAAGAAATCTTCTCCTTTCAGGAGCTGGGTCAAGAAACCGGTGTGTGATCTGCTTGCAGGATGTAATCCATTCTCTCTCCTCCTCCCCCATCTACTGAATGAGTTCCATGTACTTTTTCCCCCCTTGCTTGCATGTATCTCTCTCTTCTCCCATTGCAATTATACTTTGGTGTTAAATACCTTGCTTTTTAGGAAGTTGATAAAATCCGTGGAAATTTGACTAAACCATTGTTCTGCCAAACATCTGCCTATTCAAAGAGGGGGAGAGAGATATGTGACTTTGAAGAATGCAGTAACCTAGAAACTGTCCACTGCTAGCATTTATTTTCAAAAACTGATTGCTATCAGTTAAATGGTACCATAAAAATACGTTTGTGACATTTAGCAAACTTGCTTTTACAATAGATAAAAAAATTGCTGGCAAGTCAGCACTGGATGTCTCTACTTTGTGCACTATAGATGCTTAGATAAGTTGGACACATTGTCTTGAACAATGGAAATTAAAAATCTGTCTTCTAGTATACTGAAAAGATATTAGGTCTCTAATTTGGAGCTCATTAACAGATGTCTTATTTTAGATCTGCAAGGCTCTGCAGCATTATACTAGGGTGTTTGCTCAATTTCCTTTTGTATTTGGTTGCTATAGAAACATAGGGTCTCACTATTGCACTGTGCCTAAAACAATAAAAGCTTAATGCATACTAAGTCTGCTGAAAGCAGAGTTATAATTTGAACCTGTGGAAACATAATTATGGGAATGACTTGTGCGATGGTGAGGTTATGAACTGGGGAGAGGATGATCTTACCAAATATTTCTCCCTTCAGGCATGTAAGCAAGAGCAGAGCATGAGGAGGGGTTAATTGGGTGATTTTTTTATTTTCTTCTCTGTAAAGATCCTAGTTATGAGATACGTCTTTAGGCTACAACTTAGTTCTTAATAAGGTGTGTTCTCTTCCACTGAATGCAAATCCTCACTTTTCCCACACCTAGGATCTTGATGGGAGACACTGGGTTTGCATTTCTTCCTAAAGAATGTCTCGTAACATGAGCTGCAAAAGTAATGAATATGCCTTGCACAGACACATAAGGGGACAGATGTTCAGCTTACCAAAAAAGGTTAATCCCTACTAACTTCAGGGCAATCGTGTGGCAATACTGCTGATTCATTGTTAAAATGCATACTATCTGCACTAAAAAAGATGGGATGACATGGATACCCGCCTGTTCAGACCAACTACTGCCTCAAAGATGTTAATTATGCATGGTCATCTCCATTACCTTAACTTTCTCTGCCCAAATGTCCCTTCTCTTTGCGAATCTTCAGTAATAGGACCTTTCTTGGCAATGCTCGCAAATTGCTGGGTACCATGTTAGTATTTAGCACCAAGTTCCTCATTCAAGTCCTTTGTAGTACCGACAATTAACACGCTAACTAAAATCTCATTCCTAGATTACTTTATGCTTTTTAGAACACCATAACACCTCCAATTCTAGCAAAAGCAGCGCTTCCTTGCTGCAAGTACAAACGTCACGCCAGCTTACTGGTAACCACCATCAGTTTGGTCTCATTTGTGAGCCAGACGCTGCCGAGCTGCTCTGACCTCCCTTCTGAGACCGCGGGGACAACCTCGCCTCCCGGCGCTCCTCACAGCCCATCCCCACTGCTTCTGCCTTCTCTAGGGGAGCTCTGAATAACGCTGTGGATGTCCACAGTCAGAATTAGGTTGGGATGGACCCGTAAGTCTCCATCTAGCCAAAGACTGTCAGATACCACCTCTCTTTTAATCTGCGTAACTCCTGAAGGTTTCAGTAGTTGTAGTTTCCACTCCTCGATTTGCCGGTGATTTGCTGTTGCACGACTTATGTTGCTAACTCACTTTGGCAGCACCTTTTGCCCTTCGTTCCCTCTCCCTCCAGCCCCCAGGAGCAGTAAGGCTACCGCTCACCTGCGGTTGAGCGTGTCTCGGCTCCATGCTGGAGAAGGGCTTCAACGGCCGGGCGTCGGGGGGCGATGCGTGCGTAACGTTGTGCCTGTGCCTCCCTCCGCAGCCGAGGTGGTTCGGTGCCTGAACAGTGCCCTCCAGGTGGGCTGCGGGGCCTTCGCGTGCCTGGAGAACTCCACGTGCGACACGGACGGCATGTACGACATCTGCAAGTCCTTCCTGTACAGCGCTGCTAAATTTGACACTCAGGTATGGTGCGAGTATAAAGGGAACGGGAATAATACCTCGCCATTAGAGCTCCCTTGCCGTGCCCCGATTCGGCAAAGTGCTTTTACAAGTCCTGCGGCACTAAAGCACGTGCTTAAATGCTTTGCTGAATGGACGCCTTAATTTCTCTGTCCTCATGGAGATGGGCTCCGTGCAGGCTTAACCCTTCCTTTCTTACAGCCCTTCCTGCTGCCTAGCCACTCCTCTGAACCACGATTTTGGTTTTTGGCCACAAATGCATCCTTCAGGGCTATTTTCTGCAGTACATTTTCCACATACTGTATGCTATGTGTGAGGACTTGGCAGGGAGCGTTTTGTGGGGCGGAGAGCTAAGTTTCCTCTTCAGGAGGAAATATAAACGTTCTTCTAACAAAGTAAGTCTTCTGACTGTGTGAGCTGGCACGGGGCTGGGGTTTGAATTGGAAGTCTTCGGGCCTGGGAATGTGCGGCCGGATCAGCCTCTCCAGAGCTGCAGCCACTCGCAGCAGGGTAAATAGGATAATATCAGAGGACTGCAGCTCTGCCAAAAGCCCTTTTCCTTCGTGCTTTCTTCCCCAGATGTGCACACCCCCCTGTTCCCTGCGTGCTCACTCCCAAGGACAAGCTTAAAAGCCCTTACAGCATCTTAAGCTGGTGAGCCAGCTGTGTTAAATCCCTGCTGTGCAGTGAGCGGTCCGGCCCCCCTCACGGAGGACAGGATTTGCCCATCGCTGGTGCTGGCACTCTTAGGGCTGCTCACAGGAAGACTTCCATTGCTTAAATCTTTTGGGAACAGGAGCTCGCTGTTTTCAGTGGACCGTGTGCATCCCGACTGAAGCTGCTGTGAATATAACTCTGCAATAATTGGAAGCATTTAGGGTCCAATTCCCTGCCCTGCTTGGTAAGGGACTTCCAGCAGGTCCGTGATTGCAGCAAGGGTAATTAATAGCAGCCAGCCACAGCGGAGTATCTGTTATTACATCCCTTTCTGTGAAATGTGTTGCAGTTTAAGGTTTTTCTCCTGTTTGCAGGGAAAAGCTTTCGTGAAAGAAAGCTTGAAATGCATCGCCAATGGGGTTACGTCCAAGGTGTTCCTTGCCATCCGGAGGTGCTCCACGTTCCAAAGAATGATCTCCGAGGTGCAAGAGGAGTGCTACAGCAAACTGGACATGTGCGGCATTGCAAAACGAAATCCCGAAGCAATCACGGAGGTCGTCCAGCTTCCAAATCAGTTCTCAAACCGGTACGTGGAGCTTTCCTCAACTGAAACGTGTCAAATACAAAAATGTGAAGCACAGGGAAAGAAACGAGAGGAACCGAGTTGACTAACTTCTTACAAGTCCTAATACAGCTTGGGCTAAGTAATGCTCCGAGCCTTTTCAAATCCTTGTTAAGTTTTACCAGCATTCTTCTGATTCTCCTTTTGGTAAATACGCTTATAAACATCTCCAGGGGAGAATCATAAAATTAACTGGACATACATTACTTCAAAGCCTGGAGTTGGTTTAAATGTTTGTTCTTTTAGTTTGAATGCAGTATAATGGTAAACAGAGCTTTCAAATACCAAGCCAGTTTGATTGTATTGTCATATTGACCACTTAATAGCTTCTCAACCTATTGCAGCTTCATTCTCTTCTTCAGACTGGGGCCATCTTTTTTGGGTTTATGGCACCTAGCAAATGAGTGAGCCCTTGTCCTCTGACTTACTGTGGCGATATGAAGAATTAGGAAGGCTGAAAGGGAACCAGCAAATGGGTTCCTCTATAACCTTATTCTGCCATGATCCAGTAGATCATATTATAGGGATAGTCAGGTGTTCTTAATGGTCTCTTTTAGGGCTGTTTTCACCCCTGTTCCTTCTTGATAGCAAAGGCTGCCTGCAGAAATGGGCACATCACGCTGCTCTCTGGCGCCTTTATCTGAGCACAGAACTGCCCTGTCCCCATCCTCCAAGGACAAGGGACAGAGAGAGGCTTCAGGGAGCTACTGCAGTCTGCGCAGTCATGCTGCAAGGGCAGGGATTTCTTCTTCTAAGTCCTGGAACAATCAGTGCTGAGTCTTGTGATTGGGATAAAAGGGATCTTTTTGAACAGTTTGAGTAAATATGCTCTAGAATTTGAGTGCAAACAGACCAAGCTGCAATTTAACGTGTTGGCTCGCTGCAGCGAATGCTAGAGCTCCTCTGGGGTGGCTGTTTGGCCTAATCGAGAAGCATCTTAAGCCTGCAGACCTATCCTAACACAGGTAGGCCAGTGGTACGTAGCTGCTGCATCTCTGACCAGCATAAATTCATTACAGAAAACTCTATTGTAGACTATTATATCCAGAAAATTATACTTGGGGAAAGCAATTCCTACAGACAAGGAAGGAATTAGCATGTAAGTGAACTTGTTCTCCATCAAGTCAGGAGCTCGAATGTGGCTTTTCTCCCTCTGTCTTTCCCTTCTTCCCCCAAGCAAATCTGGGAGAGGTTTGCTTGAGTGTTCCCCCAGGGGCTGGGACGAGGAGCAGGCAGCCGGGTGGCACCGGCCTTTCCCGGGCTGACAGAGCAGCACAGGTTCACGCGATGGGTTGCAGGGTTGACCGGCCCTTGGCAGGGCTGCCGGGGTGCTGGGGTGAACGTGTGGATGCTGGCGGGAGCAGCAGCGATGTTGCACGTGTCCGGGATGTTCCTGTCGGAGGACCAAGCCAGAGCCAGAGCCGCTCTCTCCTGAGGCAGAGGGAACTCCTCCCCCACAGCCACCAACCCGCCCCGAAGCCAAAGGATATTATGACATGTTGAGTAACAAAAGCAGCAGGATTTCCCAGCTAATAGTTTACATTAAGGTCTCCTAAAGCATCCTGCTTTCCCAGCCCCTGTCCCAACATAGCCACAGAATAAGAATGTGCCACTTGGCCTGGGACACCGAGGGGAAGTAGTTAAAGGTCATAGCATCTTCCTGTGATTTAATCTCATGGCAGAAGCAGGAGCAGAGGAAAGCCTTGTTGCCTTTACTCTCAGTCTAGCTGCTGAAAGGCGTTAGCAAGCCATTAGGTTGCAGCTCCAGCTACGAAAGCGAGCTGTGTTTGTGTGAAGGAGGTGCGGGCAGCACGGCTGAGGACAGCGGATAGGATCTGTTCCTTGTGTCCTATCGGTCTGGGACTGGTTTCAGCTGGATGCGTGGTTTGCACAGATGTATTCATCATCAACTCCTGTGCATGCTTCAGACCTTAATGTTAGCGCTGCTGTGCTCCAGTGTGCCAAAGCCTGGTCCTTTTGTACTTCAAGTGCAGCAGAAACTTTAACCTCACCTGACCTCCACTGACTGCTCTAAAGGCCAGAGCTGAGAGGTAGGAAAGGAGTTTGAATGTGAAGTCTCATTTCCCTCTTCCTTCCCCTCCTCCTCCTGCAGGTTATTCTCTTCTCTGCTCCTGTGGAAAAATGTCATGGTGACCTTAAAGGCTTAAAATAAGTTCCCTGTTGTCCTTTCAGGCAGAAGTAGCCCAGCAAACATGGGACGGCCCCTCTTTTCCCAACTTTCTCTCCCTAGGGAGATGTTCTCTTGGACGGTGAGGTCTGTGCACGCAGGGCAGTGCTGGTTCTGCCTTAGCCCTGCGGAGGATCGTTCCTTTGAGCACTGTTCTCCGCTCGGCTCAAGCAGCGCTGGGGAAACAGATCAGCACAATTTCCTGGCTCCCTTCTTGAGCAAAGAACGTGCACTCGAGGCTGCTGGAAGGTGAAACTACAGCAGCAGGCAGGCAACAGGGGAAAGCATAAGGTGCTCGCTTGTGATTTAATGCACAGTCAGCTTGCTGGAAGTGACGATCATACGTCCTAAAGATTTGTCCCCAGGGAACACACACATCTGTCAGGCTCTGATTTGCACTGAGCCTGCCTCTCCCTCCTCTGGTCTTTTCTACAGGCTGTGTGTGCATGGAGGGGAAGGGAGAGGGAGGACAGGGGATGGGGCCAGAGCTCCTCAGAGGTACCGAGAAGCACAGGGATGGGTTCCTTTGTAGGAAGGGTCATCGTGGCCCAC
The DNA here is from genome assembly GCA_013399115.1 of Anseranas semipalmata. Lineage (NCBI taxonomy): Eukaryota > Metazoa > Chordata > Aves > Anseriformes > Anseranatidae > Anseranas > Anseranas semipalmata. The sequence continues at coordinate 815,803 of VXAA01002388.1, forward strand.
ACCAGTGCTCTGGTTAGTCTGTTACCCTGTCCGATGATGGGCAGGGTCTGCCTATTAGAAAGATGCGGTTATTTTTCTTCCTAAAGCTCTAGAAACTTGGGGTGTTTAGCTGAGTAAAACACACACTTAAGCCAGTTACATCGACTTAGCTCCGCGCTCTCACCCAATTCCCAATCCACCAGCGTAACACCAACACAACTTGTGCTTGCACCCTTAGCTTTCAGGATCGGAGCAGCTGCTCATTCAGGACCACTACATTAGGAGTTTGTCCAGATGCGTTCCTTTCATACGTCATGGGCACAACATCTCTGGACCAGGGCATTTGTTAGATGCAGTGAGATTACACATGTTGAGCACTGACAAATTGATTTAAAACACATTTTGTGGCACTAAGGGACGTGGTTTAGGGATGGGACTCAGAAGCTCAGGTTGATGGTTGGACTTCACGATCTTAAAGGTCTTTTCCAACCTAGATGATTTTATGATTCTCTGAGCACATCCTGAATTACTTAAAAACTGCGATTCTCATAGTTTTGTTGCTTGGGCTGGTCTCCTGGCTTGGGATCAGCTCCTACCTTGTTTCTCCGCTCCTGCTGGGAAAAGCCTTTGAGTAAGGGGTGGTAACTCTCACGCAGGTATTACAACAAGCTGGTGAGAAGCTTACTGGAGTGCGATGAAGAGACTGTCAGCACCATCAAGGACAGCTTGATGGAGAAGATCGGGCCCAACATGGCAAGCCTCTTCCACCTGCTGCAGACGGATCACTGCGCCCAGGGCCACCCACGCACGGACTTCGCCAGGAGACGCATCACCGAGCCGCAGAAGCTAAAACTCTACTTCAGGAACCTCCGAGGTGAGGGGTCCAGCCCGGCCCATGCGAAGCGCAGCTCTGCCGAAAGCGCGTAACGCCGCGGGGAGCGCGAATGGGTGTGTAAGGGATGCTAAGCACTACCAAAGCTGAAGTCTCTTCTAGAAAAGTAATGCACCCAAACCAAGTGTACTGTAGCTAGTTTTAATAACAACTAGGAACTGGTTTTAGATTTAGTCATTAATATTTTCTATTCCTCTCGAACAAACTTTTGCATGGATCTGTGTTCAGTGTCTTAGCTTTCCCGCCGTCAAAATGTCTCCATCTCTTTTCTTCCCCACAAAAAGATATCCCCAACAATCTTAGTCTTAACTATAACCATACAGTAGTCAGGCCTTCAGACACCAAACTCTAAATGTACTGTAGCGCTAACACCATTAAAGTCTGAAGATTTGGCACCAAGGAGAAAGCCGATTCTCGCTTGTAGTAAGCTGGTAGGTGACGATAGATGCACTAACAGCTATTGCACATCCTAAAGATGTCAATGGAATTCGTGTTATGAATCTGTGCTGGCCATGGACGAATATGAATGTCATATTCCTGGTCTCTTAGTGTCATACAGTCCTAATCCTTCCAATACAGCTCCGTTAACCCGTTGATTTACCAAACTTGCTAGCTGTGGATGATTCTCGTTACCGTGACCTGGCACCACAGTGCAAAATGAGCTAAAACGACCCCCCCGACACACACCAAATCAGGAAAGGAACATTTTGTACTACGGAAATGATTAAAAGCGGTGCCAGTCTATGGTTAAAGCTAGTCAGAAGGTTACATAATCCTGCATTGTATTTAAAAGCTAACATCTATGTACTGTATTTAACTATCTAAAGCTTTAAAAGAAATCTAACAAAAACAAACCCTGTCTTAAGACAAGAGTATTAAAGGTCTTGCTCTAACTGTGGTATAAATAGTTTTAAAATCTGTCATGTACTGTACATAAATTCCATGAGAGTCTGCTTTAAAGGAGCAGAATATAATAACTTTATTGCATAAACTTAGTTTTGTAAGTTAGCTATCTTTTTTTTTTTTTTCCTGGAAACAGTATCTCTGTCATATTTAAGAGTTCACTTTCTACTCTGTGGCCTTTTTATAATGGAAGAGAGAAAATGATTAGAACAGAAACAATTAAGACATGACCAGAAACAAGCCTCTCTTCTTAGGTGAAATGAAAAAAGCAAAATGGAGAGGGGGAAAAAAAAAATTGAGTTCAGACTGGCCAGTCCTATCTCCACAGAGCTGCTGTGAGACCGTGGCTGTACCCAAGGCACGAGCGCTGCTGGAGAGCTGCTTGGGGAAGCAGGTGGCTGCCAGTGCCACTTTGGGATCTCAGAGCTGCCACGGGGTAAAACTTCCCTTAGAAAGGTGATTTCTGGGGAAAGGCAGGAAAAAAAAAATCCTTACGTTCTCTCAAGCTTCAGCAGTAAAACAATGTGCCTGCCTTTAAGAGGACACATGCATTAAGGCTCTCAGATCTGCCTTTCCTCCCACCCATCTCTTCTGCAGCCTCTGCGAACAGGACCGGAGCCGCCGGTCCCGCAGCAGTAGCTGGGGGCCTCCCCCAAACGCCGCTCTCTGCACAGTAGCCTGGCCGGGCTTCGGCGAGCCAAAAAAAGCCACATTGTGGCACGCGATCAACAAGGCCAGTTCCACGCTCCAAATCTATCCCGTTAGAGTCCGTCTGCGGAGTGGATGACTCTTGCTCAACTAGTTAGAGAGCTAATAAAGGAGGTATCTATTTTTCTTTTCAAAATCTAAAGCAATATAACTTTTTTTTTTTGTAAACCACAAAGCCTTTAAACAATAACTTGCTGCTAATATATTGAAACCAGATGCAGTGGCAGCATTTCTAATATTGCTGTCTTCATTAAATGTAGCCCAAAAGTGCTGTCATAAAATTGTAAGCAGCAAAAAATGTTGCTGACGGTAGAGGGTTGGGGTTTTTTGTTTTGTTTTGTTTTTGAATACTCTGAATCGTGCAGTCCAGAGCAAACAAGATGCAATATTGCTCGCTCTTAAATCACAGTCAGGTATATAGAGTCCAACACAGTAAAGTTTTGCAAGGTGAAAACCAAAGGCCCCTTGAATATCCTGCCCCTGGAGGTTTGACTTTTGCTTGGGAACTGATCCCAGAGCTGTGCACGTGTGGCTCTCCACCCTGCAGCATCGTGCCTTGCGCGGCACCATTGGGAGAGGGGGTTACAAAACCAGGAAATCTGCGGGGTGTTGTGCATCACGTGCATATTGCTATTCGGGGCGATAGTTACAAAAAGGTCTTTACCTGGCTCAAGTGTCCAAGCAGCCGCCTGGATGGCTCTGGGCTGTGTGAAGCAGCTTGCATTTCGGGTGCCCCATGTCCCCGTGGGCTCGCACCAGCAGGGCGCACCGAGGACGTCCAGCACCACGGCTTCCCGTGGAGATGCTCCTGTTGGCAAGCGGCTTCCCTGTCGCTTTGTGCATCATTGCTGTGAAAACCCACAGCAGCTTTATAAAGTTGAGTTGAGGCTGGGGAGAAGAGCTAGGTGAGCCCACACCCTATCTTTTTGAGTTCTCAGAATTTTTCTTTTTTTTTTAGTGGGAATTTCAGTTTGTTTTCCCCTTAGTAGGGGTAGGAAGATGACGGAAAACAACTCCCCCCGGTTCAATTTGCTCTGCTATCACAGGTAAACATCCCCTGTGCAAATCAAACTTTGCCTCCCTGCACTGGGGCAGCTGCTGGGGACTCCGCAGGTGCCCGGTGTCAGAGAGCCCCAGCTTCGTCACGAGGTTTTTGAGCTGCTTAACACAGCCCTTTTTTCCCCAAGGCTAATGTAGGAAGGAAGCTGCAAGCACAGAGCCGTAAAATCAAAAGGCCTTGGGTTCACCTTGCCCAACTTTTGCCTTCTAGCCCAAGCTGGTCATTTAAAGCTGTCCCTTGTCAGTGGGGATGGGAGAGGCGCTTCCCATCGGCTGGGAAGGATGCCTCACTTGAGACAGTTTGAATTAGCTGAGAGAGATCCCCCCGGAGATGGGGAATGATTCTCAATATTAAGTCCAGCTATTTCACACTTTATTTAATCTCTAATGCTTTATTTTTTTAATCTCGCGTTCACTGCAAAAAATGATTTCTCTTGGGGGCGGGGAGGGGCTTATCTAGAAATGTTTGCATGATTCTCATTGTGATTTGTTTGCACTTTAGACGTTTTGTGCCATTATAAATTTGCATTATGTATTTATAATTTAAAGATACTTAGAAGGGGGAGAGNGATCCTTTGGAAACTTCTTCAAGTTCTCAATATTATACGTGGGTTGGTGGTTTTTTTTTTTTTTTTTTTTTTGCTGAGTACTGGAATAAACGGTGAGCATATCTGGTATATGTCATTATTTATTGTTTAAATTACATTTTTAAAGCTCAGTGTGTTCATATAAAGGTTATTTGAAACATATCATAGTAATGAGAAAGATGCAAGTTATTTTCTTTGCTTATTTTTATAATTAAAGATGCATAACATAATGAGGCCTATGTTGGATTTTCTTCTGCAATGAAATAAAATGTCAAATTTAAGGGTTTTTAGTGTCTGACTCTTTCATTGAACCTTACTGTGACTGCTAATCACAGTACTACCCAACAAGCGCATTGTTCACCTACCTTTGACTGAGCATCGTGGCTCGTACGTCTGTTCTGGACGCTGAGTACCGCGGGTTCAGCTCCTGCGGTGCAGATGGTGCGTAGTCAGAGGTTCAGCTCACGCCGTCTCCCTCATGATGCTGCTCAGCAGCGAAGCTAAAAGAGAATAGAAGGAAAACCATTTTCCCCATCACATTAGAGTCAGACTTGTTCAAGACAACCAAGGACTAAATATTAGCAATACAGCTGGATACAACAAAAATCCATTCTTCCTTGTTTTGTCCAGCAACTTGAATTACTTCCCATTGTGCTTTTATTGAAATCTCTTTTTAGTCAAAAGCTAAGTTTATAATAAGGTACACTACCTTACCCAAGCTGGAATTTATCATCCTGTGCAAACAAAGGCTGGGCACAGTAAGCTGTAGCTCACAGCGTTCAGACCTGGTGAGCCAGCGCTCACCTAACATTGCTGCAAACCAGGGCTGAGATGCTAAGGAGGCTGGAGCTTCCTCCAGCTCCTCGTCACTGCTATTAATTGCAGGTGGGGACAAACCATTTCTCTCCTGCTTATTTGTTACAGGTCTGGAAAGTACCCCTCTTCCTGCCTCCAGGTGAGCTTCACTAGTCCAGCAGGAGTTAATTTCTCAGAAAAAAGGTAGGAAGAGCAATTACTCCCATCATCTGAAGCACTTGGCTGTGCTGCCACTTCACTTAGGTTTCTCATAAACTCCTTTCCCCAGATGAAAATGTTAAAAGTGAAAAAGATTACTAAGAAATGCCAGCATCTCATCTGTAACTGTGTCAAATGGGCCAAGTTTACCAAAGAAACACAAATAGAGTTCCAGTCTATATGCAAGTGCCATCTGACATGCCAGGGGGCTTAGAAATGGATGTCACCGTCTGACTTTTTCACTTGCTTTTCCATTAGTAGAAATCACAAAACCACTTTCTGTTCTAGCCACCATCTATTCATCTGCCCCCAAATCACCAGCTGCTAAGGAACAAACCCACCCACCCCATTTTCTAGGAGTCAAAGCAGCAAAGGAAACAGCATTCAGTTAGAACTGACCAAAAAATTAGGGATGAAGAGTGAATTATGTATATTAATATATACATTGCTAGAAACAAAGCCAGTTCACATTTCTGCTCTTGCAAAAAGAGAGCCTTGGAAGTGGTACAGATGCCCCACTTCTAAAAGCCGAGGTTCACAGATATTCTGTAATTAACAACCACTATAAATAATTACTGTCAATACCGTGTACTATTCCTATGAAGTGTTCATAAATTTCAGTCTGTATGGCTTCCTCATTTGCAAACCACATTTGTAAAATAAAATTGTTCTTGGTGAATTGGAGGATTTTACAGGCGCAAAGCACCTCACCCCAATGTACGGAGTCACTTGGGAATCGAGAGATTTCTGTGAAAACTCTACACAACAAATTCTGCTGGAAAGCCTGCTGCTGTTTCAATATTGCCCCAGTGCCAGGGAGGCTTCAAGCAAGGAAGGCTGAGTTACTGGGGCCGGGGCCACCAGGGGCGAGGGGCAGGAGAAAGCCCGAATTTTGGATCAGCTCCCAGCCACAAGGACTGGCGACAGCACGCGGGGACTGGGGGGCTCACTCCTGCCGATGCGTGGCTGTGATTCAGGCATGCAAAATATTCTTTTCTTTTTTTCTTTTCTCTCCTTATCCCAAACACAACAAATCCTGACAGAGAAAATGGGCATCGGCAGCATTTCCTAGCTGGAGAGTGAGGGCAGGCTCGGCTCAAAGAACTCAAAAAAATTAGTGCACAATGTCAGCGGTGCTAAAACTCAAGCCCAGAATGAAAGGAGTGAATTGCATATGAGCTCTCTACCTTGGTTCAAAGAACAGCTGTGGTCCACAAGGAATTGCAGCATTATAATACAAGTTTTTCCTTCTCCTCCCAAAGTCAAGATTGACTTCTTGAAGGGATTACGTATCCTATAAGTAAAAAAAGTCTACAATTCATTTACACAGTATGTAAAGCAGGCAGTGAAGTTCTTTTAAAGACTAAAGGAGATAACCAAGCTGCTTGAAGTTTATTATTATTATCATTATTATTATTGGAAATTTCATTCCATGGGACTTTTTTACCTTGCCATTTCCAACTGCAACTGTATTTCTGAAATGCAACTATTTCTCACGTTAGAAAAAAAAAAGACATGTTTAGACCAATGCTAGTAACAAGAGTTTTGATTTAAAAAACTGCCAGCTGCAGGGAGCTAATCAAAGTAACCACCATGGTGGAAAGTCCGTGCAGAAAACAGATCCTAGAAAAGGAAATCTCAGCTCGATGATGGAGAAGGGAGTGCATTAAAGTCCTGGTTATCGTCTTCAAATGGAACAAACAGCCCAGGAGTTAATTTGATTTGGTCGAGGACCAAAGTACATGATTGACTGATGTTCTTGTCTTGTCCTTTTCTTTTTTTTTTTAAGGTTTCATTACAAAACAAGGGGAAAATCATTTCAAATTTTCCTGGCCCTCACCCTTCCTGCTTGCTTTGCTGTTCTAAGAAAGGGGAGAGAGAGAAAGACCGGGAGAAAGAGTGTGATCTTTGGCACTTCAAATGACACTGTACGAAACGGCTGGGAGCGAAATTTGGGAACAGACTTCACTTCCTGCCTCCTGTGAACTTAGAAAAATAAAGAACAGAAAAAAAATCTTCCACAACATAATAAAGGGCATTGTCTTTGCCATCGTGATTCAGCCAGTGCAACCGGGAATACGAAAGAAGTTTAAAAAAAAAAAAGTGCAGTAGGATGCTAAAAATATAATCAAAGTTCAAACAAATTGAATCCGCACTGGTCGTTCCCATCATGCAAGGTTAGACGGGCGAGATGCAGAAGGAAAAAGCTGAAGAAAAGCAAATGGATGCAGACTTTACCAGGTTATGAAGTGGGGAACTCACAGTCAAGCTATACAATGTCAATCAATATTTTTATACAGTTCAGTGCAAAGCATATGGACCAAAATTTTGATGGATTTCTGGGGACATCATACCCCTTGAAATCCCCTCTTTCCATGGCCTGACTGCAGGGAGGGATTCACAACACTTAAAGCTTATGGAAAATATTCTTAAAAAAAAAAAAAAAAAAAGCTGAGTTTGGCATTAGAGATAATTTTCGCTGTAAACCCCACTTATCTCCGCGATAGAGAGGGATCCATGCTGCAAGTTTGAGAACCTTAGGCAGAAAATACCTGAGATAGGCACAGGCATTTTATTCCAGACAACAGCTGGAAAAACTAGTAAAACCTGTATGAGCTCATGGGGGGGGGGTATAATTATTTTCACATAGATTTTTTTTTTTATTTTTCTCATTTCATTCCTCTTTGCTTCTCATTTTTTGGCAGACTGAGATGCCAGGGTAGCCCAGGTTCGAGGCCAGGATGGGGAAGCAGGGGACACCTACATGGGACGGTCTCAGCCGGGACAGATGCTGCAGCTCCAGGCACAAAGCAGAGCCTCTGGTAGTAACTATTTAAAGGAAAAAACCATTTTATGGAAGCCATGCTCTCTGTATTCTCAAGCTGGGAGAAAATTCCATTTGGTTCCTCTGAATTTCCTTCAGGGTTTTGTTCCATCTCCAGGCTTGGAGCATTTTTTTTTTTATTGTTATTATTATTTTTTGCTGCAAAACCAAATCACTGCTCCTCGCTCAACATGCTGCTTGGCTCCGAGTAATCAGCCGGGCTCAATAAAATCATCAGCCATCCCCTGCCAGTCGTACTGAAACCCTAGCACGATTTTGCTCTCAGCTGGGGAATTTAGGCAGTCTGAACAAGCAGAAAGAGCCCAGCTATTTATTTTTATTACTGTGCTGATAATTCGTCCTGGTAGTTTTTTCAGGAGGACTTAAAAATCTTTTTCTGAGGTGATGTTTGCTTAACAGTTTCACACGTGTTTCTTAGACTCGCTTTTATTCTCTGGCTATGATTTTCATGAGGATGAGGTGACCATCTGTGGGCTTCAAGCACACATTCGTGGCTAATTAGCTAAAAGAGGTCCCCTGGATCTTTTCCTAAATGTGCCTTTATCCCTACAGCCACGGGGAAGAGCACGGCCCCGCGGGGAGGGCACTGGAGAAGCCCCAAACATTCAGTTAAACCAAAACAAAACAATTAAATGAAATTACTCCGAGCACAAAGGGAGGAACGCCCCAATGTTCTCTGGGGTTTGGCACACCACTGCCGCCGTGCCTCACTCAGGGCTGACCCCGCGCACCTGCCCGCAGCAGACCAAAAAGCCGCGACTTCAGCCCAAACTTGTCCCCTTCTGCTCAGAAAAGCCCTTCCTTCCCCCTCGCCCCGCTGTGTCCTTCCCAGGCAGGACACACTCCTGCCATGCGGCCGTGGATCTTTCCTGCCTGAGGGAAATCTTTCCTTCCTTTGGGCGAAGGCGCTGTCCTCAGGAAGAGGGCAAGACGCGCAGCGATGCTCCGCTCTCGGTCGGGAGGTCCCCACGGCTCGCGGAAAAGCGCATGAGTGCATAGGTGGAGCTGCCGTCGGTGAGTCAAGAGCGTCCCGACGACGCACGAGCGCTTCCCTCCTCGTCACTCACCCAGGGACAGGCACCTCGCCGAGCCCCAAGCCCCGGCACCGTTACGGGATTGCCCCATGCGCGGGTTTTATCGCTGCATCAGAGGAAAGGGCTCCGGGCAGATCCACCCATGGGAGATGCACCAGCCCTGGAGCTGGATTCCCAGGTCAGGGAGCAAACTTCCCTTAAGGATGGGGAGTGGTATGTTCTGGATGAAAAAATGAGATTACCAGAAGGACAATATTGGTTTTTCCTCTGGTGTGTAAAGGCGTTCTGCTCTGCTCCCAGCATTGTGCAGCCGGATTCTGCCTCGGGGTGTATTTGGAGGTCACGGAGCCTGACACTCACCCCATCGTTAGTTACTAATCAGAGTCAAGTACGAGAGACCTTTTGCTTGAAGCCTGCGGGGCCCCTCGGTGCTTCAGGGAAGATCAGCATCCAGGGGAATTTTCCACAAATACCCCAGATTTTTTCCCAACATCCCCTTTGGGGCTGCTCAGGATGCCTTGAAAAAGCCCAGCTTTTCAGCTCGCAGGTACCCAGTAAGCCTGAAAGAGCAGCCCAGCACTGGCTGAGACCATTTCAGCCCCAAACGCCAGCCCCGCTGCATCGCAGAGGACCACAGCCACGACCTGAGTCCCTTTTGCTCGCAGTAGCAGTGCCAGGAGCCAGGAGCATCTCCCAAATCTCACTGCCAAGCACACCTAAAAAGGCATGGTTGTGCCATAGAAAGCCTGCATGTGCTGGTACCTGGCTCATCTTCAAGGTCTTCTACTTAATCTTGCAGCAACGAAGGCTTTCATCTGACATCAGAATAACAAATTCTTCTCTGCATTCAAACCGCTAGAAAATTTCATCGTTTGCCATAGAGAGAGCAAAACATCTTCCCTATAGCTTGAATTTCCAGCAGGCACCAACCGAGAGGCACAGCCCACTTGTGGCCAGGCTCTGGCACGGCGTGCCTGAGCTTTTCCAGCATCCCCTGATGTTCAGCTGATGGGCACGATACGAACGGATGAATAATGCCGTGGTTTTCTAAATTACATGTGTACTCATAGATGTGCTCTGGCTGCTTGTCACGCAGGCGGCATCTCCTTTACCGAGGCTGTAAATGTTGTTTTAATGTGGTAATAAGCTTCTCGCACGCGGAGTGAGCGATCAGCCCCGGGCATGCCTTAAGTGGTGGAAAAGCAGCAGGCGCTTCCCACTGCAGCCAGAGCGCTGGGAGCCTCGGTACCAGCTCCCTGACACCTTCCACGTCTCAAAGCCCGGCTCGTATTTGAGCTCCCCAAATGCCCAAATCCCCACATTTGCCCCTGGGATAAAGCTAACCAAGCCAAACCAAGGACAGGCTTGGTTTAAGCAATTACAGGAAAGGAAACATGGTGGTGGGCTGGTTTACCATCTGCTCTCTTCTGGCGAAGCACTTCAGGCTTCCAGCTCTGCTGGAATTTGATTTTAAGACAATTATTGATGAAATCTCAAGAAGTTCGGGATTGGGGCATCATGGCAAAGAGCAAAGCCAAAGCTCGGCACCAATCCCTGCCGAAAACCCTTCCTGGGAAAGAGGAGAAAGCTGCGTCAGCCCTTGCACATCACTCCCAAGGGTTCCTCATGCAGCTCTGGGGCTGTCAGGAAGCGATTAAGCAAGCAGAGGAAACAGAAACAAGTCCAAGAGTTTTGATCCCATTCACCCTCTTCCCCCACGGCACTGCCACCGGAGAGCAGGATGATGCAGGGTCCCCTTTGAAGCCACGCTTGCGTCAAAGGACGGCACCTGAACATGAGGAGCAGTTGTGATTCTGATTCCAGCCCGGATTTGGAGGCAGAGGAGAGCGGAGGCCGATTTTGGGTAGAGCCTCGTCTCTGCAAACTCCCGCATGGTTTCTCAAAACAACCCTTCTCCCAGGGTCACAAAAAAAATGAGCATTTCCAAGGGGGAAATGGGCAACCAAAGGGTTGATTGCTCCAAAGCTGCCCCCAGAGCCAGAGTATTCTTTGCTTTTCCTTCCCAGGAGGCTCCGCTGTGTTTTCAGCTGCCTCGCACTGCACCTCCAGCCCCCATTTATGCTGGCAGCGCTCTAAAGATAGATCCGAGCAGAGATTATCGGCCTGAGCGGTATTAATAGGAGGCAGCTGCTCTTTAAAGAGGCTTTTAAGTAATGTAAAGAAACTTGGTCATATTTTTAAAAGCCTTTTAAGTGAGCCGAGCTACTCCTCGGAAGACGGCCGGGTGGGTTATTTGCTGATGGAAGGCGGCACAAGGCTGTGGGAGCCCCAGAAAGTCATCGGGCATTGCAGGATCCGTCCCGCAACCCAGCCTCGCCACCTTCCCCTGCTGAGAAAACCAGGAAAGGCAAAAATAAAGGTGAAATTCACAGCAGTAGGAAGCAGCACTCCACAGGATCTGCCCGGCCATGCAGCATCCCCAGTGCTCTGCTCCGTAACCTCATCTCCGTACAACTGAATAATAGAGGGAAACCTTAGCTCTGCTGAGCTGAGGATGAAAATAAAGTGCTGGAGCACAGTGCAGGCTCCTGCTACACGCTGCTTGGGGCTGGCGGGACAGAGAGGGGAGCGGGTACCCTTTAAATCCCATCTCTGTATAAAGCCAGTGAGTGGCCATACACCTCCAAAGGGATTTTGGGGCTGGAGCGTGCAGGAACGCTGCAGCAGAGGTACCGGACTGGCTGCCTGCTGGTGGAGGGATGCTCGCCTCCCATGGGCAGGGGTGCTGGTGGCTGTTTGCAGCCGATCCCACGCCTGTGCCACCTCTGCACGGCCCCAAAACGTCCCCTGGGGCTTGCAGTGATGGAGCTGGACCAGGCTGGAGGGATGCAGGCACTGAGCACCTCAACCTGCCGCATCTCTGCATCTGCTCAGCGACGTCTGGGGATGTCCAGGTTCGAGGCTGGGCACCGTGGAGGCTCCTGGCAGGAGAAGTCCCATGGAGGAGTTTCCAACCCTTACCATGCACAGTCCGCACACTCGTGCTTGTAAGGAGGCTCTTCCTTTTGGCAGCCTTTTTGTCTGAGAGTGGAAAATTACACGGCTCCCCCTCGGAGCTGACAGTTGTGGCATTATTCATAATTAAAAAATTAAAAAAATGAATTCCAAAGAGGATGCCACAACCACAAGCACCACATGGGCTGCTCGGGGCGACCTCTGGCTGTTTTAGCAGGGGTTTCGCCCGGCTCCCAGCGGCTCAGGCTGCGCCTCAGGAAGTTGCTCACGGTCAGTTTATGTATTTTAGGGGTGGGGAGGCTGACAAATAGGAAATCGATGACATGTAATAGCTGATAATGCATGATGCATTTCCCCCTGCCCTGTGAATTATTTGAGGTGGCATTTTACTTAAATATTATCGTGCCTAACATTTCGGCGCGCAGCATCCACGGATGATGTCAGAGAGAAAATGAAGCAATTCTCCTTAGTTTAGGAGCTTATTTAGCTCAGATATTTTAAGTTGCTTTTTTGGCCCAGTAGCCAAACACTCTCTCTTCAATCTAAATAAATACCTCCGATTACCAAAAAGAAAAAAAGAAAAGCAAAACAACACACAGAGCAACCACATGTGGCAAGCCTCTCAGTTGTTCCAAAGCGGACAGCAAACCCCAGCACATCTGCCAGGCCCTGTCCGCTGCTAACCAAGCCTGTCAAAGCCAATAATAAATAACACACACACAGAGCCCTTGGTGTTTGCAAACTGTGGGGCAGAGAGCAATGGGGCTGTACGGGGAGCGCGGGGCGAATCCATACCTCTGTTTTGTGAGGATGTGGAGGTTTGGGTATCAGGGAGGTAACACTGGGAGGCTGGGGATAACCAAGCTCAGCTCTTTCCCGAATCGTGAGCCTTTGAGATGTGCATCACCCACGGGGCTTGGGGGNGGCACCCTCGGAGCAGCCACAGCGCGGGCAGGCGATGGATGGGGACTCACCGGGCGGCCGGAGGGGACCAGCACGGAGCTGCAGCATCCCGGCTGAACTCCAGCAAGCCGCAGGGAGATGTACTTTTTTTTTTTTTTTTTTTTTNNNNGCTCTTGTGCCATCTGCTGACTGAAGGCCGCCTGCTCCATGGCCCCGCCATGCCGCAGCACCCGGCACCCAAACTGCAGCACCCACTTGGCCTGCTTGCACCCAGCCCCTCCCCAGCACTGCCTCTTGCAGCCCCCAGCTGCCTCCTTCCCTCCCCTCCCCATCTCCCGCCCAGCTTTGTGCTACAAACATCCCCAGGAATTTGGCTAAATCACAGAAAAACCAAAGATGAGAAAACTCCGCTCTTCGGTCATCTCCACTATGGTCACCCGGGTGGCACCAAGGAGGGGGACAGAGAAAAGCATCACCTCCAGCCCGGGTGCTGCCACCAGCCCCAGCCACGCACATACACGGCAATCTGTGGGCGCTGCGAAGCAGAAGGCTGCGGGAACGCGGGGCACAGGAGCAGGTATCCCTGACATCCTGGGGATGTGCCCCCCAAGTCCATCTCCTTAGAAAAAGCAACAGACAAGTTCTGAAAATGTAATTTTTGTGAGTCCAAATTCCTTCCATCTGGGGGACACTGAATTATTCATGCCAGCTCACCAAAATAATCCCATGTAAAAATAACTCCCCTGCTCGCGAGACGGCGAGCGCACGTTTAACACCACTCGGTATTTTTACCCTCCAGGCATGATGCAGCAACCCCAAAGCTCAGCTGGCCCTTCCCGCTGACCCGTTCCCCTGAAGGAGCACGGGGGGATTTTTATTTTATTTTCCTCCCTTCGTTGCTCAGCGTGGAACTTGGGCAGCCAAGCAAGCTGCACGTCCCTCGTGGCCAAGCAGAGGGCACTGCTGGCCAAGGATTTGGACCAGGTCTCTGCTACAGAGGTTTGGCAGCGTAAAGCCAGCGGGTTTAAGAAACCATCCATCTGCTTAATCCCTCTGATGTCAACAGGTCCCCAAAAGCCAGAAATAATAGATAAAAGAGGGTGATGAGAAGCAGCCCAGCAGCCCCTGAGCAATTGCCCCACGGAGCGGAGCAGAGCACCAGGGATGCTCTGGCTTGGCTCAGAAGGTTAAAAGATGGCTAAAATGGGGAAAAAAAAGGAGATAAATAGAGGGCAGGAGATAACAGCATGCTCCAGTTTGGGCTTTTCAGCCCAGTGCCCGTCCTGCCTGCACAGCGTGACGTGCCGATGCCCCTTCCACTCCGGCTGTGGTTCCAGCCCATCCACGTGTGCTGCACCACAGAAAGCTTCCTAAAGTTTCAGCGTTATTTTTGTTCTGAAAAGAGGCGTGCTCCCTTGCTTTTCTTTCCCCATGGTGTTTATTGGAAAGCTCTGCAGGGAGACTCTGCTTTCTCTCACCTGTCTTGCCACTTGCTTTCTGCCATCACTTCTGTTTTCTCTGCTTTTTTGTTTTATTTCACCAATGAAAAAGGACGGAAAGCAACTGGGAAGAAGAGGAGGCTGGAGAAAACCCTTTCAAGTTCAGTTTGTCGCATCACAAAGCACTGGCCAGCTCTCTAGCAGCATCCATACATGTCTTTCCACCTGCAAGCCCCCATGCACCCACCTCACTCATTATTCCCATCTTGCTCTGAGCACAAAACCTCCTGGCTCAGCCAGGGTCGCGTTTCCAGAGCCTCGGATGCTCCAGCAGCGCAGCAGGAACTCGATGAGTCCCAGTGATAGCACCAGAAATCAGATACTTTGGGAGCCACTGTCATAGGAATACTCCTGCTCGGACGAGCAATGGGCCAGAAGCAGCTTTCTCCTGGTTTCACCTAACCTAGTTAAAAAGAGGAGCGATGTCCCTGGATGGATATAATGAAATTAGCCTGCCAGTCAAGCAGCTGGTGATTTACGACGGTTTATGATAGCTCCTCTTGCTTCCCAGCAATCCGTCTAGCTTCCACGACGCAGGGCAATGATGGGCCACCAGCGGGTGCTGACATCAGGATCGAGCCCAGGACCGGGCTGGTTTGGCCATGGCTTTTGCCCAGAGATGATTTACAAGCCCCATGGAAGCCTCTGGATGCTGCTCTGCAAGCGAGGGAGGGCTGGATGAGGCCCATGGGGCACACAGACCAGGGTGGGGAGCAGGGGGGGCTCCTGGCCCACAGGCGCACTAATCCTGCCCCACGTTAATCTCTGCTTTCCTTTATTCTCCCCCGGCTCGCCCCAACCAGAGCCTCCGCCAGCCCCGAGCGCTCGTTCAGCCAAACTCCATTAATCTCCACAGCACGGAGTCATTAGGGGCGGATAAAGCTACTTACCCCAATTCCTTCCTGCTCGTCTCGATCTCAGCCAAGCATTTTACCTTGGCGCCGGCTGCCTCCTGCCATCAGCAAGGCAAGGTGTAATGTTACCGGCTGTTTGCTCTCGCCTCGTGGTGTTCCTCAAGTCCCACTTAGACGTGGCAATGAATCCAGCGGGGATGAGGGCTGGGCATCAGGGGCTCCCTGGCCTGCAGGAGATGGGGTCGCAGCAGCGAACCTTGCCCATGGGCACCACACTAAAGATGACACGGGATGGCACAGCCCTCTGCCATGCCCAGCACCAACAGGAGCCCCGGGCAGAGGAGCTGCAGTTATTTTACATGGGCTGCCATATCATTCCTGCACGGGATTAGAAACCTGGGGGTCTGGGAAGCAAGTGCACTGCCTAAAAAAAAAAAAAAAAAGAGGAAGGAAAAAAGTATTTCCAAGTATTTTGCAGTATTTCCCACTGCGAAACCCTTACAAGGAAGGTGAGCCCCATGTAGCTCACGACGGATTCAGTCCCAGTCCTTATGTTACACTGGAAAATCGCACGCTGTGCTGGCAGCGCTTCGGCAGGGATGTCCCCTGGGGCTGAATGCCCACAAAGCCCCAAACGCAGCCCCCAGGGGATGGGAACAAAGCGTGCGTTACGCAGAGCCGAGGCCCGACCTGTGGCTCTCTCCCCACGCCACTGTATTTATTTTCCCTCCTGTTCCAGCCCCTCACTTCCTTGCCTGCGTTGGGGTAGTTTATTTGTTCAGCCTCCCCTAATAGTCCCGTTTGGCTAGTTCGGTGGTGCGGGAGATGCTGGCCCAGCTCAGACAAAAACTCCCTCTGCTCTGTCAGGGCTATCAGCAGACACCAGCCCCAGAGGCCGGCCAGGAATTTTAATTGAAATAGCCGGTCGCTGGGCCCAGATAAGGTCCGGCATCACCCCACGGCCGGTGGGGCTGCCGCCGCCTCCCCACTGCCCCACAGGGGCCAGGGGCCAGCCCCAGTCCCCAGAATGGGGCTGCTCATGTTGGGGGGCCCTGGCCCCACTCTCTACCACACTGGGGGGCTGCCAGCCCCCTGCCCACTACCAGAGCAACACCGGAACATACTGGGAGGGCACTGGGGCTGTGCACAAGCAGCCAGATTTTTTTGGGGGGGG
>VXAA01002388.1:839870-860853 GCA_013399115.1 Anseranas semipalmata
GGTGTGGTGCCCGCGGTGCAGGGAGGCGGGTTTTCCTCTTAAAATGGTGGTCCCCCCCCCCCGTGCCGCGTTGCTCTTGCTAATGTTGATTAGGAGAGGGAGAAGCCCGACCCCACCCGTGGTGATGCTCGGCATCCTCTAGTTGCAGCACAAGCCACTCTCATCGCTAGTTTTTTTTAGCCAAACAAAACGCCAAAAAAATAAATCTCCAAAGCTTTTAAAAGCACACCCTGGGGTCAATCTGCAGCGAAAAAATATTGCAGGCTTTGGGGGGCAGAAAGCAAGAGATGGTCTGTTCCTGCAGGAAGCAATTGGCCTCATCCATCCCTCCACGCTCAAACATTTGTGCCCGCCCCAATCCTCTGCCCCCTGCCACCATCAATAGGGCAAAGCAGGAGCAGCTGACCCTGTGCTGGCACCGAGATGTCCCCAGCTCGGCTGCCCGGGCACCAGCTGCCACCGTTGCATGATTTTCAGTTATTAGCTTTAAAAATACAGCAAAAAAAAAAAAAAGCTGCATTTCTGCCACTGATACCACCATTGCTCATGGACCTTACAGCTGCATTCTTTCCAAGATTTCCACGTGCTGCCAGGCAGCAAAACCCAGGGCAATGCATGGGGCTTTGGGGGAGCATGAAGCCCCTTTTTGCTGCAAGCAACAAAAACCCGAAGTGCCTGATGGCCACAGACCTGCTGCTGGGGCCACCTGATGCCACCGGTGCCTTACCAGCCGTGGGAAGCCGCGCCAGCAAGCGCCGGGAACACGGACAATAGTGCAATGACAGATGAGTTTTGCATATCCGGGTGTTGCTGCTGTTTGAACATTAACATATAAGCTATTTAAAATAGCAACCGTTCAAAGAGTTCAACTTTTCTTATAAAAACCAACAGAGCCCAGCACTTCCAGTGCCAAGGCAGCAGGCAGCAGGAGGACAATAACGCTTTACAAGCAATGACAACTATTTGCACTAGCAGAGTGGCAGAGAGATTTTCTCCATAATCGTGTTGCTTGGGTGCCTGTTCTTGCCGAAAGAGAATTAAGGATCACAGGGGTCTGATTCCCTCCTGCAGCAGGGAAATACAGAAAATTAGATAATGGTAAGAAGCTGCTTAGATCCGTCCCGTTTAATAAGATTATTCAGAGACTGATCTTTTGCCGTGCCGATGGATCCAGAGCTTGCAAAGCTCCTGCACGGACACAGCAGAGACAAAGCTGCCCAGGGGCAGGGGGATGAGCTGAGAAGAGGAGAACGTGCAAAATGAGCCCTTTGCAGTGGATATTTGGTTGCTAGTGCCATAAAAGCTGTTGGCCCCATTTGAAGGACAACCGGTCGCTTTCTTAATTATCCAAAAGTAACTCCTAATATCTTTAGATAACATTTTCTCCCAGCTCCTGCTCTCAGAGGCTGCCTCCCCCTGGCTCTGCTGCAACGTGTTTCCAGCACAGCCCCTCTGCTTATCCACTGTGCACTATGCTTACCCATTGCTCGGAACAAAAGAGCCCTTGTGGCCTCGAAGCCAAGCCCCCGCAGGATGCACGCAGCCCTCCCGGCATCCGAGCGCTGGGGGAGGATGTCCTGCCGAAATCCCCCCTTGGGGTGCTGCTGAAAGCCAGGCAGAGACTCGATGTTTGCACCAAATGCACCGGGTGAGCAGCTCTGGCCAGCCCCGAGCTGCATCGCACCCATAGAGAGAACGGGACGGGGCTGACGCTGCGCCCTGTGCACAGGCAGAGAAAGCGCCGTGCTGTTTTGCTGGGAAGGACCAAACTGGGCCCGTTCTTCACAGCTGGGAAAATGAGATATAAACTCAACTTCTTGGACGGCTCTTTGGGAAAATGTTTGTGCCGTAGCTACTTTTTTTCCACTCGTGGTTTATGACCAGTAAAACATCCATTTGTTGCTTCAGCACCCACCTGCTCATACTTAATTTTGCTGATATAAAGTAAGTCCAGTGCAAATAGTTGCTATTTTTGTACATATTTTTTGATACTATTTTATCTGATGTGCATTGTCCTTTGGAATAAAGAGCGCAGAATCTTTATTAAGAACAAGCTGCCTCTGCTGGTTCCTTGCTCTGGGTTTGGGTTTTCCTCTAATCCCTATTTCTGCCATGAAATCACCACAGCTGTCCCACCAGCTTCTCACATGAACACCTGGTGTGGATGTTGCACCAAAATCATCACTAGCAAATCCCTGTTCATCCCTATTTCTGGTTCCTCAGCACCAAACGCTGCTCCGTTACTCCTCCAGCCAAATATTATCACCAAGCATCCCCTAATCTCATTCACTGTCTTATATCTGATGAGCATGAAGCAGGTGACAGTTTCCTCAAAGGAAGAGCTTATACAGTGAAATACTTTCTTTATCACCCCCCAATTACCTGCAATCCCACAATTTAAGCACAATCACCGTTGCCCTACAAACACTGCCCAAACACTGGTCCCGGTTTTGATTTCTGCCGCTGCTTTTGACCCCTTGGGTGCAATCAGGGGCAGTTCCTGGCCCAGCAGGACCCTACAATCCAAAAGCAGTGCCAGGGAGCTGCTGGCCTGCACATTCCCCCTTGGGACCACTTGTCACCAGGCAGGGACAACCTGCAGTCCCCAGGCTGGGCGTCAGCTCTCCTCCCTGCCCAAACCCTGCCAACAGCATTCTCTTTCCCTTGCAGCCTCTGCACTTTCCTCCGCAGTCCCCTGGTGCTTTCTTTACAGAGACTTGCAGTTGGCTTTTCTCCTTTTTTTTTTTTTTTTCCCCAGCACAAAGCAGGAGAATAAAAAAAAAGGGTTGTAACACTTTGATAACCGAATAATCCAAGAGTGTTAAAGCACTAACCACAAGGGAACAACATGGCAGGCTTTCCCAGTGATAAATAACCCCTCGATTAATACAGAAAAGAAAAATCCCACCCAAACTACGGAGACACGGAGTTTTAATCAGCCTTAACGAAGCAGAACTCCTGTTTGTGTGCGACCAGAAACAGAAAGCATCATTTAACGTCTGTCGATTAGTGTCACGCTCTGCCGCTAACATATCCATCAGGATTAAATACTGTCTAATGCTGACATAACATTTACACTTGTTTGTGCCAAATCATTTATTTAAATCTAAAAAAAAAAATAGGGCTGCCTTTGGATAATGCAACTGTTGACTAACATTTGCATGCAATAAACCACATACTTGGCAAGAATGCGTGGGACTGGGGCCAAGAAAAATCTTCGGCTTGACCTCCGCAACATTTGCAAACCAGAGCAGTGGGAACAAGTGAGCTGCACGGAGCTGAGCAGGGGATGCAAAATGCAAGGACACCCAAAGTGCCGGGCTGTGTCGGAGCAGCGTTTCCCCCAGTTTTGGTACCCAGCTATTAGAAAGGGGTTTTGGAGGGAAGTGCTGAAAAGCTTCCAGCAGTGAGCACTGCGATGGCTTTTGGGGAGTGTGGATCCTTCCTGAGCAGAGAGGCAAGCAAAGCCACAAAGCACAAGGATTTAGAGCTCTTAAAAACCCTTGAGGATTTTCAATATTTACTATTCTTATTCTGGATGCTCTTGTTATCCACAGAAACACTTAAGCTCTTTCTAATCCAGCTCGAGCCTCGGCAGCAAGGATGTCCTGGGGCAGGCAGTCCCGCAGCCCACTGCTAAGTGCTGCCCTCGGGCAGCTGCTCCGGGCGATGCTATTGCCACCGCCAAAAGCCAGGGACATGCCGGCCCAGCTGGCTGCCCCGTTTGCTCAGCCTGGATGCCCCAGGAAAACAAGAACCGCTAACACCTTGCGGCGGGACCACGTTTGGCCGCCAGGATGAGGTCTCAGCTCATCCGGAGGGATGCTGCTGTGTGGTCCATGCACGGTTCGTGCATCCTGGGGGGACCTGGATAAGTGGTGGAAGGGCAGAAGGAGCCAAGCAGGGCAGATTTTCACCACAATGAAGAACCAATGGGGAGAGCAAATGAAAGGAAGAAAAGGAAAATATTTTTTTTTAAATGCCCAAAAACAATGTGGTGAAGCACAGCTTTCCAGATCGGCTCTTGTGGCATTCCCATGGGAAATTCCTTCGTTGCCTTTCACAAAACTCCAAGGCACATTCCTGCTCTTTCTTTTATTATGGGCTGGGCACCGTTTATTAGGAACAGCTGAGGGCAGAGAGCAATCCAAGCGAACAGCAGTGGAAGTGCTCCCAAAGACGTCTGCCTGTGGTGATTTATGGCAGCCTGCTCCCAGAAGAGAAAGTCAGGAGATAAGACAAGTATTTTTACAGGAAAAGGAACTGAGAATTAAGTGTAAACGGGTTGGGTTTGTGTCAGAAAGCTCTGGTTTTGGAAGAAAAGTGAAAGGAAAAAAGATTTCAGAGGCAGGTACCTGGTGCCCGAGCTCTAGGTTTGTTGCTTTATCCCAAAAAGAGGAAAGTGGGGGGCTAAGCAGACACCATGTATCACCCATGGTCACCTTGCTATGGCCCGACTGTGGACCCCCAAACCTCAGCAATACCCAATGACCCTCAGAGGGCATCAGGGCACTTACTTGCCTGCAGCTCAGCGTCCTTGCAAAAAAAAAAAAACAAAAACAAAAACAAAAGGACCCCTCTCCTCACAAGCGCTGCATGATAACGCAGTATCAGCAAGAGCAAAAAAAAAAAAATGTTGCAAAGCCGTTGTGTTCTCCACTCCATGCAGAAGACACAGCTGATAACAAGGAGGGGCGATAAAGAGCCGGGGGAGGATGCTCACACTGCTGCAGCAGCTGCTTTTGCCCAGTTCTTCTCCCACTTTTTCCAGCACCGTGATTTGGGTTCCCAAAAGCTGTCAGCCATGCACGGGCTCCCCAGCAAGTGCTGGCATTCAGAGTCTTTTGTGGCAAGCAGATTCGCAGAAAAGCAAAAATTTTTGTTCAGCATCCTGTTGCTCGAGGCGGTGCAGCCCCCAAGGGAAGAAGCAGCCCTATTTCCCTGGGGATGAGCAGAGCCCACGGATAAAAGCAGGGAAATGGGCTGCCCTGCACAGCTTCCCGCGGTACTTTTCCATCGGCAAGTGAACACAAAGGGGTCCT
The DNA here is from genome assembly GCA_013399115.1 of Anseranas semipalmata. Classification (NCBI taxonomy): domain Eukaryota; kingdom Metazoa; phylum Chordata; class Aves; order Anseriformes; family Anseranatidae; genus Anseranas; species Anseranas semipalmata. The sequence continues at coordinate 844,913 of VXAA01002388.1, forward strand.
CCTCGCGCCACAGCGGAAAGCAGAGGGATTAGGGCAAGTCTCTCTGCAAACAGAGCTTGGGTGGGGGCAGCCAGGGCTCCTCGCCGCTCCCCTGAGAATAAATGGCTGGGCTAACTGGGAAAACGCGCCAGCCGAGCTCTGGTGAAGCGATTATTCACACGGAGCCATGTCCTCATGGGGGACGGCAGCGCCCGGGTGCTGGGCTGGAGATTTGTGGGATTTACACAGGGCAGAACAGCTCTCGGGTACACCCAGCACAACTTCCTCCGCAGAAGGACGCGCAAAAGCTTTGCAAACACTGCCCCAAGGGCTGCGGTGCCTGGCACAGGGCAAATGCCAGATTTTCCCCTTGAACGTGTTTTATCCCCACTGGGGCTGAGGCAAGCAGAGCGTGGGCTCCCTTTATACCAGCCAGGTAATATTAATCCTGTTTCTAGACCCTGGTGGCAGGCAGGTAACTTGCAGGTTTGCTGCTGGGTATTGCCATATATGAGAAACATGATGTAACTGATGATGCAAGCACAAAGAGGTACCAAATCCAGCGTGACTCAGGTTAAGTCCCAGCTCAGTCCAAGAGCCAGCCCCTCAATCAGCTTAATTAAAGGAGCAGCTGGTGATGGTCACCACTTGGAGGATCCATCTGACCAGCAGGCTCATATGGGCCATGCTGGTTGTTGCAGACCAGATCTTTTGGTAAGTTCAGTTTTCTCCAGGCAATAAAAGACAGATTTTGCTGTGCAAATTGTAGCATGCCAAAAAGAAAACAGGGGGAAAGCCTGGCTTTCCTGCCTGCACCAAAGCAGCAGAAGACGCAATCTCCCTCGGTAAGTGAAGCGAAGGCAAGGATGCTGCACTGGGGACATACATCGATGGTGAGGGACCTGCCTAATGCCAGGAAAAAAAGGTTCCTGGCCCAAACCTGGCAATATTTGGGGCTGGAATTAATTCCTCTCCTCTAAAGCTGCCCGCAGCCAGGGCCCGGCCGCGCAGGAATGCTCCACGACTGCTTTACACCTGCCGAGCCCAGCGGAAAACACTTACCTGCTCTCCAAACGGATCCCCAGGCTTTGAAAGGAATTTAATCTTGTGGATAAATACAAATGTTTTTATTCCCTTTGTGGGCAGAATAAGATAGAAGGTGAAGGTGTGGCCGGAAAACCTTTCACTCTGTGCGCTGCATCTTGTCATCCAAGGTAAACACGCAGCTTAATGAAATTTCAAGAGGGAAAAGGTGAGATATTTGCCTTTATGTTCATTACCCTTTAAAGCAGAAACAATATTTGATGAGAAACAAAGAATTGGGCAAACTAGATGATAATCACATGCGGTGAACAAACACAGCCTAGATCCTGGATTAATGAAATGACTTAAATAAGAAGCCCAAACACCAGAGCTTTGGCGGTGCAGGGGCACATAGCCCTTGTGCCCGATGGCAGCAGGACAGGGGCACAGCCATTGCCATCACCACCGTTTGACATACCACACCTGCTCTTTCAGATTTTTCCCCTTTTCTGCTTATCTGGCATACCTATAGACCCCCAGGAAGAGCACCAGTTGGGGAGTTTATAAGAGGTGGACTGCACAGTAGAAGGGGATTTATTTATTGGTACCCACCAAGGTTCCCATATAACAAAAGAACGGAGCAAAGCAGACACCCGCCGCCCTATACTTCTTTGCCGCAGGAAGTCCTGCAAGTTTAAGGAGTTGCTACGGTCTACTGGATAAATAAGACACATTTAAAAAATACCCTCGAAAGATATTTACACAATAATCTGTACTGGTTCCAAAGAAACCATTAGTGTCAATTAGAAAAACAAATCCTCTCCAGAACGTGCAACTTTTTAAGGAAAATTGAAAGCTTTGTCTCGCGAATGGCCCGTCATGCCTTTAAGCTGCCCATTTGAGTGCTTTTTGGTTAAAGACACATTTGTGACCCAGCTACATTTGATGCAGCACATATGGCTTCCTCCCCCTGCCTCCTTCCCCCACGTCTGGGAGAAAATTCAGTGAAATCAGATAACCATCGACATTAAAAATCCATCCCCTGCTCCCCATGGCAGCCCCTTCCTGAGGCTGCCAGAGCAAACTCGGGCTCGGCCCCGTTGCCAGCTCCTCAGCCTCCCCACACCTTCCTGAAGACACTATCTCTTCTCAGCACCCAGCAACATCTGAAAATTGCATTCGATGCAGAGGAGTTCCCTGTGCATCTCCTCCTTGCCTTGACCTGCAGAGAAACCATCCCCATCTCCTCGTAGTGCAAAGCCCTCACCTCTCAGGACTGCACATGTTTACTACAAGGGGGAAAGCGGCATTAAATATTTACTCTACAATGCAAATAGAAACATAAACCAGTCAAAAACATTTTGCTGAGCATAAATAGCACTTTATCTCTTGATCTTGTCTCATAAGCACATCAGCCTGGTCTCCACCCCACGACACTGATGACACTTTATTTGCACTGAAGGTTATAAAAAAAAAAAAAAAACACAAGGAAAAGAAGTGCAGTGTAGCAGAGAAGAGAAAAGCCCTTTTCCCTTTGGGGTGGATCGCTGCCCCTCTAATTCATACCGTTGAGCAGGAGCCAGCGCATGCTGGCACGTCCAGGACCCCTGAGGACATCGGGACTTGGTGTTTCGCCCCCGTGAGCAGGAAGAAGGCAGATGTGTCCCCTGGGCACATCCGTGCAGTTGGAGGCAATGGAGTGAACCTTCCTTTAGCGCAGGCTGCCATCGTACGTCCCAGCCAGCAGCCACTGCCGAACCCACGGTCAGAAATCACAGCGAGAGATCCCTTTCGCCTTACAGCAGCGTGCTGGGGACACGCGGTGTCTTTCGGAGAGCTGTAGATTTGACAAGAAGAGTTAATTTGCCCCGGGCCAGCTCAGTCACAGGCTCTCAGCACAGCTTCAAGGGAACCGATTCTCCCCAGACCTCACATGTCACATGGAAGCCACACCAAAGAATTTCATCTTTTCCTTTACCTTGAGGGTTTTGCCCTCAAAATTATGCATTCACCCCAAATGGATGTTTCTTCAGCCCCTCAGCACGGAAGCAGCTCTCCCCCATCCATTTTCTTGCAGGGGGGAAGAAAATCCCATTTGAGAAAGGCCAGGCTGCAGTGCTGCCGAGCAAGCCTGAAGTCGCAGGTTTGCTCTGCAAATCTCAGAAGCCAGCTCACCAGCAGGAGGATGTTTCCAAACATCGCCAGCAGCTCCTAGAGGAGCGCCAGCCCACGGTACGGGAGCCAAAACCCTTCCCAGGCGTGTTTTCTTCCTCGAGCGTGACGCCGAAGGGCTTTACCCCGCTGGACACCACTAGAAGGCACCAGTCCCCCAGCCAGCAGCTGCAGGGCCCCCGCTCAGCCCAAGCACGCAGCCAAGAACAGCCACACGCACTGAGCCTAGAAGGACAAAAATCTGAATCTTTTATTTCCTTGAGCTCCAGTGATACAACTGTAGCAGCATCTCACAAGTGAATTCCTGCATTAAATACACGTTTAGGAGAACACATTGAATTCCAAGGCAGGCAAAAAAAATTAAAAACTGCGGACAAAGTTACTCATCCTCCCCCTTAAATACATGTGCGTTTGTAGCAGACAAAGCAGCAGTACATGTTTCACATACCAGGTTAAAATAAAACTTCGGGCTCGCAGCAAAACTTTCAAACTGAACACAAGAAGAGACGAGGAGCAATGGCTTTGGTGAAGGGGCTTTAACCTGGGGATCCAGCATCAAGCACAGCAGGAAACATTAATCAGATTTTGGCAATTTTTAGACCAAGCGGGCACACCTGTTCCCATTTCCAGCTGAAGAATGGGAAGCCTGGTTTTATCGGATACCCGGGGTAATCCATAAAGAGCTCTATGGACATAGAAGTGCTCCTCACCCACTCTCAGCTCGAGGAAGAGCAAGTTCCCAAGAAAACCTGGTTGCTTACGTGCTCAGCGCTCAGGAGGGAACCAGACACACTCATTTTCCTGGACAGCAGCGGAAAGGGGAAGCTACATCCCCCTCTGCGTGGGATGCTCAGCTGCACCCAGCGCAGACCCTGCCCACCTTCAGGCCTCCGCGTCCCCCCAGCTCCCAGGCTGCCCCGAGGAAGGCAGGAAGATTAAAGCCAAGCGAGCAGAGGAAGAGGATGGCGCACTGAGGACTGCTGGTAAGTTTGACTCCTGAAGTTGCACTGCAAAAGCTGTCGCCCTCCACGTTTCGCTACCGTTTGCCTCTTAGCATTAAAGTGACCCAAGATTTTCATCTAAGTGTTCACGCCCATCTCCGATGGAAAGTTTTTGTGCAGTTCTGGTTCCTGTTAGTGACTCTCCAGTTTCTAAAGTCAATAGAAAGAAAGACATTCAAGCCCATAGCTCGAGGACCTCCAGCCTCGAGGGCCCTGGTGGCTTTCGCCAGCGGCCTCGAGGAGAAACATTTTGCACTTTAAGACAAAGGGTGCATTTGACACAGTGATTCATTCAGTTTAAGTGACAAAAAGGCATCAAGAACCTCATTGCATCATTGGTGCAAGGTTAAGTTACACAAGGCACGCGCAGCACCACCCACAGAGGTGCTCTTTGATTCAGCTTCTCCAAATAACGGAGCAAAAGGCTTAGCTCTGCTTAGTGTCATCCCACGCAACGTGCCTGGCTCGCGGGACGCCTCTGGTGACACGTGCCAGCCACATCGCAGCTCCTCCTCGGACCCCCCCGCCATTGGTTACTGATCACCCACGGAACTGGTTCAGGCACCCAAAACCCACTCTGTGCAGGGTATTGCACCAATGCTGGAGAACTACCTGGTGCCATGCGTGGGGCAGGCCTGGTCCCCTCAAAGTGGGGACAGGACATCTGGGGGCTCTCCATCCCCAGCACAAAGGCTGTGCTCCAAAAATGAGCATTTCTCCAAAGGCAAATACAACGGATGCGTTGGGAAGAGCTGTTCCCAGCAGGAACAATAAGGCTGATACCCTTCAGAGCAGGCACAACGTTGCTGAACACCACAAATCTCAGCTTTTGCAGCAGCAAAACCAAACCCACAGCACCAGGAACCTCTCCAGGTTGTGTTTTTTTTTTTTTTTCCCCCTCCTCAAACAGAGATGAGCAGCAACTTATTGTCAAATGCAGACTGAGAGGCAGCTTCAGTTCTGCAATTAGGAGTTTCCCAAGGCTGTTGGTGCCAGCTGCTGGCTCGGTGCTGCCAGGATGCGACCCAGAGGCAGAGCTGGAAGCAGCAGCTCCGCTGCCCCCAGGAGCAGAGCAGCTCCACGCACCCCACTTCAACCCAGCGGCTATCGGGATGCGCACGGATGCTCCTGTAAGCAGGATCAGGGCCTTAGTGAAGAAGTACGAATAAATTAAGGGAGGACGAAGCCTGTTCCAGCTATCACACACCATAAAAATGTACCTTTAAAAAAGTGTTTGAAAAAAATACTATTCTTTTAAAATCTACATTTTTTAAAGAGTCTCCTTGTAAAAAAAAAAAAAAAAAAAAGGATTTTTTTCCCCTCCTCCTCTCCAAAGTGACCAGGCATTTTGGGGTGCCCCTCCTGGTATCCTACCGTTTCCCAGTATGGTGTCCCCATTCCTGCTCCCCAGGGTCCCCAGCAAGTCTCAAGGGGTTACCAAGTCCCTTGACACCCGCAAGAGAATCCAGGCCACTGTTTGGGGGCTAAATGCTGTGTAATTAAAGCCAATCTGGCTATAAAAATAAATGCTTTTGCGTCTTCCTTGCACACGATGGAAGAATTTAGCCCTTTTTAAACAGCTCAGCATCTAGCTGTAATAATATTTAAAAAAACAAACCAAATGCCTACATAGAAAAATAAAGGATAAACATTATCCATCTATTTTATATTTATATAAAAAGTAAGTTCTATGAGAGGATATTTTGCTTCTTCGCTGTAAAAAACAGCCTAGGTTATATAACCTAGGCCTTCTGGTGAGGAGTAAACTACATCTTCAAACTTATTCCGAGAAAAATATCAGTTAACGATTCCACTTCTCCAAAATAAAGTTATTAAATATATATATTATTATAAGTCTTTATAAACTATTTCAATGTTTAAGCAACGAGGGGAACACGTGACTGAGGACCACTTTAACCCTTCCTTCCCCCAGGAGGGAAAAGCGGACGTCAGCTGTGAACCCACCAGAGACCTGGCATGTTCCTTAGCAGAGACCCGGGGCTGGCTGGCTTGCACACACACAGACACGCACAGAGGGGGCACTGGGGCTTGCATTCACTCTCAGTACGTCCTTCAAAAGGATGTTCTTTTTTCCAGCTTGTGCTTTGTGAGAAAGTACTTAAAGAACTCATACACCGACCACGCAATGGCCGTTGAAGGTATCTGGTAAATGACACGTGCCTGCACCCCTCGGAAATACCCCGAAATGCCCCCCAGCTGATAGACAGTCTTGAAGGCGTTCACCATGCCCGAGAGGTGTCCGCTGATGTTCACAGAGCTCAAGGCCATGTTTTCTTGAGTGTTGAGCAAGGTCTTGCAGACATCGAGAGGAGTGGTGGCAGCGGCGGCCACGGCCCCCGCGACGCCCCCGGAGAAGACGTGGGACAGAGGGTTGTACTCCCGGTGCGGGTTGACCTGCTCCTGCATGAACTCGTAGGTGATGAAGTGGATGGCCTGGAAGGGGACGTTCATGGTGAGCTGCGTGGTGTAGCTGCGGTAGAAGGCACCGAACCCCTCCGTCTTCTGCACTGTCCTTACGCATTGCAAGACGGACTTGTAGGGGGAGTTGAACATCTGCATCCGCTGCTTCACCACTGGTCCAGGAGGCAGCCGCAGGGGGCGAACGCGGAGCGGGCAGCACCAGGCAGGACACAGGCAAGGAGATAAAGACTTATTAGCCGAGGCACTCATTGCCTGGACATTACAGCCCCCAGACCGACCCCTGCTCCAAGTCCCAGCCACGCGGACCCAACCTCCCCTTCCAAGTCCGAAGCGTGTGACACAGGTGGCATTTCTGCAGTGATGGACTCCCTACCCAGACGCTTTTACCAAGAGGATGTGCATGTCCTCCACTTCCCCCGACCTGTACGGTGCCCCTAAGAAAACTCAACAGGGGAAGCGGGTCAGCTCAGCCCTGGTTTGACAGCTCTCCAATCCCATGGGTCAAGGCACTCCTCAAACTTCATTAAGGGGTGGTTACATCAAGCTAGAAAGGCATTAGGACAGATGCATGAAGACCCTCAGGTGCACCTGTGAGGATGCAGAGCTTGTGCATGGAAACACCTGACATAGCAAGCCACCAAGGGCAGAAAGGTGGTTTAATAACTGTACGTCACCTTGGAAGTGACACAGACCTCTCCTACAGCCCAGCATTCTGAAATGGAACAACCTCGGCTGACTTAAGCCAAAGGTTATTTATCCTGATTAAAAGGATTTAAAACATTAAAGACAGTTTTTCCTCCAGAAAAACTTGCCGTCGGCCCAGCTCAGAAGCCGAGCACGTTAACACCAAATAGCAGTCCAGCTAATGGCCTTCATTTCAGATGCATTTTACTGTTAGTCCTCCTGACACCAGCCATCACCCACCCAGGAAGGCTACGCCACGGCCCTGCCAGCTGCTATACTTGTCCGACAGCACGACCGAGCTCAGCTTTGTTTTGGTAGTCCAGAGCTTCAGAAAAACCACAGCCACTTTAGTGCAGATTTACTGGCAGAGCAGCAAGAGCATCGTGACTCAAGCTCCCGCTGGCACAGACCGCCTCTGCTCTACAGACCAAGCTGGAGCGAGCATAAGGGCAATGCCAGTTTTCTTGGAAAGTCACGAAATGCCATGCAGACACTGCACAATCCCTCAGCAAATGAGGGAAAACAGCCAGGCAGTCCTGGGCAGAATTTCCCCCTTTATGGTGGCCCATCTGATCTCATTCAGAAAATGAGCAGCATCACCAAAGCAAAGGGCTTAAGGTGCTGAGATGGCACAGAGCGTCCCCAGTGCCTTTCCGGGTTCACAGGGTGCAGCAAGGGCATTACCTTCAGCTGGATTCATCACTGCGTCATGGAGTAAGGTGGCCACGCTCCCAGCTATACCTGCAAGACACAAAAGCATCCTTCAGAAGAGATCTGGACACCAGGGGCTCGCCTGCAGAGCTGCAGCCCAGCTCAGCAGCAAGCCTACGGAAGCACCCAGTAACATGACTGGTTTCCAGTATGGAAAAACCCAGCCAGAACAGCTCGACAGAAGCCAGGATCTGCAAGCCAGCTCTGGCAGCATCATGTTTGCTGCTCCCTACAATTCACAAGGCTTTGCCTACGCAAGACGCTACCGGCTTAACTCAGCTGGCGCTAGACTGAGAAATGAGCAATGTTTAGAACTGGCTCATTGCATCTATAATTAGGCATTTTCATCCATTTACGCAGTCTGGTTTTAAACATTAATTGCACGGATTCTGCAAACATCCATCCAGCCATTAATGACTGCTGTTGGCTTGAGGACGGGCCTTGAGCCACACCTTCTCCTTTGATGTAAGTTTCCATCTCAAATTCTCTGTTGCCCAAATGACTTTCGGTCATTTCTCATTAACGCAACGCTTAGCTTTCCGGCTGGTACCGAAAGCCTGTAGCTACTTGAAAGGCAGGCGTAGGAAGCACATTACTAGCAGAAAGCAGCAAGCCAGAAGGATATCATATCAGGGGTGCCAGGCTAAGCGTGCAAAGCAAGCAAGGGACAGGCTGGTAACTGCAAGCTGCTTTTGTGGAAAAGAAAAAAAAATACCATTGGCCAAGTGGCTGTTTCCTCCATGCTGAATGGTATCACTGAGAGTCTTTTTCATTTTTTCATAGCAGGCAAAGTACATCGCGTGGGCAGGGCCAGCCCCCAGCATGGTGACATTAATCCCACGTAAAGGCCTCCAGAAGCCTTCTGTCAGGACAATCTTCTTCAGAGCTTCGTACACGCTCCTGTACTGGGCTTTGGGGTCCGGCTGCAAGCTCTGCATCCTTGTCTGCAACAAAGCACACGAAGGGAGAGGCCTCAGTCACCTGTCCTCAACGCAACACACACAAGCTGTAGGTTCAAACAGCTACAACAGGACTCCCAAGATCCATCACCATTAGATGGGTCAATAATTTATTCCCAAGCCCCAGCCTGCTCAGAGCAGAGGCACCCACCGAAGCACCAGCTGCAGAACCCGGAGAAACCCACTGCACCCATGCCCGGGCACCACTCATTCACCCTTCTCCTGCCAGACCAACCCCTTGAAGTCCACTCTCCCATTGCCACACCACAACGTTACGAGTCTGCTCGTGGAGGGAAGTGTAACCTCTGCTCTTGTTCATGTATGGAGAGCACAGGGAATTAAGTGCAATTGTTCAAAAGACTAGGTGAAGAAATACAGTTAGGTCTTTAATTGCCTCCTGCTTGCAACACTCCTGTCTCTGCCCCAGCTTGTTTCTCCTGCAATTGCTCAGCTGCTTTTGATGCCCAGCATGCAGAGTTAGGCCACCTGACTGAGAAATGAGTTTCCTAGAAGGGCAAGCTAAGAAGACGGGGTCATGTTCCTGCAGGAACACCATTCAGATGGGTAAAGCCCACACTGTTCTGCTCAGCAACCCAAGGAAGACCCTTGGTGACTACGTGTCCCCCAGCAGCCTGCCACGGGGAGCACAGAGTCGTCCTTGGGCACATCTTCCCTCCAGTTCCTGGTCACCTGCAGCCACCAACTCCCTGGGCCAGGGGGGTTTATCTGCATCTTTGTTCAACAGTCCTCAGCAGGCTTTTCTTCCACAAATTTTTAAAGACAGCCAAGCTTCGGGCATCCAAAACATCCTTTTAAACTCACTGCCATCACTCAATCATGCACTGTGAGGAAAAATTACTTCCTTTAGTTTGCTTCAAGCTTCTGCAGGCTTACCAGGAACGCTCAAAGCTCTTGCAGCAGGCAATGCCAGCCTGCAGTGTTCGCAAGGCACAGACCCAACCAGGGCAGAGACGCTGGAAACCTCTGCAGATGCTGCAGCAAGACTGAGCAAACCTGCAGCACAGCGCTGCACGGAGCACGGCTGCTCTGCACCACGGCTGGTACCGAAACCAGTCTGGAGGCACGCAGCCTTTGGTGGTAGCCTCACCTTGGAGCACACACAGGAGGCTCTGGGGAAAGGGCATAGCCACAGGAGATGGGTGTTTGGCAACCTATAACAGCCTCCATCAAATTAGCACCCTTATGGGGAGAAGCTTGGGAAACACAATTAAAAGGCCATTCAGGTTTTACAGGAAGGGATGCCTTCCGCTAAGCGAGCTCCATCGGAGCCAGGCTTCCTCCAAATGCACCGTAGTGCACCCACATCGGGCACTGCACGGAAGGTTAGAGCAGTTCCCGAGCACGGCTGATAAGCGGGAGGAGATAAGGGAGCAGGCGCAGCGCCGCATTAGCACTGAAGGTCAAGGCTCGTGCTGTAATTACAACCCCAGCATCACAGCCAATGCCACAACTTCTCTATGGGACACCTCGGTTATTTTGAATTCCTTTCGATTCTGCGTGCTTTAGTCCTAGACCTGCTCTATAGAGGACAGACTGTGCCAATGCTTTAACCTGGGCACGTAACGCCTGGGGGCACAGGGTCCAGGTTTAAGCCCAGAAACACAGAGCTGGCTTGCATTAACCACAAGGCGCCAAGTGCTGCCGGGGAGATCAGCCCTTCCCTGGTCAATATTTAATGCTGCAATAACAGCACAGCAAGCCAGGCTGAGGCACTGAATGCAATCCCCTTGTTGTCCAGAAAAAAAACCAGTTGTTTTGCTTCCTTCAGCAGCAGTGGTGCCCGCAGCCCGGTGCTGCCCTTGGCCTTGCAGGCAAAGCAAGACAAGTGCCTGGTCCTTGGCAGCAACTCAGCAGCACCAGAAAAAGGAAGGATCTCCTGTCCTCCTCCATGCTCCTGCACTGGGAAGCGTCCCTTTGAGCTTATCGGAGCCCTTTGGCAATTAGCCGGGAGGCAATACTACACCGGGCTTTCAGATGAGATTAAACCAACAGAAGTGTCGCAGATTTGGACCTTTGATTCCTCAAACCACTCCGGTTACCAAAAAACTGAAGAGCGCTTCCACAGCCGCCGGTCTGAGACCAAGCAAGAGATCAGGGCTGAATTCCAGACTTTAACCCAGTATGCTGAGCCAAGCTACCAGTGAAAGCAGTAAAGCAATATGCAAGGCTAGTCCAAACAAATTACAGTATTTGTAGTTGGTACTCTAAAAGACTGCACAAGAATTACATTGCTAAGTGACGTAACTGAGCAGCCAGCTCATTTCAGACTTTAAGCATCGCTCAGTGGTCATGACAAGGCATCGCCCTACAACCCACTGGAAGAATTTGCCAGGCCTGTGCACCGTGCGTTGCCTTTCCCTGCTCCTGTATGACCCCAGCACACGAGAGCTGGGCACAGGAGCGTGGTGGGGCCACGGCAGGTCCCAGCTGGGCTGCAGGCGATGCTGAGCCCCACGGCGCGGTGCGCACCCCGAGGGCTGCAGCCCGAGAAGAGCAGCGAGCTGTGCCTGGTGCCTGCAGCAAAACAAGCTCTGTGTTTGGGGGAAGCTCCAAGGCCACCTTCCCTCGGCACAGGGGAGAGGGGATGAGAAGCAATCCGGCTGCCTCCAGCAACGCTTCCTGTTTCAGAGCACCGAGCACACGGTCACCTACAAGCCGCGCTGGAAATAAACCCAAAAGCGCAGAGCAGCCTTTCTCTAAAGGCAGCAAGGACACTGAATTATCTCAGAATGTGCTTAAAACAGATCCACACCAGCTCTCAGCCTTCGCTTGGCATGCACGAGGGTCTGCGCCCCCTCCTCGGGCTCCAGCACCCTCCCGCCCCGCGGGTGCTGGTCAGGAGGGGCCGGGCGGATTTCGCGGTGCCGGCGTCAGCATGACTCAGCAGCACCCACCGCCCCGCCAGCCGCATCCAGCCGGGCTTTGGGTGCTGCTAGTTTTAACTTGAAGGTGTTGCTTCACTCTCGGACTCCAAAAACTGATCTCGATCTCACCCCGGCTTATTGCCGGGATGCCTCCGGAGCCAGCGTAGCTTAAGCACGCAGCAGCGTCACCTCGTCTGCAGAGGTAATGGGGGATGAGCGCTGCCGCAGAGCAACAACGCGCCCGCCCGGCATGCACAGGACCGCGGCACGTGGTCCTGAGCGCCCTGAGCACCTCCACCCTTCTGGGCATCCACCTGCTTTCACACGGGAATGCACAAATACCAATTTTCCCCCCCGCCCCCTGCATCGTCCGACCCGTTCTGGAGGGGTTCCAAAGCTAGCACCAGCTCCCAGAGCGGGCGGCAAGTTTACGCTGGACCTAACCCACGCGGGCTGCTGTTTGCATCACCAGCACCGCAGCCAAATCCACAGCCCGGCACCTTTCATTAGCGCTGTGGACACAAACAGGTCAAACAGCCCCGGGAGCAACCGAAAAGCACGGTCCGTGCAGCTCCTGCAATGCAAGAAGCACACAGCCAAGAACAGGTTCGGCTCCGGTCTGCCCGGATAAACTTATCGTGGTGTGGACGGAGCGAAGCGCCGGGCTAGGTGCTGCACCTTTAAAGGCTGCGAGCAGCTGATTTGCTCCGCAGTCCTTCTGCCACTTATCTGAAGGCTGCAAGCTCCTCCAGGAGCTCACACCCCTGTTGTTAACCGGCCAAGAAATGCTTCCCCACCTAAGTGGATTAATCCTCATTGCATAAGGCAGAGTGCACCAACAACCGCAAGCATCCGGGCAGCCCTGGTTTCAGCCCGGGCACAAGAAATAAAACCAAAAGCGACAGCTTCAGGTTCACAAAGCATCCCCAGAGATGCCGTTCCAGGGAGGCAGCAGCTTCTTGCTGCCCATTTTGCAGAAGCACGGGAGCAGCAGCTTCCATGCCCCACTGAGAACCCAGCGGGCATCGCTCTCCGGTGCCCCCCGGCCCCACCAGCACCTCACATTCCCTGCTGTGCCCTGCACAGGCAGCTCAACTCCTCGCCTGCAAGCAGCAGAACTTCCTAAAGGAGGAAGCTTAACGCTTGATCACATACTCCCCGTTTCATCTCCTGAAATATATAACCACAGATCCCAAGGTTTGTGAAAAGAGGCTGGAAAACCCTGAGCAGGGTGCGCTAGCAGCACTGCGGCTATTGCTCTCTTTGCACAAAGTTCAGCATTACAGGGAAGTTTGTAGATGAACTTCCCAGAAGTTTTTCAAGGCCAACAGCTGACATGAGCAATAGTCCTGGATGGTTTTCTACCCAGAAGTGTTTTACTAACAAGAGCCAGCTCTCTCGTTTCACATTTTCTTGCCAAGTGTCACTAATTTGACAGGCAACTGTACAAATAAGCTCAGACATGATGTGCCTTTGTTTCTTTCCTGACTGTTGCATGCTTTCTCACCACAGCACAGAGACACGAAGAACACACCAGGCTTTTACCAGGAAATCAGCATTGGCTCCCGCAGCGACCGCTCCAGCCCCTGCTGGCTGGAGGAGGCAACAAGGGACACCAGAGATGCGGCACCGTGCAGCTCGGGGCCTTCTCTCAAGGAGAAGCAGCTCCCACCACCTGGTTTTCACAGCAAGCATCCGGGGGGCTGCCCCCCAGCTGGCTTCACTGCTGTACGACCCAAGCCACGCTCACGGAGCGGCTCCAAATCCCCTTTTTTTGTTTTGCGAGGCTGTTTTGCAGCTGGGTCAGCTCCCAGGCGAGCAGTGCACTTGGCTGGGGTCCCCACCCGCGTCCGCAGAGGTCTACGGGAGAGGATGCACGGGCGGACAGGGTGACCTGGGTGGGTCCGACAGGTTGGCCGCTCCATCCAGCACCCACGCTGTCCCCTGAACAGGCACAACTGCTCTTCCTGGCCGCGCGTTGATGCCAGCGGATGCAGCACCTCCCACCACCAAACCCAAGCTACGGCTGAACCCCAAACTCAGGACCAACAGCTCGCAGGAGCTCTGCCTTGCCCTCAGACATAGGTGCACGCATGTTTTCAAGACTGGAGTTGCAAGCAGGCGAGCCCCAGAATCTGCTTGCACAAGACAGGTCACCCAGGCTGGAGCAGCCCTCGCTCCATCCCTCCGAGCCCGACCCCAGCGGCCCGTGCCCCCCTGCGGCCAGGCGGGTGTCCCTCGCTTCCCCCCACTGCAGCACGAGACCTCTTGCACCCGCGAAGCCACGGCTTCAGAGGCTGGAGGACAGGAGCTCCTCTCCTTCTGGTCCTCACAAAATGCAGCAAGGACTCAAGCTGCACCGGGGTCTGCATGTACCACTAGAAGGAAAATTACGGGACAGAAGGGACACAAAGCAAGTCTCAGCAACCACAAGTCTCCAGCTGAAGCTTCCGTTGGGAGAGCACGGTCTGTACCGCACCTCTCTCCCAAAACAAATAGCGACGTTGCTGGGAAAGACTCACACGCTGCCAAAACGCGGGAAGCAGCAGCGCTTTGAGTCGCAGCAGGGCAATCCCGGCCAGGTGCTGGCACACGGGGCTCCAGCCCTCCGGGTGTTTTCTGGGCCGTGTCACACAAGTTATCGACGGGCTTCAGAGGTCTGCAAGGCATCGCAGCCGCCTGCCCTGACTCACGGGGCTGCAGCCACCCATAATAGGGAAGCAGCGTCACAGCCCCGACCTCGTCAAGCCCAGGGATTGTGCAAGTGTCTGAAGCAAACAATTCCCCAAATTGCAACATTTTCGCTTTCTCTTTGAGAGGAAATGACTTGCTGGGACCAAAACATTTCCTCCAAAAGGCGAGCTCACAGCCCAGGTGCCCAAAACACCCCTGTGCATGGCATCCACAAACCTTCTCTATGGGTTCTGCTCGGCCGTGCCTGATTCCAGTAATTATTACCTAGACCGGGGACAGCTTGCTTCTATTCTGGAGGAGGCAAGTGGCATGCTTCCCGTGCTAAAGCAAAGGATAGCTGCTGCTTAGAGCCTAATTAGCGCTCGGTTCCTCGAGCACTGCGAGGCAGCTCGCTGCGCGGGATCGCTGCAGGGGAATTCACCGCAGGCAGCGGCTTCCCTCCAGAGCACCTCCCGCTACGAGAAACCAGGCACTGCTTTCATTTTCTCCCCCTCCCTTTCCCCGCAGAGGAAGTGACCTCTTAAACACGGCTGGCAAGCCCGGCGTGACGCCGCGCTGCTCCGATGGATGGCTCTGGCAGGCTGTCACCGACCCTCAGCCCCATGCTCTGGCTGCCCAAACCCAATGTGCTTCACACCCCCTGCTGCAGCCACAAGCTCCTGAAGGATGGGGACGTGTAGCAAGCCGGAGAAATTTGGCTGCTCTGTGCAAGCTCACTGCTTCCCCAGTGACCCCCAGCAACAGCTTTGCCACTCTCTGCAGCCCCTTTGCAAGGGGGGGACCCCGAAGACCCTGCTCTGTAGGAGCAATGAGCCCAGCGCACCTGCAACCTGGCAAGCAGATGCATGCACCACTCCGTCCCACCAGCTTTTCCCTCCTAGCTGGAATTAACTCCAATTTGCAAAGCTACAGAAGGAAAAAGCTGGCGAGGGAGCGGGGAGCAGAGCTCCAGCAACCTCTCTGGTGGCATCTCGCTTCCCGCGGACAGGCGCGAGGACTTTGCTTGCTGCGCCAGGACCGGACGCGTTCCGGCGCACACCTTTGTACCGCGCATTGCGCAAAGCTGGCCGGGCACGGGGTGCTCGGGCTCCCCGGGAAGGCAGCAGCCGGCTCTGCGCAGCTCCCACGGGACACGCCGGGGCAGAGCGGGATGACACAGCGCGGTGCTGCCCTGGCAGGGGCACCCCGGGCTGCGCACGCTCCCCGCCGCAGCACCCTGCCCCTCGCCACCCCCAGGGCTTCCCCCTCTGCAGCCTGCCACAATCCTACCCCCCCCCAGCAAACTTCCCCCCTCGAAGCCCTGCACGCCCCCTTGCACATTCCACCCCCCCACTTGTACCCATGCATGCTTCCCCCCCTCCTCGCTACACTGCATCCTCCCAGCACCCCGT
>VXAA01002388.1:869316-934652 GCA_013399115.1 Anseranas semipalmata
GGGGGGGAAATCCCTTTCCAGCCCACCCCCCGTTGAGCCTCGGTGCCACGTGTGTGCGTGAGTGCGTCATGTCCGGCGGCGGGACCCGGAAGTGGCGCTGTGGCCGGTTGCTATGCGGCGCTGTGGCGGCGGAGTCGGAGGTGCGGTGGGGCCGGGTGTCCGGGTGTCCGGGTGTCCGGGTGTCCGGGTGTCCCGGCTCCTGGGGCGGCCCCGCGTCGGGGGAGCCGCCGCTGAGCTCTCGGGAGGGGCCTCAGCCTCTGGGGGGCTCCGTTCCCGGGGGGTGAGGCCGGGCCGGGCCTCGGGGCCTGCCCGCCGCTGGGGCCGTGAGGTGCGGGGCGGGCTGCGGGCTGCCGGGGCCTGCTGCCGTGCTGCCCTGCTGCCCGGCTGCCCTGCTCGCTGGCGGTGGCTCAAAAAATACACGTTGCAGGCGTTTGTTATGTCTGGGGTCTTCGTGCTGGGGGGCTGCCCTAGCCAGGGGCGGTGGAGCTGCAGGTACGCTGTTTATAAAGCCCTTGTGCTGCAGGTGCAGCGCTGGGTGTGCTCCACTTGCCTTCAGTGGGCAGCTCCGCTCCAGGCAGGGCTGGCTGGCGCAGGCTGCCCCGGGCTGCGTCCAGCTGGGCTTTGGCTGTCACCAAAGGTGGAGGCTGGGCAGCCCGTGCCTCACTGGAGGAGTTTTTTCCTATGTTCAGGTGGAATTTGCTGTGTTTTGGTTTGTGCCTCTTGTCACTGGGTGCCACTGAGGAGACAGTCCGCTTCCCTCTTCTTTGTGTTCTGCAGTGAGATAGTTGTATGTGTTGGTGAGAGCTGTCTCCTCTCCAGGCAGAAGAATCCCAGTTTTTCAGCCTTTCCTCGTATGAGAGATGCTTTAATGCCTTAATTGTCTTTGTGGCCCTACACTGGACTTGCTCCAGTTCGTCTAGATGTGTCTTGTCCTGGGGAGCTCAAAACTGGACTCTGCGCTCCAGGTGTGGCCTCACCAGTGCGGAGTGGCAGGGAGGGATCACCTCCCTCAGCCTGCTGGCAGTGCTCTTTGTAATGACGTCCAGAAGATCATCTGTCTCTTATTGTCCTTTAATTCAGGAACAGAAGAACAATGGCTTTGAGAATGGTTGTGCCTCCTCAGTCAGAGGTGACTGGCTGATGTTGGAACACCAGCTGCTCTCTATCTGCTGGTCCTGGTCGTAGCCCAAAATGGGGAGGTAAGAATCCCAAAGGAACAGTCACATTGTAATGTCATTTGAGCAAAGGAGAGGGAACCCGATCATGAATTCATGGCGAATGATGAATTCAAAGGTGGGAATAGGGTCTTTACACTTAAGTCAGAGCATGAGCAAAGCAGAGCTAGAACGTAGCAAAGGAAGAAATTTTCTGAAAAATATGTTTGTCCTTGGCTCATTTCAGAATGCTCTGTGCTTCTTTTTGGTAATAAAGTCTGCCTTTAAAGCAGATTATCCTCTTTGAATTTTAGGATCAGCATCTCATGTTTGCTTCCTGCTTCTTGGCACTTCAGCATCTCTCCGGTGGGGTGTCCGCGCATTTTCAACACTACGTTGCGACAGATTGTTGTGATTGGAATCCTTGCTGCCGCTGTCTCCTTGCTTTACTACTCACTGGTAGTCATCCGCAATAAGTACGGGCGTGCGTACAGGGACAAAAGGTTCCACAGGTGAGAGCTGAAAAGACTCTCGGGGAGAGGAAAGAAATGTAGTTTTGATGTGAAAGACGAAGCACTGGCAGGAGATGTGAATAAAATAAATGAATGGGGGGAAAAAAATGAGTAAAACTCTGCTTTGTTCATGAAGCTTTCCTTATCTGCGTTGCTTTCAATTTATCAGTAATTCATCTTTCTAATAACTTAAGTTTTTGTAGCAGCGTAGTAAATCTACTGGCACAAGAATGTTGAGGAACAGTTCTTTTGTGGAGGTTACTTTTGGTATTTATTCTGGGAGTTTGATTATTATGGGTAGCACATCAGTTTTCTTCAGTAACAGTACGCTACTGAAAACTGATTCTTGTGATGGAAACTGTTGTCCTGTTTTGAGTTTGATGTTGAGAGAAACTCCTGTATGGAACTTGATTGCCCGGTGGTAATGCCAAGTTTTTTTCTAGGTATCTTGCCCGGGTAACTGACACTGAAGCTACAGATACAAACAACCCCAATCTGAATTATGGAATCGTTGTGGACTGTGGCAGCAGCGGCTCTAGGATTTTTGTGTATTGTTGGCCAAGGCACAATGGTAACCCACATGACCTGTTGGACATAAAACAGATGAGGGACAAAAATAGAAAACCAGTGGTTATGAAAATTAAACCAGGTACCAGAAAGAAATTATTTTGAGATGTGATTTTTCTAGATGGCCATCTATCTGAACTTTGCTTTTTCAAACCCTATATTTAAAATGTCTGGGTAAAGGATACTTGCAAGTTGTCAGTATGGCACTCCTTCAGATTTCTTTGGGTTTGGTTTGCAGAGAGCTTTGTTCATCTTTAAAGCTTGAAACATGACACTGACGGGCAGGAGAGAGAGGTTTCTCTGCATAATAAGACAGTTGTCAGTTAACTTAGTTCTGTTTATTTAGTGAATAGGTAATCTCCTTTCTATAAAGCTATTTGAACCAATTCTTTAAATAGGTGATATATCTAATACAGGTTTTTGTTTAATGTTTAGAGGATGATTAAGTGTTAGCTTAATTATGCATTTATTTCTCTAGTTGATTTCCTGGGTTTGGCTTTGGATTGTTTGTTTCTGCTCTGTGTGTCGGTTATCAAGATTTTCCAGACAGGAAGTACCCAAAGCTTGAGTTGCTTCACTTTCACGAAGCAACTTTATCTGCTCTTTTTATTTATCTGTTTCACCAGGCATTTCGGAGTTTGCTAACTCTCCTGAGAAGGTTAGTGATTATATTTCTCCTCTTCTGAGCTTTGCTGCTAAACACGTGCCCCGTGCAAAGCACAAAGAGACTCCTCTTTATATTCTGTGTACTGCAGGAATGAGGATTCTGCCAGAAAGGTTATTGGCTGTCTTATTTTTAGCATTTAGAATAGCGAGCCTGGTGTGTTTGACTATTTTTAACTTCTCAAAATGTAATTTTACAGCCAGCAGAAGGCCATACTCGAAGATCTGCTCACTGATATTCCTGTGCATTTTGATTTTCTGTTTTCGGACTCGCATGCAGAGGTTATTTCAGGGAAACAGGAAGGTAGGTTAATGTTGGAAAAATAATCATAATCTTTGAAACATTTATTACTTTCCTGGTACAACTTGTGTAATTTTTATTTATTTATGGCTTTTTAAAATTCTGGTTCTGTTGTGAGGTCTTTTCTTCAGTGGCAACAGATGGAGTGTGGAGATAATCATCTGCTGTAATCTTCTAGCTTGTCTAAATGTTTTCTAATTAGCAGTGAAAATAACTCATCTCTGCTTAGCAGGGATTTTAGTCCATTTTCTCTCCCTTTAGAGAGGGAGGGGTCAGGATAAGGCACAACATTCTTGACGGAAGAAATGTAGTGGGGAAAATGGTTTCTAAAGGGGCAGTGTTTGGTTGTGATTGGCTCACAAGAGGCTTAAAATCACTTTAAAAGCCACTGTGCTTGCTTTTTATGAAATTCAGACATCAAATTGACTTTAACGTATTGAATTGGGATTTTTGTCAGAATCTTGACTTGGAAAAGAAGGAATAGAATAATGCGTTGGGAAAGTTTAATGTTTAAGTATTATATAAAACATGAACAGTGATATATTATAAAAACTCATATGCAAAAAAATCCCTCTTTGTTTTTAAGATGGTATGTACCAGATATTTCTGAAATGTCCAAATGTGTTTTCTTATGTGTGTAGGAGTATATGCATGGATTGGCATCAACTTTGTTCTTGGAAGATTTGAACATACAGATGATGGTAAGTCCTTCCTAAAATCCAACTCACAGTTAACATACTTAAGTCCGTTGCTGTGCTTTCAGTGTTGATGGTGTGGTTTTAGATAAAGATGTTAGTGAATAGGGCATGTGCAGATTCTGGTGTTCGTTTAACTTGCATGTGAAATGTCAATGATCTGCATTGCCACAAAATATTACTAGAAGTAGTGCAGTGCTACTTCAGGCCCACCCTAGTTGTATTTCTCAATGGTTTTTCGTTGTTTTATCCAGAGGATGAAGCGATCGTGGAGGTGCATGTTCCAGGAAGTGAAAACAAGGAGGCTATCTTCCGTAAGAGGACTGTGGGTATTCTTGACATGGGCGGAGTGTCGACTCAGATAGCATACGAAGTCCCTAAAACTGTAAGCTTTGCCTCTTCACAGCAGGTTATTATCTGTGCAACTTTCTTCTTTTCATTTTGGTTTATTTTAATGCATATTCGTTCTTTTGTTTTCTTTGTTTTGAGTCTTATTCTTCATTACATCACATCCAAAGCAAGGGCAAGAGAAGATGGCAAATACGAGTCCTTCATCAGCTAAGCAACTCATTTGTGTTTCTTATTCAAAAAGTTGATTTCAGTTAGTATAATTTGTCACTAACATTTAAGTGGATATGCATTCTTTGTGTGTGCATGTATGTTTATACATTTTTAAATCTGTGTTATACTTAAGAAACTCTATTCTAGAGTTTAGAGACCAAAAGTTTATGGTTCTTTTGTAAGAACTTGTATAAGATATGTCTCTTTTCCTTCATAAGTTGGGTTGGTAGAAACTGAATTAACAGGGTATGAGGATAACAGTACAGTTTATTAAAACATTACCTATGTCCTCAGCACAATTCATTTGTTCTAGGAAGCAAATTTCTGTGAAAGTCTTAAAGGGAATGTAACTTGCTCTAATTGCAGTTCTCTGAGCTCTAGGGTGGCTTCTGAATTTTTTTAAATTAGATAACTTCCCATTAACATCACCGAGAAATTATCTAAAGCATATCAGAATAGCATAAAAGCCCCATGGTTTGACTCTCAGTGCACTGTTGTAATGAGATATATATGTGTATTTTATATTTTTTATATATTTTTTTTTAAAACCAAGTTATGGCTTTTCATTATTACAGGTTTTAGTAACTACACTGCCTTTCAGATAGGTGGTGTAACAAATAGTTTGGACTGTTAAGCAAAAGTATGGGCATTCAGAGTAGATTGCCCCAGTCAAATATGAATTGGAAATAAGAACAGTTGCAGACAATTGATGACAACTGTTGTATGGGTTTATCTGAGTGTAAACTGATACAAAGTAGGTATTCTGGTTGGGGAATCTGTCCAGGTTCCTAAACAAAGGATGGACAATGACTGACTGTGATGCTTACAGTCTTACTGCTGTTTCTCATTTATAATATCTGTTAGAAACCCTGCAATGTTGTTCTACTTATCTGAGCACGTTCTACATGAAGTGCTTCTGCTACACATCTCTTAAATATTTGAAAAACTACTGCAAGTGACTGATACATGGTATGTGGAGAGAGCTGAGTGACTGGCAGGTCTCCTGGAAAGCTTGAGAACTCCAAATTGGAAAGTGAAGAACAGCTCTGCTGGGCAGACCATAAATCTAGCCAGCCTAGCAATCAGTAGCATGGGGACTCGGTCAGAAGTAGTAGCACTGAGCTTAGGAGCCATAGCACATCCTTTTCCTTAGGAAAAGATACTTCAGTGTCCATAGTAGCAGCTCCCGGTTTTTCCTCAAGTATCAACAGCATCCAGTGCAGTTCTCTGCAAGTAATATACTTTGCTCTCCCTATGAAGTAGAAAACGTGGACCTGTGAAAAGGAAAATAGATGCGTAAGGAGTGATGTTTAAAGATGTCGAGGGCATCTTGTTTTTCAAAGAGCTCATCTTCAGCTTCTGGTTCATGTTGTTTATACATAATCTTAGTACTTGTGTTCCTGCAGGAGGAAGTTGCCAAAAACTTACTTGCAGAATTCAACTTGGGCTGTGATGCTCATCAAACTGAGCACGTGTATAGAGTCTACGTTGCAACATTCCTTGGCTTTGGAGGGAATGCAGCGCGCCAGAGATATGAAGACAGTCTATTTACCAGTACGGTACTTAAAAACAGGTAACTAGCTTCAATTGCTTGGAGATATCGCTTCTGTAACCCCTAACAAATATATTTAGTAAAGTGTCCTGACATAAAACTTAGTTTCTAGTGTGCCATGTGCAATGTTGAAGTTTCTTTAAATGAGGATGTTGTTTTGTTGTGATGCTGTTGTATCTTGGAGCTTGGTGTTTCTGATTTGCAGTTGTTACTGTGCTTGTTTTTTTTTTTTAAACAGACTGCTGGGCAAACAGACTGGCATGACTTCTGATTCACCATACTTAGATCCTTGCCTGCCCCTGGATGCTCAGGATGAGATCCATCAAAACGGACAGATAATGTATTTGCGGGGAACGGGAGACTTTAATCTGTGTCGTGAAATTATTCAGCCATTCATGAACAAGACTAATGAAACCCAGACGTCTCTTAATGGTGTCTATCAGCCTGCTGTGCACTTTCAGAACAGTGAATTCTATGGGTTCTCAGAGTTCTATTACTGCACTGAGGATGTGTTGCGCATGGGAGGAGATTACAATGCTGCTAAATTTACTAAAGCTGCAAAGGTAAAGTATTCTTCAGAGAACCTCTTTCTAGTTTGAAACAGCTACTCTACAAAAACATTTTATTCTGAAAATCTTGCAACAAAACTACTTTAAGGTTCCAAACTCCTTTTACCCTGCAATAACTTATAGGGCATCTCTTTTCCTCATTGGGTTTTCTTTTAAAATACTTGCTTTAAAGCACAATACTAAAATCAGCTCTAGAGGGACTAGGATGCAGTTCCAGAGGAACTGTTGATACTGGTGGAGTCCATGCTTCTTCTATACATTGCTTCTCTTTAGGAATGTCTTAGAAGGAAGAATTCCTTTCCCTCTTGCTTTATGTATTCTGTACCAGTTTCCCAGGTGTTACTCCTAACCCGGATCAATCTGCTGGGGACAGTAACACTGCAGTGTAAACTAGAGGAATATGACCTGCGTTGTCAGTGCCCCAGGAATAGGTTTCATCTCCAAGTGTATGACTGAAGAATTTAACTGCTACTGAATATTAATTTAACCACAAATGCAAAGTATGGATCAAAATGGTTTTATGCAGAATACCGTAACATTTGTGGTCGGACTTACTAGCAGTGCAAGGGAAGCTGTTTTTTATTTTTTTTCTAGCCTTTGGTGTTTACAGAGCATCTTATCTAGTGGCATTTTTGTCTTTTCAAGGCAGAAGCAATGTTGAAGTCTTTTTCTTTCTTTTTTTCTCCTTAAGGATTATTGTGCCACTAAGTGGTCTGTCCTACGGGAACGTTTTGACCGTGGTCTTTATGCATCACATGCTGATCTCCACAGATTGAAGTAAGTATTTGTGTTTGTACAGCAAATTCATTCATGCAGAGTTGCCAGGGAGTGGTCATGTCCAAATGGTCCATTTAATGAAATCATTGGAAGTGTGAATATAACCTTAAATATTGCATCAGCCATAAAAAAAAAAAAAAAATTACTGATAGTCCCATGTCTAAATGTGCTTCCTAGTCCTTTGAGACTCTGTAACTGCTGAGAAATTATATGCCTGACAATATGCTACTCTTTTCATAGGTACCAGTGTTTTAAGTCTGCCTGGATGTATGAAGTATTTCACAGTGGCTTCTCTTTTCCTGTGAGCTACAGCAGTTTGAAAACAGCTTTGCAGGTGTATGATAAGGAGGTGCAATGGACACTGGGAGCCATTCTTTACCGAACACGGTTTTTACCTTTAAGGTACCACTCGTTTTCTCAAATGTCTAGAAGCAGTTTTGGGATGGAAGGGATGGGTTTTTGTGAGGGAAGAGGTACAGTGATAGCAAAGCAGCTGACAGATAGGGGGAGACAAGATGCTGTTTCTAGTGCATTATATGTAACCTGAGTATGTATTTCAGGTAGCTCAAGTAATACTTGATAAAGCCTGTTCTACTAAAATGAACTCTGTTTTCTTTGGTAAGACAGTTTGGAGGCAGGGCTTGATTTGCAATTTATGTCTGTTATCTCTTTGATTCTTTTCAGAGACATCCAGCAAGAAAACTTTCGTGGAAGTCACTCCCACTGGAGGAGCTTCTCCTTTGTTTACAATCACTATTTGTTTTTTGTCTGTTTTCTGATTGTGCTGCTCTCCATCCTGCTTTACCTGCTAAGGCTCAGACGGATCCACAGGCGAATGTTGCGTAATAGCTCCTCTACTTCCCTATGGATCGAGGAAGGCATCCCACCACAGAAGATCTCAGGAGCCTTATGAGATGCTGTGATGGAGAGATTTTATTGGACTTCGTGCACAAAAAGCCATTTTTGCCTCAGGGTTTCTCCTTTTTGTCTCTTTAAATCATTGAAGAAGCAGACTGGCCAGAGTGTGGAATTCAGCTAGGCTTTGGAAATGTGGGAAAATGGGGGTCAATTTGGCTTAGTCTCATTAGACAGTATCTGCCAAAAATTCCGTATTTTTTTAATATTGCACTTTTGTGTGTAACGGGACGAGTAAGGACTCTATGTCAGTAAGTGGGAAGCAGCGGCTTAAGCTATGTATGGTAAGAGAGTGAGTGTGAATTCTCATCCTGTGGGTGAGATTGTGAAATACTGTTAGCTAGGATGAATAAGGTTTATTTTTATTTTCTTTTCCAGATTCCAGGATTGATGTTGCTAGACTTCTCAATTCTGAGTCTCCTCAGTCAAAGAAAAGGAAGTGCAGGGTTTTCAAAAGCAGTAAGAAAACTTCTTAGATCAGCTTTTCTCATTTTATATTCTGGAATAAGTACTGTGATGGAGAAGAAAAACCTATTGCACCCAATGCTGTGCTTCCACAAAACTACTTAAATCAGTTTTATTTGTGACAGTTATCTGATATCTGATATCACAAATATCTGTCCCTTTTATCTTGGAAGCTGTACCTGCATAGTTGCAAAAGTCATACTTTTTAGTCCTTTATTTGTTTCATTCAGAGATTGCCCTGAAACTCCGGTAAGGTGAAGAGAACTGGAATATGCCTAGGCTTTTGTTTCTGCTAGAATAGACATGCACAGTGTCTTTTTTGGTTTTGAGTACTCTGAATTGTTAATTTATATTTTATTTAAAACTGTTAATTTTACTTGAAAGTAAATTTGTCCATGATTAAAAGTGGGATTTATATGAACTTCTGGTGTATGGATATTTTATTGCACAGTATAAATCACTTCTGTTCTCACTGTTTATGTCCAACTGGCAAAGTTTTCTCCTCTCTTAGTAGGTGTGAAAATGCAGGAAAACTGGATGCTGTTTTCAGTACTGGAGAACTAGACACATTGATACCACTTTTGCCATACTTAAGGTGCAGTTTATTCATCTAAAAATGTAGATACTTTGAATTGTTTTATCGTCTCTTTTTGATACGCTTGCTTTTGCCTTTGGCTGTATAGGCTTTTAGGTTTGATCTGCTGGATGGCAGCGAAGTTTAGGTGCTAAACCTCCTGCTCCTTCTGTCCATTGTCTGGTGGGTGGCTATGTTGCGGTCACAAGGATTAACAGCATAAGTGGTAAAATGACCGCAATTTTGAAACAAAAACAGAATCTTTAACTGAATGTTTGGAAATAACAAATAGTGTCTCCCATCTGTAAAGGATTTTTTTGTAGCTGACAAATCTGAGCACTTGGCCAGCTGAGGGTCTGCTTTGCATTCTGCTGTTTTTTTGAGCACTGAGTGAATGCATAGAATGCATACACCTCTCACTTCTGACGTCTGGAACTGTGGTACAAACTTTTTGCACTCGTAGGCTGATAATTCTTATCAGAAAACTGACACTGCTGATTGTTACAGAGCCTGTACTTCCTGTTTCTGAGATGTTTAAAACTGAGTACAGAGCCTCTAATTACATGCTTAGATAAAGCAGCCCCCCTTTGGACAAGGGTTGACGTTAGTGGTAAAGTGGAGAGGAAGTATCAGGGTGTGACTTGGCAATGTCCAGGCAGATGCCAAGCATCTTTTAGCAGAAGAGGTGAAGTGTCTCAAATGCAGCACGCAAAACAACAACAAAAAATACTTCTGAAAATCTTAAAAACATGACACAGTTGAGGAAAACATTTCGGACCCAAAAAAGATTTCCTCTTAGATGCTGAAGGATTTTTTTTTAGCAGCATTCTTCTGCATTAAAATATAAGACAAAAAAAAATTATCTTAATGTATCACTTTAAAATTCATTGAGAACTTGAAGCTCATTTTTATTAAATAATGGACAATCATGGAAGAAAAATATTCTGGCCTAAAGTAATGTGATGCAAATATATTTGAAAGGGAAAAACAATTTTCCAAGGTTGTGGTGTCATTGTTGAACCAAGTACAGGATTTCAACATTGCTTTCTTATCTTGTAGGATGGACAAACTATGGCTATGCACAAAGAAGTAAGAGTTTTATGGCCCTCAGAGCTTAAGAAGACTGGTAGGTGGCTCATGGGCATGGGCATGATCCTCTGCCTGTTATAGTGCATAGGAAAGGTATTGCCTCTTATGTGGGTGTTGGGTAGCTCACCTAGAAAAGCAGCTGGTCCTGCTGTTATTTCTGCACTGTAAGAGTGGACAGAAGTCCTACATCAGTTTAATGACAACTTTATATATCTATATATATCTATGGAAAGCTCTACTAAATAAGCTGCAGCTAGCATGCTTGATGCATGCAGCAAGGGTGGGTACAGCATCGGGATTATAGAGACAGGTTTGTTTAGTGTGTACATATAGCACTGTGTGCCTGCTGCAGGTTTCACACTTCCATTCACACTGGGGAATGAAGTTAGGAGGTCTTTGGAATATGAAGAAAGATAAAATAAGCAATGGTTGTGAGGTAGTGACCAAGAAGGTGGATGGGCAGGAAGCTTTCCAAGTACCAGTGACTGCTATGCAGTGTACAGTTTGAATCTACCTTTTTCCCTTGATTTCTTTATCCTCCAGGATCCTAGCAGCTTTGTCCTGCTGTTTTTAGTGATGCAATACACAATTTCTTCCTGTAACAGTAAAAAGATATTGCCAGCAGAGGTTGGTTATGGGAGCAGATATTGTTCATTAAAGATCTAGCCCGTGCATGGGGGGAAAAAAAAAAAGCAACAACTTTGACCAAGTTTAAGGCCTAGAACCTTTAGACAAGTTTTCTTCATTCATGCAAAATAATGTGCAGAGGCATGTTTTATATCTGTATTTTTCTCTCTCATTCATATCAGGTGGTAAACTGTGCTTGATAATGTGAGCATGTGGCACATGGAGCTCTGTGGGAGGTGGGGGTGATCAACATCTTCAAAGCTAAAACCAGATGGGTTTTGTCTGCTCCTGGAGTTGCTTTCCTAAATTCTTTAAGGGCTTTAAGCAATCTTATTAGATGCTCAGCTGCCCCTCTCAATGCATGGGAAGGGTCAATTTGTCATGGTGATGCCAGTCACTGCTCCTCACTTTCACAGCTTTTTTTTTTTTTCTTCCAATAAACTTTGTGTTTTGTCCCATTGCTTTTTGGATTTGTATTTTTTTTGTGTGCAGGTTTTCTGCTGTATTATGTCTCTATGGCTATACCACTAACTAAAAGATTGGAGGGGAATTGGCTGAGTTTCTTTAAACCCTGACTCTCAGCAGTTACATCCATGACCAACCACAGTCTCGTGTACTGACAGGAGTGCAGTGAGCAGCAGGTGTTGAGTGTGTGGTGTGCAAGCAGCACAGGGGCCCTGTTTACTTCCAGCAAGCTGGGAGTTAATCCATTGATCTCACACAGGTACAGGGGGCATAGTGAGAGGCAGCTGAGTTAATTAATTTTCCAAAAGGCACACAGGGGAAAGCCATTTGACTCATTAGAAGCAAGAGCATATAAGGACTGGGAAAACATAGTCTGTTCTTTTTTAGCCCTTTGCTGTGCTTTTGTTTGGTGCTCTTCAGCGATGCTACTGCTTATATGAGGCATTCTAGCTTCAATGCTAGTGCAAAACCAAGCACCAGACTGCACGGTCTCTTCGGAGTGATTTATCAGCAGTCCTCTGGTAGGTTGCTGTTGCCTGGAGAGGGGTGAGTGTGTTGAGAGGAGTTTCAGCATTCTTAGGAGGCAGAGCTAAACATATTGATTGTCCTTGGTCTGTACCTCCAGAAGGAATAGAGCACCAATGAGTGTGAACCTCTGGGATTTGCCTCTTGCAGGAGGTGTTTTTAATGCCATAACTGGGATGTGCTAGGGTTTTGGGCATGGAAATAAGTGGGGTTTATCCTGGGAATGTGTATTTTAGAAGAGATACCGTTAAAATGACAGCTTTGAGTACCAGCCTGGCCATCAGGGCATGCGCAGGGGACCAAATGGTGCTAAGTATGCTGGACAGATTCTATATGTACAAGTTTGTAGTGTGGTCAGAGAGTGTGTCTGTGCAAGGAAGTGATGAGAGCACCCAGCAGGTCACTCTGCTCCCGTAGCCTTGCTGCTGGTGTGTCTGTGAGGCCAATGGGATGGGCTGTGGGACTGGGGAACAGTCTGCTCCTCAGGGGCATTTCCTCTGAGGTGCTCCAAGTGTTGTTGATTGATGGGTAACGAGGCTTTGGCAGTCCAGCCCCCAGTGTGTGGCATGAACAGACAGGGCACCTAGCTCTGCTGGTTCGTGCTCGAGCCGTGCATCATCCTCCCGCATAAAGCAGCGCAAGATCTCAGCACATGGACTGCATGAGGCCCTTCCCGTGAGGGCTCTGTGCGAGTTCACTGCGTGTTAGTGTTTGCTATTTTGAGGCTGACAGTCGTGGGGGTGCCTTTAATTGCTTTAAGAGCTTAAAGCCCAACAGGCATGGGGAGGAGGTGCAGATTTTCAAAAGCAGTCAGCTAAGTGCTAGACCTAAATACCTGGATTTGCAAGACTGCTGTGCTTTTTGGTGCTTGAACTGTCCTAGGATAAGTGGTTGCAAATTCAGCTCTTACCTTCTTTGAAAATTTGGCTGTCTTGTCCCAGTACTTAGAATTAGCGTGTGTTGTGTTTTTTTTCCGTTTGTTTGTTGTATTTTTTCTCTTCTTTTTTTTTCCCATCATCTGTAGGGATTTGCAGGATGGGGCAGGGGCTCTGGAAGAGGATGAGGAAGTTTGCTGTGTATTTGGGACATCTCCTGAGAAGGAGACTAAAACCATCTTATTCTTGCAGCTCTTTTTGCAGCTCCAGATTATTTAGGGGGAAAAAAAAAAAAAGGAAGCCTTTCCATCCTACCCCACCCCTGGACAAACCTGCTCCGAAGGCACTACACTAAACAACACGAGAGGAAACATGATTCCTTTGAGAGACTTAGCAATACCTGTTTTCACTCAGTACCTGTTCCTGGGCTCGGATTCCCAAGTCACAATGGTAATATTTATCTGTTTGTGTCTGTTTCAGCATTAACATGCTTTGTTTTATTTCTTCTGCTTCTCCGATTCACCTTGTCCTTTCTCCAGGTCCATTAAGGACAGGTAAGGCATGCAGAAAGCACAAAGGAGAGGCAAGGACACTGCTCTTTGACCTTCCCCAGTGACCTGGAACGGACAGGCGAGTGATACCAAAGCTTTTGGCTTCATGGCCTCTTAAATGTATCACTCATCTTTTTGTTGCTGTATTTTTGTGTGTGGAAAATGTCCAAAACAAACAGCCAGACATGGCTCCTAATGGAAGAAGTGGTTAGGAGACAAAAGTATGCTGATGAGAAGGGTGTGGAGATAGAGAGCCTGGGGAGGGGAAGAGGCACACAGCTCCTCCAGGAACACCAGTCCTACCAAGGTAGCCCTGCAGCATGTGGAAACAAAAGGGCTTTCTGTGTCTCTGCTGCACTTTGTGAAGGGGACAGTCAATAGCAGTGACTTGATGGCATGCCTGATCGGGGGCACCTTGTTCTTTCTTGTCCCATTGTTTCTGCCATTGTTGCTACTAAATAACGCATGAAGCTCTTTGAAAGCTGAAATGAGCCTTGTGAGGACTTGCTGTGTCCCTCTCCCTGGGTGCTAGCTTCTGTGTGTGTAGTTTTCAGGGGACCTAGTCCTGATGGTTGTTTTTCAGGTCACCCTCTTTAAAGAATGGGAGGACGTCAATGACTTTCTCACCTGCTTGAAGATCTTTGGATTGGTGGGAAGTGGTGCTGGGAAATTGCTTGGGACTGGGTTAGCAGTGTCTTCATAGGTGATGAGTGATTTGTATTGCTGAACTGGAGATACTTTTTAGGGCACTGACCTTCAAAAGGGAGCGCTCAACACGCTTGTACCGGGCAACTTACAAATGTACGAAGACACAAATGTGATGTCCAGGTTTTCCTAAACTCCAAATGCTTTCCAGGGTCCTGTTACCAGCTCTGCATTCTCTGCTCTCGTGTGCAAAGCAGGATTTGAACCTACAGATCAAAGATATTTTCTATTCCTAGGTCTCATATGTATGGCATTTTACCAGCACTTCTCTTCTGCTGATCACCCCAGTGGTGCCTCGCAAACAAGATTACAACAGTACCATTTTTTTCCTCATTATGTGGGCTCTCTAGGTTATCATGGCCAAATTTTGGCAGGCAGCAATACACGGAGCAAGGCAGTAGTCTCAGGTAACTCTTAGCATATCTCCTGCCATGAAAGCTCAGAGTGCTTAGCTCCTTGCTGATCCACACAGATGTGAGGGATGTTAAGGAAACAGTGAGATCAGACTTGAGGGTGTGTAATGCATCTTCTACCTAGATGTTCCCATCTGCATCCCCTGTCCTGCCCTTGCAGCGTCCTTGTTAAGACATGCTCTTTGGCCTGTCACAGTGAATCAGCACAAAAGACATTAAAACGGATGTTTCCATAATGTCTTTTAAGGATGAGGAGGGATTTGCTGTATTTGCCTGGGAGTAATGGAGACCAGTACGTTGTGTTCTTGCTTATCTTCCCCCTCTTACACTCAAACAGCCTTATTCTGTTCACTTCAGTTCCTCTTCTCTTCTCCTTTTCTCCTGGACATAGCTTTCTCAGTCACAACAAAACAAATCCTGCGACAGGCTGGATTGGAGGCCAGTTTAGTCTGCTCAGGGCTCCTCGGGGCCAGAAGTCTCTTCTCTGGCTCTTGACCCCTGGACACAGAAGTCTGTGCTCACAGATGCTCTGCTGGTAGGAGGGGGACTCTTGCCATCTAGTGGGAGGGGATGGTAAGCCTCTAGGACCTCTGCCATCCCTCAGGATAAGATGATAAAATGCAACCATCCTTCCTGGACTTACAGTGCACGTGTCATTTCACTGCACATGTGGGATTAGCACACACTGCTTTCCCAGTGTTGTCGGTGAAGCTGGATTTCTCATAAACTCTTATTCTTTCTAGAAATCTTGCTATTTTCGCATTCTTTGAGGGGCAAAACTGCGTTTATATTCTGCTATGCTCATCTCCTCCTGCATGGCTGAGTTGCACAGAGGGAATCTGTCAAGAACCTGTATTATGGGGAAGGATGTTGGTGTGTGCTGGCCAGATACTTCATGCTGCTTGCATTTTGTCAGGAGATGTCTTGGGGGAAGCTGGCTTTCACCAGCTGACTCCTTGAGTCAGTGCTGAAAGACTGCTAGGATCTCCAAGTAATAGCTCTTAAGATAGAGAATGAAAAGTACTTACAGATTGCTTGTGCTTGGGTCTTCCTTGGCCTAGGAAAACCAGAAGCTCACATTCTGGTTGGGAAACTTCAATACTAACTGGCATCCCTCCCCACACCTTTCTTAATAGGGTTAAAGATAGAAATGCAAGAAAGGTGTATGTGCTTTCTCTGCGGATGTGCTGCGCTGTTGTTCAAACTGCCTGGGACTGAGAAGGAACAGCTGCTGTCAGGTAAGCATTGTAATACAAGAACAGACGACATCTCAGAGCCCCTGTGCCTGCTACGTGAATACAACTCTTCTGAGTATTTCATGGGGCTTCAGGTTTTCGCCCTTCTTGGTGTAGGAGCTTTTCCTTTGCTCAGAGATGGGTTTAGTTAGTGGATGTTGAAAGTACGTTACTCTCTGGATTATGCATCTGAGAGGTGGAAGATGTGTCTATCATAGATCTCGTATGCGGCTGACCTGTGCTTCTGTTCAGATGGACCATTTTTTTAAGAGCCTGGACTTCAGCAGAGATCTTGTATCGCAGTGTTTTTGTAGAGCATTGAGGTCAGCAGTGTCTTTAGTGAGCCAATATGAATAGCAACACTGAGAAGTTGTGAGGCCTGCAGATTTGAGGGGGTGACTCTGCAAAGCATGGAAAATCATGTGGATGAGGGAGAGTAAGTGTGATGTGATCATTGTCTGCATTGCATTGACACGTGAACCTAGAACATGCGGAGGGGAGAAAGAGAGATCTCAAAGGATTAAAGTTGCTTCTTACAGAAAATGAATCTCATTTTTTCCAGCTTTGGTGGCTGCAAAAGAGCTGTGTCATGCAAGGGCCCCTCCCAGAATAGAAGCAGCACTGGGTTACAGTGCTTTGAGTCCCAGTTGCCAAATGTACATGGGACTATACAAACTTTGCCATGTTTAGGGTGGAGCAGCCAGTAACCAAATAGAAGGGGATGAGAGTATTGGGTCTGAGAGTTCAGTTCAATCACCACCAAGCTCCTAATGTGGAAGTCATAGAAATTCCAGCAGGGATTAAACATGTTACATAAAATATATCGGTTTATCCCTCTTTTGAGGGATGCATAAACCTACTTCTGTAGAATCACTGGTGTTTGTTAGCCATCCTGTGAGCTCAAAAGCAGGGATCTAACTCTCCAATTGCATGTTGCAGGAATATTCCACTAGGGCCAATTGGTGTTAAAATTGCCACGTGTCATTAACACCTTGCAGAGCAGTCAGGTCCTTTGGTTCTTCAGATATCACCTAGATCATCTCTGTGCAGAGCAACCTTTACGGAGCTTAGTGTATCTGCTCTGTGTATTAGAAAGGTCAAGTCGACCTGGGTGAGATTTGGACCTGTGGCTCCAGAGAGTCTACAGTGTGAAAACATAAGGCTTGGGCAGGCAATTAGCCTTCCCTTTTAAAAAGAACTGAAGATAAGAGGAGATTATAGAACCTAATAGCGCGTACCTAATTTTTGGGAGCACAGACCGTGACTGTGACTGCTTGGTCAAATCCAGTCTTGACTTGTCCGTATGGCAAGGTGCGTGCTTCAGGCAGATACAGAAGGAAGCAGCTGGGCTGGTGGTGTGGACCTGAACTGTCATGGCAGTTGTGTGCATGGCTAAGAGATTCAGCTGGTACTTCTAAAAGTATTTTGCATGAAAATATGTTGTGCATGGGGTCACCACACGCAGAGAAACAATGCCTGCTGTTAGCTATGGTATCGCTGCCCGTAAGGCTGCATCTTTGCACCTTTGTTGGAAGAAGCTGAAAGACTGCGGCTGGGGAGATGTGTGCTTTCCTCCTGGTGAAGGGCAGCAGACTCCCCAGAGAGCAATGAGGTGATGGTTAAACAGGCTGAGGGGGGATAGGATGGCTGGTGGGCCTGGCAAATTTGGGACCCGAGGGAAAGGCATGAAGCTGTGTTAGGGAGGTTCAGGCTGGATATTAGGAAAAGGCTCTTCACCAGGAGGGTGGTCGGGCACTGGAACAGGCTCCCCAGGGAAGTGGTCATGGCACCAAGCCTGCCAGAGCTCAAGAAGCGTTTGGACAATGCTCTCGGACATAGGGTCTGATTTTTTGGGTGGTCCTGTGGGGAGCCAGGAGTTGGACTTGATGATCCTTTTGGGTCCCTTCCAACTCAGGACATTGTAAGTGGTTTCCCTGATCTCCTGTGTACATGATCAGATGGTGCAAACCCTATCTAAGCAGTATTGTTCCCTGTAGACTATGCCATTTTGAGAGGTTTTTAATTTTTTTTTGCTGGGTGCTTATCTTTCAGTCTTAACCAGCTGCAATATGAAGGGGGCAGCAAATTTCCCTGAATCCAATGTGTTACCCTGAAGAGCTTTGCTGAATTCCTGCCGAATATTTCACTTTATGCAACCAGCAAACTCTTCCATCAGCTGGAAGCCTGCATGGCATTTGCTGCTCGTATCCTTACCCGACCCGGGCATTCAGCAAACATTCCTCCAGCAGGCTGTCATGTTTCTCAATGCCCCGATCAGCAGACACTCACACATTCCTTCCTCTGGCCAAACTGCCTTCAGCTTCCTGCCAGTCTGAAATAGCTCTGCTCGGTGGAGCTTCTGCTGTGACACGTTTTTTCCTGATGTCCCTGAGACTGAGCAGGGCGAGTCCAGCTGGGCTTGACCCACCAGGTGGTGCTCTGCTGATAGCCATGCTGCTCGTCACATTTTGCAACGTTTCACCTCTCTTATGAGCGTTCCCGTTACAGGAGAATTAGGGCACCATGTACTACTGCTGTTGACCACTTCTGCTGGCTTCCCTGGGAAGAAGAGCAAAGCTTTGTTTCAGTGACTTTCTAGGCTTACGCTCTGACATCTTGATATTCTCCAAGAATTGCTCCAGGAAGCACCTATCTTCTTTCTAATGTTTCTTTCTACCTGTAAAAACATGATTGATACTCAGGGACTGTCCTGCAGAAGGCTTTGCCACCTCATTGGAATGTGGTCGTCATCTCCCTGCCAATGTTGTCAACTGGTGTAGTCTCCTCTAGGTGGGTATCATCTCAGAAGCCTGCTATGCCAGTAAGTAATGGCACTGTTCTCGTGTTGGGCCAAACCCTTGGTTCTGGGTGAGACTGCTCCTTGAACAGAGCCTGTGAAGTAGAGAACAGGAGAGACTTTGTGCTGAACACCTTATGGTCTCTTGTAAGCAAGGCTGAGCTTCTCTGGTGTTTTAAGTTCGTTCTGTGAAGCCTATCCCCTTGCTTAATTTATGCAGGGCTGCGTTACGCTTCCAGTCTAGCTTCCTTTCTGTTTCCAGCATGTTGCAGGTTCCTCTGACATCAGTGCCCAATTCACTGCAATATCCCTTTCCAATAAAAGGTGGCATCAGAGGGTGGGGAAGCTCTGCACATCAGTGCCAGAGCAGCTGGGATGGAGAACAAATGCTGCTTTTCCTGGGTATCAGGATAAGAAAATGGAGTTGTGCTCTGAGCAGGAAGCAGGCATGCTTGGTGTGGGTAAATTGTGTTTGGGAACTGATGAGAAACCTGGGAAAAGGGAGAAGTCTGATGACATATGTGTTTTTGGAGGGTTTCATGTTACATTGCTGGAAATGTATTCAGAGATATAGATAAAGCACTTAAATTTTTCAGGATAAGTAATTAGATATTTCATATGAAAGCAGGCAGGACTGACCTGGATGAGTGTGCTACAGAAAGCAGTCTTGTGCTAGGGAGGGGTTTGCTAGAAAGTCCTTTACAGATTTGAGATTTCATCTATGAATATAATGAAGTAAAGGGGGATACTCCTTCTAAAGTTAGTCTTTGTGAATATACCTGCTCTTCTTTCTGTGCCTACCAACTTTCTGCTGAGTTGTTTGAAAATCCCATTAAACGTAGATTTAAATACCCATGGCCAAAGCTGGTGAGAAAATAAATTTCCATTCTTTGGGAAATGCTGACGCTTCAGAATGTGTTGTTGTCCAAAATAGGGTCAGAAAAGAAAATTTCAAAGTGTTCTCTGGAACAGAGATTTGAAAACCACTGTTTCCTTGTTGTTTTCACAGTTTAAAAAAAAAAATAGGAAGTGAATAGTATTATTATGATGCATTAAAAGCCTAAATGGAAAAAAAATTAGTTTTAAAACCAAAACCCACTCCAGCTGAAAAGATTCCAGAAGCTTAGAGTCACCTCAAAGTAAGGTCTAATTGATTCAGCTACTTTTTGTTGATGGAAGAATTGTTTCAACCAGCTCAGTCCAGCGTTACTGTTTCACTGCTAGCTGCATCACAGATGCTCTGAATTTTCTGGCATAGCTGAGGTCAGGATTTTTGATTGGTCTGTTATTGTTTTAATGAAGAATTGTTTTTAGTATCTAGTTAGTCCTCAGGACACTGAGGACTATGGAGTAACTCTTGCTGCAGATCTGGATGGTTTTTAAGTATGTGCCTTGGCTTGAGTTGCTGGAGTTATGAGCTCTAAGAATATTGAGCAGCTGGAAAAGCAGCTGCTGGATGCAGAAGGGTTAAGGTGTGTGATACCCGAATAGCTGTGGAGATGGCATGCTGCAAACTAAGCTACAGAAAGGGATCTAAGTTTGAAGATGCTGTGCTGTAAGACCATGCACTCCTTTGTACTGGGAGAGCGCTTAGCACTGAGGCTCTGAATCAAACTGGGGTGCTTAAAAACGGCTGTGATCACTTTGTATTATTTAATGTTGGTATCGATGTGATTCATTTGTTCCCTAGGAACTTCCTGAGAAAGCATTCCCATTCCTAACCCACCTCCTTTGCAATGCTGCCTAGATTTTCCCCCCAGTTCTTTTCTGTTTGCAGTGTTTCTGCTCAGATTACAAGACAAGCCCATGATATCACCCGCTATGAGCTGAGGCTAAAGGGGCTGGGTCTTGGGAGGGGTTTGCTTGGCTAACTCTAGTGAAATTTGCCAGGAAGCAGCAGCTTCTTGCAGCATATTTCTCTGGCTGCAGGATATTTTCCAGCGCAGAGGGGACCACTCAGACGGCGAGCTCAGCCCAGAAGAAAGAACTTCAGGAAGCACGGCAGGACAGGAGTCTCCCCCAGCACAGCCTACCACTAACTCCAAGGTAAATGCAGTCCCCCGGAGACTGCAAGCCAGAACAGTGGCATTATTGCTAGAGAGGAAGGGGCTGATGAATTAGTTTAAACATTTCTAACCCTCTCTTGCTTCAGGGCTGATAGTTTGATTTCACTTCTTCTCTTTTCTCTTTCAACTTGTTTTCTTTCTCTCCCATCAGTTATTAAGCGTGATGTTTTGACACAACAGGCTGGGAATGAGGCAGATGATTCTTCTAATTCCTGTCTCCTGAGACTTGATTTGGCAAGGTGGGATGACACAGATATTCAATGTCACTTTGCAAAGATGTTGTGACCAAGTTAAAGATTTTCTCCCCTTGCTTGCTCACGGGCATGCACTAATGAAGTAAAAAAGACATGTTGTAAACTGTCTACAAGTTGAGGCAATGCATATTCTGTAAGATTATTAAAATGTGCTTGATTTAGACCAGAAAGCTACAGTACATGCCATCAACATTGTGTAAATGTAACCGGCTAAACTTCAGAAACAGTTTAAATTCTCCTCTCTGAATAACTGCGCTCTTTCAGAGGAAAAGGCTTTAGTGCAGATGTTTCCCATTGGCAGAAGGTGTTTAAAACAGATATATCCCTAGTTAAGAAACTTTTCTGCTGTCATGCTTGGGATTCACAGCCCTTTGCAGAGCAGCCTTCAGCCTACTGGCAACTTGTATTACTTAGGCTGTTTTATCATGAAGCGATCACAGAAGTTTTCAGGAAGGCTCCAGGATATGCAGTGGTATCCACCTGAAAAGTTGCAGCACAGAAACACGGGACTGTTTCTGTCCAGAATGAACACAGCTGAGGTTGGTTGAGTTCCGATTCTTCAGCATGCACACAGATAACTCTGCCTTCTTGTAGATTATTTTTTGTTGTTTAATTTAAAAAGGTGTTACTGGGGGCGGGGGGTAAAAAAAGATCTAAAGACCAATACGGTTTAGAAGACTATACAGAGAGATCCTAGTTTAGCTGTCTGGGAGCAATAGTAGGAATACTGGTTAGCATCTCTGTATTCGGCTCATAATGATGACATTGCAGTGCTTTCACATTTGTACTGAACAGGGGCTGAAAGTAATTTGCTTTAGGGTATTGAACCACCCACAGTGGAATTTCCTTGGTTGGAAGCTAGAGAGCAGTTAGAAAACATAAAATGAAATATTAGCACGAGCTACTGTAATAGCAGAGCACATAGGGAGAAACCACATCTTTAACATAGTGTGCTGGGTGCTTGTTGCTGCAGGAATGAATTTCATGATCTTTAGTTCTAAGTGCACGATGATGTTGGAGAACACCCCCAAAAATGGGTTATTAATATGAAGTGCAGTACTTCAGTCAGGTGGTGATGAGGCTCAAGATAACTCGAAGAATGTCTACTCTCCAGTCAAATCCAGTGTGGCATTTTGTGAACGCTGGGGCAGGATTGCAGAGGTGAGGTCTTCAGGAAAACCTTCAAGAAAATTTTAGCAGTTTGGAAACACCACCAAGATTGAAAAGAGTCTTAGTGATGTAGTAGAGGACAATGCCTTTGTTTTCAACAGGGTGCTTTAGTAGAGAAGCCGTGCATTTTACTGAAAGTGCTATCCTTTTGCAAGTTAAGCAGAGACCCCAAAATGCATGCTTAGTAATGTTCTCTGTGCCTTCTTTTCAATAGGTTGATTCCCAAGATTATTGTCTTTACCTTACTGTACCACTAACTTTCCTCCTGTTTTTTTTTTTCTGTTTCTTGCTTTTGTGTTCATTGTAACCTTTTATCTTTTCTCCTCCTGAACTGTTTCATAACATCTTTGGTGCTGTTTAAAAACACAGTGATGTCCTTTCTTAGAGATGGCAACTTCAGTGTATGGAACCATTTAGCAGATCACCAGACAGCAGGTTTGCAAAGCACTTTCTGTGGAATGCTCTGAGAGCATGTGTGCGTGTTTGTGCAGATGCATGTTTACTATGAATGTCTGCAAATATACACATTGAGAAAAATCCCACTCCTAATCTGTAGTAATGCTGATGGAAGTTTGTTATTTCAAGGCAAAAGAAAATTGGAATGCAGACAGGGGTAACAACACGATGTTCTGAAGTCAACCTGTTCTGCGTCTGCACAAAAGATGGGTTAGGCTCTATTAATTAAGACAGCATTTACACAGGAGTGTGAGGGGAACCTCATTTTTGGAGGATATCTAGTATTTGCTAATGCTCTTCAACCTTAGGTAATGCACATATGTGTTCTGGCTCTGTGAATGTGTGTCAGCTGTGGATTTTAATGCAGTACCTTTTCATAAGGTCTTTATTCATGAACTGATCGTGTACTCTTAATGAAAAGAGGAGTTGAATCCTGTAGCTCTAGTTGCCACTGCTGCTTTTGCTGAGTATAGTCAGATTGCTTGTTCATGTTAATAGCATCCACTAGCTGCAAATTAAAGAACTTATACTACTTGTTTCAAAAAAAAAAAAAAAAAACACTTTCTATTTAACTGTCTTGGAAGTATATTTGGGAATAAGTTCTGTTTGCTATTAAGAGTGCAGCACAAGGTCTGTGGAACAGCCAGCTGGTGCTGGCCAGGAGCCTGAGTGTTGTCATGATTCACATCTCTGTTCGTCTTCATTCTTCAACACCAGGCAGAAGGAAAAGATAAGGAAAATAAAGATTTTCCCCAAATGAAGCATATTTGAATCGCAACTGCGACATGGAGAGAAGATGCTGCATGTGTCCATCTGATCCCTGGGCAAGTTTTTTTGCCTTCTGAGGTAAATGAATGCATTAAGGGGCTAAAACTGAAAGCAAATGTGAGTCACTTCAGTTGAAGAAACAGATCTGAGAAGAGATTGCAGCCTGGATTTGAAAGCTGTAAGAAGCGTTCAGCTGAGCCCTTTTGTGAAACATGCTGACCATGGAATTGGGTGTTTGGCACTGCAACTATTGTGTCCATGCAACTTTGGAGAGCAGCATATTTCTAAAGGTTTGGATCTCTTTGATCCAATCAAATGATAATGGAGGGGGCTTTGGTTAGGCAAACTTCCACAAACACTGATTTTTCTGTGGTCAGACCTGTAGCAGTCTTTTAAAAGAAAACACAAGCAAAGTGCCTTTTCTGTCCTACTCTCATAACTAATGCGTTTGTCCATCAGGGCTTCTCTTATTGTGTCTAGCTTCAATAGCAAGCGATGGCAAGCAAGCCTATGGGTTTGAATTGTGTAAGCTTTACCTCTGCTCCCAGAGCTCATACTGGGACTTTGTTCTCTCTTTCCCTGCAGCAACCCAACAGGCTGGAAGAAGCAGATTGCATTTGTTAGCTTCCCTGATGTAAGTGATTGTTGAATTTGCTACTTGTTGCACTTGGCCAGTTTGCAGTAATGTGAAATTTGCTTTCTTGAGGTAACTCTCAGCTCCCTGGTGGCAGGTTTTGGTTCCTCAGCAGCAACAGCTCTCTAAAGTGACTTATGAAAGCCCTATGCTAATCAGAGAGATCCAGGGAGACCGAGTGAAAGGGCTGAGCAAATGGAATCAACTAAGTGGTACTGGCTAGTAGGCGTTGGTTCTTTTCTCCTCAACTGTGAGAGAAATGCAGAGGAAATGCAATCCTCTGTGTGATCACTAGCGGATAATATCTCCATCCTTCTGGCTTGCAGAATCTATGGATTTGTAAAGTACTAAAACATTACCCTGAAATGATCTCTGCTGTCCTTGCTTGTTCTAGGCTCTGTGTTGAATCCTATACAGCATTCTAATGAAAAATCCTGTAGTTTATGGTTTAGATATCTCCAGCAGTTCGTTCAACTTCCACCTTTAGCGTGCTCTCTGGATTGCCCAGCCTTTGCTGCCCCTTCTAAAAGTGTCTATGTACTGAGACTAGAACGGGCTTTCCTTGACCCATCAAGTGTAGCAGGATGGCATCTCATCCCTGAGGAGGTCACCCCATAGTCACAGGACACTGTACTCCAATTTCATTATCAAGCCCATGCTGTTCTGCTCTGCTCCAAGGCAGGTTTGGTTACAGTGAAGTCAATCTGAAGGATGGCTGGAGATCTATAGGGAGATAGTTAACAGTGGTGAGGATTTTCTGGTCACCCCAGTCAATGTGTCTTTTGGAACAAAGGGAGAATATATCTCAGCTCTTATCAAAGCTAGTGGTAACATTTCCATTCACTTCAATAGTACTGGAGAGGGGCCAGTGTGAATTGCCTGTCTGTTGGCTGGAGAACTGCTTCCACAGCAGTGGGAAATCCTGTTCCTGTGCCATTCCCGTGCTTGCTGTGGGATGTGCGAGCATGCCTGAGGAATGCGCTTTGGGCGACGGGGCATGGAATTGAACATGCAGGGCATACAATTAGTGTGGTACCGTTTCAAGTGGCTGAATACCAACTGTTTGGTACTCCTGGCCAAGACCCAGGCGCACCAGCAGTGGTCCGGGTGCTAATTGTCTCTTCCTCCTGATGGATGCCCTGTGTCACACAAGTCAAATGGAGCATTGCTGGATCTACAGTCACAAATCAACCACTCGAGACTTTCCTTTTGTTGTCTGGAGAAGGAGGGGAGCAGGAATGCTGGTATTTCTGGCTCTGTCCTAGGTGATCTATTGTTTTGATGATTTGGTGAAATTAAAAAGGGATTCGTGCTGGTTGGATAAGCTTTTGATTTGGGGAGATGAATAGCGTATTAGTTTCACCTGGTGAATTCTCTGAAGAAGTAAAAGCTCAACATTATTTTGAAATGAAATTGTTGCACACTTCCCTGTAAGCCTGTGTGTCCATCTGTTCCTTTCAAGACTCGAGACTGAAGCCCTGAAAAGGGTTGAGTCAGCAGCTTGCAGGAGCATGCCTTAAAGCCTTAAATTACAAGTTAAGTGATGGAGAATCATCGTATGGCCTGAAGTATGGGATGGGGAGCCAGGAGACCTGGAGTATTTTCCTGGCTTCTCCACTGACTTTCTTCAGTAAGTTTTTAATGCCCTGTCTTGGATTCTTTTGAATGGGGAGACCAAACTATATACTTTTAAGATTACGTCATTAATAAGTCTGGAGGCTATTAAAGAGAGGATTTGAGGGGAGGAATGAGCCCTAAAGTAAAGGGAATAGCCAGCACAAAGCAAACATCCTGCAAATCTAAGCCTAGATTTCTTCTTAGGGAGTTCAGCATGTGCAGCTCTCTTCAAGACTTGCAGGAAAAATGTGTCCAGCTCTTGGTCGTAGCAGATGAGCAGGTTTATCTAAAAATTTTTCGTATTAAATTTTGTTGTTGTAGCTTATAATGCTATGACAAAAGTGCGTGCAGTTGGCTCCTATCTGATGTTGTCCATGTATGTATCTTTAAGTGCTCTTACATGAATCTGTCGCTGTCATCGGTGTTCTCATTGAAGAGTGGTGGTTGTTTCCTTTGGTACTGGTGCAGTACAACTAATGGCTTGTAGCTGAGGGGAGAGACTTCAGGGAGAGCCAGGAAAGGGAAAATCCAGGACTTGTGTGGCTGTTGTGATAGGGAGTGAAAGAAGTGTTGTAAAATCTTCTGTCTTGTCTCCTGATGAAAGCTGCACGGCCATCTCGCCCAGACGGGATGAATGGATGCCTCCGCCAGAAGATGCCCAAGCCTCTCCTGTGCCATAACTCCCTGTTGCCCTCCTGAGCAATCTCGAGAGGAAGCAGAAAGCTGAGAGCTCTTTTCAATGCTGCACTGTTGGCAGCTGGAAGCTGCTGGGCTCCTGAAGTTTACCCATTGTACCTGGGCTGCTGTTTCTTGTTGAAATACTGAAATATTCCTGTGCTCAAACTCCATAGGATTTTGCTTCTCCTGACATCATGACTTAGGCTGAATAGTTTCTCTTAAGCACCTTGATAAACAAGACCGCTGGGTATGCGAGGTTTTATTTCTGGGGTGATGCAAACACTGTGAAAGCTTTGTCTTTTAGTGTTTGAATGTGCAACTATTTTGAAGCGGATGGTAATAGGACCTGGAGGAAAAGCAGGCTGTGGTTGCTAGTACACACTGCAGTGTTGTCTCCTGAAGCATGTGAAGCTGCTGTTCTGGTCTTACGGAGAATTCCTCTG
Organism: Anseranas semipalmata; assembly: GCA_013399115.1. NCBI lineage: Eukaryota > Metazoa > Chordata > Aves > Anseriformes > Anseranatidae > Anseranas > Anseranas semipalmata. The sequence goes on from VXAA01002388.1 coordinate 895,990, forward strand.
AGATTCACTTCCACCAATTCAATGGGACTAAAAGGGAGATTTTTGAATGTTTTTCCAATACCTCCTCCTGGGCCCTCTAGAAGCCTCATCTGATCCTCCAAGTATCCTGATGAAGATGAGATACAATGCTGCATGACCTGAGCACAAAGCGTGCGTGCCCTGCGTCATTTTCCTCGGCGAAGGTTCAGGGTTGCATTCACATGGGCTTGTTAAAATACCTTTCTGCTAGTCAGACTTCCCTCTGTGGAGCGGGGGGCTCTCAGGCAACCTTATCCTCCCTCCCCAGGTTTTCTTAAGTTCTATGGTGAATGGTTTTTCATAGTCTCGCGTGACTCTGAAAGTCTCTAAGCTTTTGGGGAACAAAAGCAAATTAACCTGCAGTTGCCTTTCAGAGTTTTAGGGCTCCTGGGGTGCTGACCCACCAGGGCTTTGCCAAGTGTGAAAACTGCATCTGCAAAATTTGCTATAATCTTAAATTAGTACCTCCGTGAGTAATCTCGGTACCCATTAAAGTAACCTGGAAGTCTGTTGTGCCATCCCAGCCCCGCCAAGCTGCTCATGGACTGTGAGGTCTCCCAGTGCTGTGAATTTTTAAAAGGCTCTGGCATCTTGCAGTGGTCTGTCTGCTTTATTAATTAACACTTCAGGGAGCACTGCTCTCAGCTGGTAACTATTACATCCTGCCTCTGAATGGTTTCCCCAAATTGTTGTGTCTTTTGGCTGAAGTCCTTCAGCAAAATGACCCAAGAGCTTTGGTTTGAATAGAAAGCAGTCCTGGAAATTGGAGTTGCACAGCTTTTAGCTATTCCTGGCCTCTGATCACGAAAGACCCCTATTAGCTGGAGCACGGAGCTGACCGCTGGTCACTGTTTGCCTTGGCACAAGAAGGACAAAGTGAAACAAGCTGAGCTGCTGGTTACACACTGTTTGTCGGTCCTTTTCTCCTGTAAAATATTCTTATTTAGGTTACTATTGAGCTTTCTGGAGCATCATAAAACAAGAACTGTAAGCTAGAGGGGAATTTGGCATCTCCTGTTAATTACGATGACATGCCTTATCTTTTGAGAGCTTCCTTCAGGACCTGACCATAAGGCTGCTCACCACAGATTATCTGGCTTTGCCTTCTCAAATATCCTTCGTGTGGCTGCCTGCTACGCAGCAAGACCATGCAGATGCTTCACAAGGTCCCAGCAATACGGAAACAGTACCGTGTCCTTGTGCGTGCGGGACAGCCACGAGAAGGCTGCAATGACTTGGTTAGAAACCCGACCGTGTGGCTTTCAGCTCAGTCAGGGCCCTGCTACTCCCCGTCTTAGTTCTTGGAGAGAGACATTTCAATCCAACTTAGTTTTTGATTAATATTTGCTGAAGCTTTCTAAATCCAATTTGTGCAGTAGCAAAAAACAACAGCCACGGAAAATGAAGTAGGTTGAAACAGATGTTTAAAGAAGATTGGAGCTGAAAACCAGATTTTCTGAAGACCATTATGCTTGCGGTTCTGCTGGGCTAGACGTTACCCCCCTCTTCAGTATTATAGCTAACATACGTTGTTCTTCTGTGTTATGATCTAAGGGTGTTACTTTATTTTTTTATACTGTTCACAACAATTGCTGCCCATGTGTTTATCCTCTGGGCTAAAAACTACCTTGTATCCATGAAAAACATTGTAAGAGGTTTCTTTTGAAATCCTTGCTAGTAGGTATTGAAGTCGGGCATGTCTGACGAGTACTAATGTGCCTTGACTCAGGAGCCTTTTATTTTAACAGAAGGCATCTCCTGCCCTGCTGACTGCATTTGCTTTGGGAAATCCCCTTTGTTTGCTGCTGGAGAGGAGCAGCCTTGTGAAAGTGGTTTTACTTCCTTCCTCTCTGCCTCTCCAGCTCTCTCCGACATGGGGCAGGACTTTTATTCCTCTCTCAGCCTCACCTCCTGACCTGCAAAAATTGGAAAAATACCTTGTCTCCATGCCAGCATTTCTTTGAATGCCTGATGAAAATGTACAAAACTCAATCTGATGAAACCACTGTGAGAGTACCTGGCTCATTGAAACCAAAATTTTACTGTCTTAGAAGTTTTTGCCCCATATTCCCCCTCCCTGATTTTGTTAGATCTACTGTAAAGTCTCCCCCTGCTTTTCCTGTTCCCTCCCCTGATATCCAGTGCTAGCCTTTTAACTCAAGTGCTTTTATTTTATGTGTGTGATTCTAATGCAAATGTCTTCCATCCCCATGTCTCAAAGCACATCAGGAGGAAGCCCTGTGTAACACCAGGGGAAACTGAGGCAGAGCGCTGCAAGTGACCTGCCTGAGGTCACATGGCAGGCTCATGCTAGAGCTGAGATTTGAGCTGAGTTGTCCTGAATTTCAGGCTAGTTCCCTGGTATTTCTGATACATCTGCTCTCTAGCTTGGAAGGCTGCTTAATGCGTTTTGTTGTGTCTTTGAGTGTGTGTGATCTTCTGGTCACTTTTCTGGGGGAGCTGAGCCCCAGCAAAAACACTGGAGGATTTTTGCTTCTTGACATCTGTTTTTGGAGCCCAGTCTTTCCCCCTCTCCCTCCCCTTTGGTGGTTGCCAGGAAATAATGGAGCTTTAAAGGGCTGGGGAGCTGTTTCCCACTGCGCTCTGGCATTGCTTCATTTGGAAACTATTCAACCATCAACCTCCACGTGTGCTACTCGACCACTCCATGTGCTGGGTGGGAAGTACGTGAGTGGGAAGCGGGCAGAAAATCACCAGCCTTTAAACCTTGCATACTCTCCGGATGAAATTCCTCAATGAGTCAAAAAGTTGCTGGTTCATACTTGAAATGGCTAGCTTATATAAAGATGCAGCGGTTGGGGGACAAGTGAGTCCCAATCCAGACTTAGCAACCAAAAACTGGAGACCATTAATGCTAGTCTGTCGGACAGGCAAGGTTAGGTGAGATTGCATCTGCAAAGTGTCTGCCTCTGGTAACATGCGCCGAGTCTCTGCAGAGGAAACTGGATATGTGCAGTGGCAGAAATAAGTCTTCTATCATCATATTAGGAAAATAGATTTCAATATGAATACCTCACTTCTGACCACATTATGGTGTATTTTATTACCCTTCTGGTTTTCCATTGTATAAGTGATGGTTTGAGCTTCTTTTTTTAAAGGGGGTGTGGGGAAAAAAATGGTTCAGTTCTGTCCTGGTTAGATTTGAACCGAAGTTGGCCATAGGTTGCTAGAGGCACCGAACTACTGGATTTGCAGCAGAATAGGAAAGTCCTGTTGCTAGCGTTTGTGACCTGTAGAATTTTTGGAAAAAATATTTTCCGGCCAAAGCGATTTGGCAATTTGGCCTAAAATTGCAAATGGTTTTCATGGGTTTCTTTCCATTTTCTTCTCCCACCCCACAAGAAATAATTTGCTTGACTTTGGTTTTTACAGGCAGCATTGGACACGGTCTCTTCCATAGGTTTATCCCCTGCTGAAGCAGGAGGTATAAAGTCCACACCGTTACCAAACCTTACTCAAACTTTCCTTTCATTTCATTTCAGGACAGCCACACAGTACCTACCTGCACTGATCAGCAGCTGCTAGCAGAGGATTTGGCTCTGAGAACTGTGAGCACTGAAAATGGAAAGATTCCTGGGTTTTAACCATAACCACTGTTTCATCATGCTGTTCTACATCTCCCTGAGCCCGCTGGGCTTTGCCCAGTATGAACACTGGCCCTACCTCCCCGATTACCCTGAGCCACCCCCGCAAGTCTACCAGCCCCCCCAGAGGCCAGCAAATGTTCCCAAAATCCAGCTGCGGCTGGCAGGGCAGAAGAGAAAACACAACGAAGGCCGAGTGGAGGTGTTTTACAGCGGCGAGTGGGGCACAGTGTGCGACGATGACTTCTCCATCCACGCTGCACATGTGATCTGCAGGGAGCTGGGCTACGTGGAGGCAGTGTCTTGGCTTCCGAGCTCAAAATATGGAAAAGGAGAAGGTAAGGCAACTCTGGAGTAATAGCAGTGTACTAGCTGTCTCTCTATCCCCAGTAATTCTTGACCTGACTATCAAATTTAAGATGTGGTGATATTTCCTACAAATGTAACTGGAATTGCTTCCTGGTGAAGCAGTGCCTCTTTAAATCAATGTCTCATTAGATTAAACAGTTTAAATAATAGGTGTTTGCTTGTTTTGATTGGAACAAGCTAAGAAAGGACCGAAGAGCTGAAGGAGCAAATCTTAGTGTGTGAGCTCTGGCAGGGGATGCTTGGGAGCAGCTGGCAGTGGATGAGGGTAGGAGGCTCTCCAGCAGCCAGTATGACTAGTCAAAAGGGAAGCTGTGCCTGCAGATGTAATTTACAGATGGTCCATTTCCCTATTCACACTTCCATTGCCTTGCAGTGAGTCAAACAGAGCCTCTAAACACTCCTTCCTCGTGTTCTTTTTTTCCTCTGAACTGTTTGGGCTCTAAATAGATTGCCTATGCAATGCTATACAAATCTTTTTTTTTTTTCTCCTGTTATCCTCTCAAGAGACATATGCACCATATTCTGCAATGCAGACTAGCCTATAAAACCCCAAAGGGGTGTGCACGCTTCATGTCCTGTATAGGACTACATTTATAACGATCCTTTGGGACACTCAGGCTGGTCCTGATGGGGAAGAGCTATTCACCCCCAACCCAAACTGCACATCCTTTCTTGCTCTTTGAAATTGTATGTGATGGTCATGTGGACAATTGTAGATTACACCTTATTGCATGTCATTCCCAAATATGTGCTGAATAAAGACTTGGAAAGTTGAATGTTTCCGTGTTATAGATAGTAGTAAATTCTTAAAATAATAATGCTTGAGGTAGAATAGACGTGTGACACTATACAACTCAACAGATTTGTTTAATTGTCTTTTACTATTCTGTTAGTTAAATGTTGGCCTATGGAGAATGTTTTTCTCAAAATATTAAAGCCTGGCACACTGTTGATGTAACCCACAGACAGATTATTTCCACTGCAGCAGGGATAGACGTGCTGTATGTCTGTTACTTAGCACCACTCGTTAGTGCTCACACCTATAAAATTGCCCATTAAAGAGCAAGCAGGCCTCAGCATTGACTTGACTGAAATGCAAAACCTTGAATGTTGTCCCAAGCTGTGGATTTTGGCTCTGGGGGTAGAGTAGGAGATTTCCGAGAGAGAAAGAGGCCATGACATTTGAAAACAAACCAGAAACTCATTGCCACGTGATTTGAGGGGAGCGAGTGTTCTCTACACGCTGGTTAAATCCTGATGCAGACAGCCCGTGCAGGGGGGTTCGTGCCTTCCTCAAACCTTCACGGGAGCCCTTCCTGCCCTGCTGCTTGGGGAGCATGCAGGAGGCTGGCAGATCCATCATCTGGTTGGTGATTAACCACCTGAACGTGTTAGGGCTGCTGGAAAGAAGCTGGGACAGCCAAGGGAAACAGCTCTGACGGCTCCTACAGAATCTCCTTGTGGCTCTGAAGGTCAGGCAGTCCTTTCTACCCAAAGGACATATTATTCTTCAGACAAGCAAAGCCTTGGGGATCTGAAATATGGGAATTTCTTGTTGCTCCTTGCAATTTAGGGGACAAATCTCAGGGGAGCAGCATGTGCCCAGCACGTTTCCAAAGGGAAAGCAAGCACTTTGTAAAGGTGAATCTCAGAGATGCTGTTGGTTCTTTGCTCTCGGCTGCTCCTTGGAAAATGTGACCTAAAGTTTTTGGAGTGACACCTATTGATTTTTGTCTGCTTGTCAGTCAACTCTGAAGGACCTAATTTGTTTTAATATAACATCCATGTGCATGCACACACGCACACTTTTTGCTGGAGAAAAAGTGGTAATGATAGTCTGGAAACTGGATCTGGCAATTGGTTTTCAAAGAGCACCCAAATAACAGGAGGTTCCAATCAACAGTGGTTTGTTAAATGTTCTGCAAAAACCTGCCTTTAAAAAGTGAGGGCATTTAATGAAAACTTGGAGCTCTCTCGTAGAAGAGATTTAATGAGGATTTGACAAGCAAGAAATGATGTAAAGAGAAGCCTTAAATACAGAAGGGATGATTTGGTGAGTATGATTAGAGGGCAGGGTCTAATCAGCCAAACCAAGGGGACCTGATGACACTGCTTGCTCCGAAGTGCCTGTCGTCAGAGGAGGTTTTCACTGTGAGCATGTCTGCAGCAGCGATCTCCTTCAGGCTGCTGATCCTTTGCATGCTAATGCAACAGCAAGCAGTGGCGGCATGAGGAGCTCGTGGGAGATGGACGGCATGTCCCTGGCTAGTGCTCCTTTGGTGTGACTGGTTGCTCTTGGGCTGTGGAGGAGCAGAGCCACCATGGTGAAGGCTTTGCTTGCATCTTTCAAGCATGTAGCCTTAAATATAGGATTCACTTCAATATTGAGGGATTATTTTTCTTTTTTAATACCATGCAGATAAGGGAAAGTGATGGGGCAGAGATATTTCCAGTTACTAAGTACCTGAGGTGGATTTTTGATGTTCCTTAGCGGTTTTATTCAAGCTTATTTTTGGCAGTAATCTCTTCCCCTGACATATTAAGAGCACAGCAGCCTTGCTTGCTTTCCCGTCAGTTATTAGTGCAATCTAGATTTGCCCTCTTTGTGAGTCTCAGTTCTATTTTCTTTGCCCTTCAGGGAAAATCTGGATGGACAATGTCCACTGTAATGGCAAGGAGACCACCCTGGCAGCATGCACATCAAATGGCTGGGGAGTAACCGACTGCAAACACACCGAGGACGTGGGAGTGGTCTGCAGTGAAAAGAGAATCCCTGGCTTCAAGTTTGACAACTCATTGCTTAACCAGATAGAGGTAAATGTACTTGAAAATTTGTAGCTCTTGATTAAGAGTCTCCTCCAGACAGGGATGTCTGCCACTACACATTGTTGGTTATCCCAGCTGTGCCCTATGGTTAAAGCACGTGCTTCTAGCTGGCTTCAGATGCAACTTTCAGATCTGAATTTCAGCTGTTCAAAGCATTACGTGTATAAGAAGAATTTAAAAGGATTTTTTAATAGCATAATAATAAGTAACGAGAAAATAATATTATTCCTCCTGTTTTGCAATCATTTTCAGAATTGATGGAATGGATGGATTTACAAGGAAAGATACAAAAAGATTTTTGGATTGTTTAGCTAAGCAACGATGACATGACCATGATAATTCTATGGAAATATTTGTGGGAATGGGGGATTGGTACTAGAAGTGATGAAATGAAAGTGAACAGAGGAAAATGTAGGCTGGTCACTAGGGGAAAGGTTCTGGATTATGACTGGATCAGACTGCTGGGCTGAGGTTGAGACTCCTGGGGAAATGACAGAAGCAAAATGCCTGAAACAGAGTTGAACCAGAATTGTTAGATTTCTGCAGAATAAAGATCTAGGGGGGGAATAATCCAGGGAGGAATGCTGGGCTGGAAAGAAGCTGGGCTGAGTTCTTCAAGGGAAAAAATGTTTGCTCTTTCAGATTTTCAGGATGGAAAATATCTGTGGTGACTCAGCTAACATCTCCCTTGTTTCGGATGCTATGGTGCTTCAGCATGCAAATTCAGTGGCTGCCCTTGGTTAAAATTTATCGAAAGAAACTATCCAGTAACCACAGTTGAATCTTATTTTAAGTAGAAAGGGAATCCAGGGTGTATCACATACCACAGTGTGGTTTCCATGGCTGAATCTTGGCTTTCTTCGTGATCTGAAACAAAGGATATGGCATTCTTTATCACTTTAAAGCAAAATTATTCTAGCAGTTACTTCATAGACACTGATTTAGAGAGCAGGCAGCATTCGTCAGTGTCATGGAAGGCTCCTGTGCAAGGGGGCAGATGTAGGATATCGGAACTGAAATTCTCTTGCTTGCCTTGACCTGGCTTCACTTGGCCAAGGAGGGAAAGGAGGCCTCCCGAAGGGATCCCAAACTGCCTCAGTCAGTGGCACAGCTGTTGCTCAGGGAACGAGGCGAGATCATGGAACATCAGTGATGGCTTTGGCAGACACATGCTTCCCCAAAGCCACAGTGAATCCTCGAAGCAGAGGCCTGGAAGAAAAGATGCTTTAGTCTAGACGGAGGTCGCATCACTCTGCGATGCTTCAGATATTAATCATGAAAGCCTCGGAGGGCTCTGCTTTTCCATGAGCTAAGCACTGGTGTTTGACTAATGAGTAGAACACATTGAGGTAACTGAGGGCTAGCTTGTGCTGATGCAGGAAATAGCATTGTATTTTCCCAGCAGTGACTGTTGTCACCCCGGCTCTACGTGCCGGCTTCCTAATGCTGCTGTTAACCTGCTGCTGCAGTTCCAGCGCGAGCAGCCAGCGTTAGTGCCACGGTGGAGAACGGGCAGTGCCCAGGGGCTTTCTGTGGGATGGAAGCTGCTGGTGTTTGAGCCCAGATGTGGTGCTGCTCAGGCACGAGTGGTTTTCCCTCGCATCAGTGCAATGTCATCATCTGTCTCCTGGCAGTTCTCAGCCTCTGAGATGAATCTGATGATCGCTCGTCTGGCCTTCCAGAGGCCTAAGGGGCAATAACTTCTGTCCTGTGTGAATTTAGAAGAGTCTGTAACTAATTACATTTACTTTCTGCACAGTTGCTGTAGTTTGATGCCCATCAAAGGGACAAATTCAAGAATCCAGTAAGATTTGTGTGCACTTCTCCCCTATGCATTGCTGCTCAAGTCTTCTGGAAAACCTAGGACCACAGTGTTACTTCTGCTTTGCAAAACCAGGCTGATTTTTCTCATATCCCTTTAAAGTCACTGGGAGCTGAAGGGTTCTTTTTTCTGCTGGTTTTAATGCAGCAGGATTAGGGCTAAAGGTGATGTGCCGTAAATTTTTTAAATGCCATTGTGGAAGTACATTTCAGTCACAGCTAGCTGTCAAATGTTTAAACTCTTCCCCCCCTCTTTTAGCTTTCCTTCTGTTCTTAATCTTTGCTTTATCTCGTTAGCAGCTGGCATGACATAGTTTGAGTCAGAGATGATGAGAAGGGTTACTCATAGGGTCATAAACTCCAAAACAGGGAGGTCAAAAGGCTTGTGTGAATGCAAGTTGAAAGTCTCTGCCCTCTCTAACATGCCTGGGAATTCTGCACATCATACCTCACATTCACCAGAGGAAACATCATTGTTTTGTAAGCTGCTGGGTTCTTCAGGCTGTAGCCCACTGCTTGCCCCACTGATGTTTCCCCATTGGAATGAGATCAGGGATTGAGGGACCTGGAATTTTTTACAGAGCAGCGATGCTGTGGTCAGGTCTCTCCACCAGTCCCACTGGCTTCAGCTGTCTATTAAATACATTATTAAATTATTATTAAATACACAGGCTCTGTGCATCATCTTGAATTGCACCTCTCAGTGCTGCTTTCCCACACTAGTTAGTAACAACCGTAATGATTCCCAAATGGATCTGAACGGTTGCAAACCGATATTTTTACAGCCAGCAGATTAACAGGAGCAGGCGCTGGCTTCAGCGTACATTCATGTGTCAGGGTGTAAACTGCAGTGGGGAAGGAGCAGCAGCTTTGTTCTGCCTTCCTGGGGAAACACGTGCCCTGGGCAGCCTGGCTAACCCACCACCGAACGTGTGCCATTGCACTCGGATTTCTCCCACCTGCAATAGGGAGCCCTGTGTGTTCCTGCTGCCAGGGACAGACGGACTGTCTTAAATTCATCATTTGGAAAGTGTCTTAAAGACCTTTAGTGCTAAGTTCTCTGGGGGCTGCCAAGCACCGCTAAGATTTAACGTGGAAAGCCAGCAGGTATAAGACAACATCTGACTTCATTTTGACAAGGCTCCAGCTCAGAGGGGCTGTGCAAATTGACATGTGCTCAAATCTGGCCTCGCTTCCTAAAATCTGACAGGCAGAGAGTTCACACTCTTTTAAAAGCAACATGATAGCCCTCGAGCAGAGTTTATTTTTACTGGACAAAGTACATAACTTCATTTCCCAGTTTGGAAATGCTGTAGATAAGTTGCATAGGATGAAATTTTCCATCACCATAAACCACTTGGCTTATATATATATGCTCAGCCAGATCTTTTCCCGTCACAGCTCATATTTTGAGGGTTGCGTCATATCTCTTCCTGTCCCTGAGCCTTTCCATTCCTGCCCTGTGGGGAAGGGGCAGCGCCTGACCCTTGCTTCTGTGAGACAAGTTGCCGGTCACAGGCTGAAGTGAAATGTTTCAGTCCAGGGTGAGTGATGGAAGAGCTGCAATAAGCAGCCAGGAGATGGGCAGGAAGAGGTTAACCCTTCTAACAGGACCGGGGTTAGGGCGCGCCTGAAATCCATCAGTCTCTTGCTAAAGGGCAGAGAAAGTCCCATCATTTTTGCCTGATATTTTCCGCAGCCACTGCAGCTTTTAGCCTTGGGACTTGTTCGAAGGATTATTTCTTGGAGGGGGATGAATGCGCGTAGCAGGGCAGCCCCTGCATGGGCTGCTGGCTGGCCAGGATCAGCCTGATGCCCCATTAGCCCCGTGGCTACTGAGCTCAGCATAAGCGCTGAAGATTGCTCACCTCCTCCAGGCTAGGAGAGCAGCGTTTGCTCAATGCTAACCTGGTGTAATGACATCAAGTGCACTTCACAGAGGGGCTTTTCCCCCTCCCCTTTAAAATGGGTAGGGTAAATGTGCAGTTTCTTGCTTATGGAGAGAGCAGGGCTTGTGGTTTAGCCTTGTCTGCTATTACCTGTTTGCCTCTGGGGGCATAACGGGGTGCCCTTCCTGCTGGTATCACGTCCTCTCCCCTCCTACAGACCCCAGCTCTGCAACACTAAGCCACGCACCCTGAAAGGGTTTAAAGAAAATAATAATAGTGGCTGTGCGTGGAAGTGCCAAGCTGAGCATGCCTCAGCCGAGCAACGGTATGTGAACGTAAAGGCTGCCCGCAGCCTTGGGATGGTTGGGAACACGAGCAGGTTGGTGCTGAACCTGCTTGCCGTGGTCCTCCACGGACGCACCTGTGCGTCCAGTGCGATGTGGCCAAAGTCCCTGCTAAAATAACACCATTGTTTAACTCTGGGTTGGTCTTAGCTTGCATTTCGTCTTTTTTTTACCCACTTTATTCGTGATGGTGGCTCTTCCAGGCACTGCAGTGCGGCGGACACATCCTGAGTGGTGTCTTGGGGAGCGCGAAGGTCAATGAGGGTGAAAGGAAAAGTTTAATCGTTTTGGTTTTGAGTGCTAAAAGCATATCTGGGAACACAGAAGCTGCTTGCTGGCTCTCCTATGGAGTTTGGGAGGGGCTGACAAGAAGTGCCATAAGTATGCATGCTGCCCAGCAATAATTCAGGCTTTGTGGGATACAGCAAGTGGAATCTGCTGCGTTACCCAAAGATCTCTGAACACACCAGGTCTTGCACTGTCTTTGCCCCGGGCCAATTCTACATCTGTTGTGCAGATGGGGCAGGGGAAGTTCCAGGAGCTGACACACCTGAAAGCACAGCTAAGTGGAGGAAAAGAGCTGGGAGCAGAATCTGTGCATCTTGACTCTGTCCTGGGCTGTGCTCCTCCTGCCACTGATAAGGAGTAGTCCTGCCACTGTAAAGGTAGAGGGCAGGATAAAACCGATGCAGCGATGCAGAAGTGCTGTGCCGTTGTTGGTTGGTTGGTGTCTTGCAGTTTGCAAGTGTCTGAAAGTGGTCAGGTGGGTAACATGGACCTGCTTTAGGGTTCCTTTATATGGTGCCAAGGCCTGCTGTTTAAATGTGTGCACAGTCTCAAATGTTTTCCTAAGTCTTTGCAGGATGCCAGAAGCTCTGAAATCAAAATGATTTAATGTGTGTCCACAGAACTGTGAGCAGGGAATGCAGGCCCTGCTTTTTTAAGGAATACATGGAGCCACTTTGCGTTGTCCAAACACAGCACGAGCCCACCTGTGACTGCCTTACTGGGTTGACCAGCAATTTTAAGGCCACAGTAACTAGCTCCTACCCTTAATACATTTCTTTAATAAATGCATGGTAGGTATTTTTTTTTTTTTAACCTATCCCCCAAAACATCCTTAACAAAATATTTGTTGTCCACCCTCTTCCTCTCTGTGCACACACACAGGCTTCAAATAGGACGTGCTCTAAATATATCAAATTGCTGCAGCCGTTACGTGTTCACAAATAGGTCTGGTACCTGAGACCAGACCGTAGCTTTGGCCAGACGGTGGGCAGACAAGGTCTAGTTAAACATACCAGGCTGTGCTGCTATTTCTGTCCTCCTTTTCCCATCTGGGCATGTGTGAAGCAGAAAAATCTCACTTCAAAGCCTGGTGGCTCAAAGGGTCTGGTTATGCCAGGTTAAAAGTGGGTTGAACTATATTGTCCAGGTTTCTTAACCGGTGGGATGGGGCATCGCTGTGTCCTGTTCGGGAGCTTTCGGATAAATCGGGCTCTGTGGACGAGGCTGTACAAAATGCTCCTGTATGCTGAGCTGCTTCTAACTGCAAGGCGTGAGGAGGGGAGGAGGACAGGCACGTTGTCTGTGGCCTGGCACAAATATAAATCTTCCTGTTATCTAGCTTCTTGCCACGCAGATCAGTGGAGGCTCTCTGCATACCACGGGGAGCTGCAGCGTGGGTCGCCACCTGAGACCAGCCCTGTCTTGACTGTCCTGTTCTCAAAAATGTTTCTTGTTAAAATGGTTATTTGCCTGTTTGAGACAACAGGGTTTTAATGTCTTTCCCCTTGGTGTAAATGTTTACTTTTCTAAACATAAGCCCATGCGTAACAAATGCTGATGTTTTGTGTGTCGAGAGGGGATTTCAGCAGCTGTTCTGGAGCTAACTTGAGGCAAATATTAATTAAGCTGCTGTTGTGGTAAGCCACCATGTTTCTTTATTGCTGTAATTTTAAAGCGTGTGTGTGGGGTTTCTAACTGCCTGCCTCCGTGGTTTCTTTGTGATGGCCCACGGCATGCCAAGGTGCTGGGTTTGCTGGGCAGAGCTGGTGCTTGTCAGCCGTGGAGCTGGCGGGGCCAGGAAAGTGCCACAGCTGGCGTTGGCTTGCTGCTGTTCCCTGGTGAATACAGTTAACCCGTCTGTCTCCCCGTGCTGACCGTATTCAGGGCCTGGGTAGCTGACAGCCAGGGTGCTGGATGCAATTAACTGCTTCTCTGTTATGCAACACAATAAACTATCTAAGCCTGAGAACACAGAGTATGATCTTGTTCTGTTCTGCAGTGCAAAGGTCAGGTAGTAAATTTGGCTAGCTTACAGCGCCTGGTCCAGATTGTCTTTAAAATAGCTCCACAGAAAGGAAACGGAATGCAAAAGCTTTGCTCATCATGAAAACCTCAGTCCATGATGCTCGCAGACCTGAGCAACATCCTATCCTGAGCTGAGCCTCCTGCCGTGCCAAAGTATCTCCAGGGTTCAGTGCTCCTGCCTTCTCTTGCTCGCTTCTGTCAACAGCATCTCTTTTCTCTGGTGCTTTTCATTAGCCTGCTTTGCATCGGCAATCAGGAGGCTGCTGCTGAAGCATTTCATGGTTTAGCAAAGGCCTCGGCTTTTGTCATTTATAATCTGCACTGTATTTGCTCCTGGACCCTAATCCTAAATTGCACTCTCATCCCTTACCCTTTTGTACTGCAAAATCCCAGAACAAAAAGTGCTCACAGTCCAATTCAGCGTAATGTTCCCAGGGGATTGCTATCCCCCATAGGCAGCCCGTCTTTGTCTTGCAGCATCCCTTCACCATGTTTATATAACAGCTGGGACCTTGTTAGTGACTCAGAGGCACAGCTCCAGATGTTTAAGTCAAAACAGATTCCACCCGTTCCCATGTATGTGAAGAGAGAGCTTTCTAAAAAGTCGTCTTGGGGGAAAAGACTTGGGAGCTGCGACTTCAGTGGAAGTAGGGGAAGGGCTCAAATACAGGAGAGAAGGCGCTTCTGGGGTGAGCGGAAAGATTTTGTGTAGTTCTGAATTGAAAGGAATCAATTCATTTCTTGTGTGAGTTGCAACCTTAATGTCCTGGTGTTTAGGATGGCAAGAAATCCTGGGGCTCTGTTGTAAATGAAAAATGATATGAAGAGGTTTCTGCATCTAAGGGGCAGGGGATAGGTCAGGCATAGGGAAGGCAAGAGTGGTTCTAGTGGATCATGGGGAATCTTAAAGCAAGAGAGCAATGAATGTGGACAGCCAGGGACAGAGGTAGCACACAGACTCCCTGCATTTATTAAATCACAGATCTGTGGTAGGAACTATATCTTTGCCTAAATTGTCTGTACAATCACTTGGTGATCTGATAGCTGCCAGAGACAGTCCTGAATAGGTCTGCTCTCTTGCTCTGCAATTCTTAGCATCACTCATGGTGATGTTTTTAAAAAAAAAAAAATACACAGAAGCAAAATTTCATTCCAGTTCTCTTTCTGCCTGAATTCAAGTAGTTTCTCTGGCCATAGGGGAGACGCACACAGCCCTAGCCGTTCAGACCCATGCAGCTCTCTAGCTGGTTTCTTAGTGTCGTCACTGAGTGCGTGGGTGTGTGTTTAAAGTGAGTGTTGAGTTGCTTTTCTGAAAAGCCCCTCTGCAATCCCAGCTGCTGTGGCTTGCTTTCAGCCAGGAGCCGGTGATTCAGAACCAGAGCAGCGCCTGCAATCTGAGAAGCAGCAATGGGGTTTCTAGGAACGGGAGCTCCTCCCTGTATCGATCACTGTGCATCCTCAGGGCTGATGCAGGGAGAAGGGGTATCGCTGAGCTTGGGCAGTGGAGGGGGACGCAGGCGTGAGGTCCTGGGCATAACTGTTCCACCAATACAAAGCAGATGACAAAAGGTGAAAGAAAATGTTATGAAAGTTGTGTCGGTTTTTGCAATCAGATCCGAAGCCGTGGGGATGCGTTTGGTTCAGAGAGTGGAAACAAAAGCAGCTGAGGCTCATGTGAAAACTTTCCGAGCCAGGAATCCCTTTGTGAAAGCTCAAAAACAACCCCCTTTCTTTTCACTGTCTCCGGGCAGGCCCCGGCTTTCTGAGGCTGAGATTCATTGGTTTCGTAACAGAGCACAGCGTGTTGGCTCGCGGTGGGCGTTTGTGCCTGGGACTGAAGAGGAGCAGCAGCACGGGTCTTGGACATGGCTCTTGGTGAGGAAAGGAGCGGGAGGCAGGAGAAAGATGGCCCAAGCCAGAATAGTTTGACCCTTTTGTTTTGTTTTCTTGTTTTTGTACTACCTTGTATTGTAGTAATGCTGGAAGTCCCAGCCAAAATCACATCTTTGCTTTGGGCAAGTACAGATGCGAACGAAGCCCTTCCTGCAGAAGCTTTGCGACTCGAAGGCGAGACGGGCTCAGCGTTGTCCTGCTTTACAGAAGGGGTGAGGAAGAGCGAGCAAGAGGCCGCAGGTAACAGCGAGGAGGTGGGGAGGCGAGTCTGTGGGGCTGAAACCAGAGATCTGTGGCAGTGCCTGCAGCCCAACAGCATCTCCTCGGCCCCAGGCCACAGAGCTATTTTAGCTTCAGTCTGATTTTTATATTGCTATACACAGTCACGTGGCTCCAGTGAAAAGCGGGTTGATGTGCAAGCCACAGCGTTGAATCTAGGAATAGATGTACTACACGTCTTCCCCCTGCCCTCCGTACCCAGCTTTATCTTGCCTTCCGTTTCTTCACACCTTTCCAGGCTAAGGAGGATTAACTCAAGCAGGAGAAAAATGTCTTAGGATTTCCTGTTGCGTGCGTGCTTACTCCTTTAATGGAGCTCACCTGTGCCCGAATGGATGTCCTGGATGAAGGCAAAGCTGCAGCGTGAGGAATGAGGCCGGTAGCGGTGGGGCAGACCCCCTTACCCTGCCCGCAGGGTCAGCAACGTGAGACCCTCTGAACGAGCAGCCTTCTGCAGAGCAGAAAGCACAGGCGGGAGCTGATTCACCCGCAAGTGTGTGGGTAGGATTGTTTCATAAGCAACGGAGAGGTTGGAGATCCAGGTCTGAATTAAGCTAGTAGCTGAATTCTAAGACTTGGAGGTTGGTTTGTTTGTTGTTTGTTCGTTTTTAATAAAAAGAATAAGGGCTGGCACCTACTTCTCCATAACTGTTGGCCTAAATAGGTGGAAACTGGGCAAAGCTAGCTCAGAAGGAGAGGACTGTCATGCTTGAGCCGTGAGAGTTAATTCTTTGGGGGTTTGGTCTCTTCTCATGGTTTGTGGGTAGAGATCCTCAGCAGCACTTTTCCCATGGGACAGAGCCTTGTGTGGAGGGAGCAGAGCTGGGGGTTTGTGCGTGGTGGTCTCGCTCCCTTCCTGCACTGTGTTCTTCAGCCTCAGACTGAACAAACTGTGTCCCATCGGCTTTGGGGCTTGGGCCTCTATTTCCCTACCTATAATGTGGGGTGCAGTCAACCCAGTTGTATTTCCTAGAGGTAGCTTTGCTCTTTGAATGACTGGCTGGCTCCTGAAATATTGTTGAAGGCTCTAGTTTATGGCTGGTATCTGAGGTAGGAGCTTGGCCTCTGATTTGGCTGCAGATACCTGCTTGGTGATCTTCAGATATCCTTCAGAGGAT
The DNA here is from genome assembly GCA_013399115.1 of Anseranas semipalmata. NCBI lineage: Eukaryota > Metazoa > Chordata > Aves > Anseriformes > Anseranatidae > Anseranas > Anseranas semipalmata. The sequence goes on from VXAA01002388.1 coordinate 912,465, forward strand.
TTTCCAGATCTACCTTGTAGCTTCAGTGTGTGGCTATCATATCAGAATAAGTAAAGCTTTCAGAGAGTTTTCTTTGTTGACATGATAGCTTGTTGCAGGCATTTATCTCCACAAGTACAGAAAGTATGGAGAGAGCTATTTAAAAACATCTGCTCCAGCTATTAAATATTGTTTGCTTCTGATTTTGATGTGGAGTCTGTTTTTGCCATTAGCCCAGCTGCTCTGTGCATCGGTGTTGGAAGATAAAATATGTCTGCCTGTGCTTGCATTATTGAATACTCCCAGTGTAACAAACAATGTACAGAGCAAGGAAACCAAACCTGTAAAGAGTTACTGGGAGAAAGCTCTTAGCAGTCCTTTCTCCCTGAGAAGTCTGCAGTATGCTTATTTTGATCCTTTGTTCTTTAATCTTTCAATATAAAGCTGAGGTCAGCAGCACGTTGAATTCTTCTCTTGGATATTTTGCTGTTCGTTCAGACTCGGTGCAAACCCCTGAGTTGCTCTATCAGTAGTTCTGTGCTCTAAACTACTCTCTGAGAGCGGAAAGGGGAGTGGACGTGGATTGGTTTTCCTCTCAGACAGATCATGAAAATGTCATTGTGTGCCGGCCTGCTATAACTATCTGAAGATTGAAATACCCTCGAGGGAATGAAACGATGGCTTATTTCTTGCTAGTTTGCTCACTTTTGTTTTTTTCTTCCTTGGCAAATACAGGCAAATAGGCAGGACAAAAAGATTTGGATTCACTAAAACAGAGTGCCAAGTCAGAGCAGGATTTCTTTTTGTGTGTATGTCAGCATCTCCAGGGTAAGCGAGACGTGTCGTGGGACCTTTGTACCGGAGCCTGCAGTGCCTGAGGTATCGTGCTGGCTCTGACAGTGTTTTTCAAGCCCAAGAGCAAGCCGTTCAAGTTAGCTCCTAATTTCTCTTCTGTAAAATGACCAGCAAGGACGGCCCAGTCCAGGCAGTGCAAAAGGCACATCCAAACACACAGCCTGGAAGTAGGAAATGCAGGCATCTCGAGTCCTGGGCTGGGTCACAGGTACCACAGTCCCCTCGCAGCAGGTCAGGGCACCCCGGGACCCTTTACTGTCACCCCGGCATCCTCAGTCGCGCAGTGGTCAGAGCTCTTCTGGGAATGGATGCAGCAACCTCTGCTTATTTGTGAAGCTGCTGAACTAATTGCAAAAATAACAGGCTGGTTTCTTTCCTTGCCTGTTGCTCTCATAGCCTAAATCTCAGCACATCACAGCAAGGGATTCTCAAATCCATTCAGGGCCTTTGAACATTAAAATATACCTTCTGGCTTGGGGAGTCTGAGGTATACAGATGCTTGGAAGCTGCAGGGAATACAGGAGGGAAATATTGCTGCATGTTGCCCTGTTCAGATGCTCTTTCCTCAGCATCTGTTATTGGCAGCTGTCAGAGGCAGGCTGGGTGTCTGCTTTTGTGCAACACAGCTCCAGTTTGGTTGGTGGAGTGGGAAGGATAAAAAGAAAAAAACCCACAAATGTGCCTGATCAGAATGTGAGTGCTTTAGTGCCATGCTGATGTTCCCTGGTGCAGGAGGGATCTTTGTGTGGAGCTTAGAGTTGGGGCCTCAGGATACTTGGATGCGATTCCTGCCCTTAAGGTCTTTGGAGAAGCAGTTTGATCTCTCTGCATCTTATTTCTCAGTCTGCAAAAGGAGGCTGAGAATGTTTTCTTTCTCCCATCCTCTGAGTGCTCTGTATGTCTTGGGGGCCTTTCAGATTTGTCACCACCTGGTCTAAGGGAGCTTCCATCTCAGTGAAGGCCTCTGATGCTGCAGCAGTGAGAATAGTAATGTATTAACGATGACTAATGGGTGCAATGTGAGAAAAATGATTCTGCTGTTTTGTGGTGGAAGCATCAGGCAGATGTTTAACATCTGGAATGGCACTCTGCATGACTCAAATGGGGCTAGCAACTGCCGTCTTGCAGCTTCCTCGTTTAACACAGGCATCTTCGGACATCATTCCTGAATGTGAAATCACACTTTGTTCTGAATGCTTCTCTTCTCTGTCATGCTGAGGACAGGCTGCTGCCTCTGGCCTGTTAAATTCAAGCAAAATGGAAGTGCCTGTCAACTGAAAGCCACGGGTGGACTGTAGCACGTTGCTGATGTCAGGTCTGGTTGGGGAAAATGTTCCATTTCAGTTACTTTAATGTACAGTTGGGCTGATACTGACGTAGCTCAGTGTAGCAAACATACTTAGGGCTTTATATAGGGTGGATATATCCTGCAGTCACAGACAGAAAAAATCACTTAGGCTTTCTCACCCACTTTCTCAGCTGTCAGTGCAAATTTCCTCCTTAGTTACTATCTTTTCATGTGCTTTTCCAGTGTAATTTTAAGCTTTGGCATTCTGTCTTTTGGGCTAATCCTTTTCATAGGCTTTTATTAAAAGCGTTTTTAGATCTTCAGCTGTCAAAGCTATTTCCAAATGGATCTAAGGCTTTTCTCACCTGTCTTGTTTCCTGGTGAAGAGAGTAAGGCGTGATAGAGGGAGCCGAGAAACAAGGTGCTCTCTCAGGCAGCACTGGCCTGCAGCTGCAGGTAAACATGCTTCCTCCATCGAGTGAAGAGCTGGAAACATTCTATAACCTGCACCAGGGGAAAAGCGAGTTGCAGGTTTGGAAACCAGCCTGGGAAGGCCTTCAATGCACAGAGGCTCTGCTACTTTGCTGACAGCACGTAGTCAGAAGCTATGCAGTATTTCAGGAGAATCTGCTAAACACAGGAGAAACTCTTTGTATTGCAAATGGGCTTTCCAGATTACACAGGAGATGCACTGAGCTTGTTCTTGCAACAGGCCCTTTGTCTGAACACCTTGAAGTCTCAGATGTAATGAACTTGGATATTATTGTGGCCTTTTTGTTGTTGTTTTGTTGTGGTTTTGTGTTGTTGTTGTTGTTGTTGTTGTTTTCCCTAAGGGCTATAGGAGCTTTCAAGATCTAAGCCCAAACTGTCAACCCATTGCATTGATCTTGCAGGGTAAATTACAAGGTCCTGTTGTCCAGGGTCACTGAGGATGTCTCGTGAATGCTCCAGCTGAGTTGCTGCAGGACTGAATGAAAGGAGGAATCAGTCACCTGGGTGTTAAATGTAGACGATAATAATAATAATTAAAAAATAAAAAATAAACGCCTCAAGTGGCTTGCCCAAGGTTGCGTGGGCAGAGCAGTGGCAGGGCTGTGAGTAAGGAGCAGATTTTCCCTGCCCCAGCAGGCTGTGTCTCCCTGCTGTTGGTTTCCAGGTGCCCACGCCTGGGATTTCCATCGGTGTTGGGGAAGTATCTGGAGAGTGGATATGCCACGTGTAATTTGCAGGACTCGCAGAGTGTGATCTCCCTGACTCGAATACCCGTGTGTGTGCCACTGGTCGGTATCCCAGAGAGGCCTGTGTCTCTTTAAAGCTCTGGGCATTTTTCTTTTCCAAGTGATTGAAGTCGAGCAGGGGAGGGGAGGATTCCTCAGGTCTGATGTAACTGTTAGCAGAAACACGTGGTTTTATACATTTTTGACATGAAAAACTCTCCTGGAAGCAAGTTATAAAAATTTCAGTAGCTCTTTGTAATTGCTTGCCACAGCGGATATTTTCCAGTCAGCCTTTGCTTTGGGCTTGGGTCCCTGCAAGGTTTGTGCAGCGTCCTCACGTAGGCTCCAAATGTGAAATCCATTCAACCTTCGTGACTCATCTGCTTCAGCTGGAGGAGGAACCCAGCCCGCGGAAGCTGGGGGTGCCAGTGCCAGCAGATCGGGGTCCCAGCTTCCACAGTGCCTGCCCGGGCCAGGTGGGGAAGGGGTGCCCAGAGAGACCCCCCCCAATTTCAGTTCCTTGCCAGGGCTCCCACCTCCCTGCTCTCTGCCAGTAAATTGGCCCTACCAAAGCCGGGCTTAGTGCATTCCTGTAGTATATGAGACTTAATTAAAGGTCTCCATGCTTCTGAAACGAGCACTTCCAATGAATTCAAGTAACAAAGGAGATTTTTTACATAGCCATTCATTAATTTATTTTTTTTTACATGAGAAAAAGCATCCTCTTTTGCAGGATGGAGGAGGGACTTGCACAAGGTGGAAAGGTTTGTTTGCTTCCCTGCTGTGACTTCTCCTAAGCAGCTCTTCCTTTCTGCCTCCCTCTGTGCAGCTGTGATCACCCTGAACAGAACCGATCTCTGTTCCCCACCTCGAAGCCACACAACCAGTTTCCTTGCAAGCCAGCATCATTCTTGTTTCTTTTATGCTCGCAGAACATGAACATCCAGGTGGAAGACATAAGGATCCGTGCCATCCTCGCCACCTACCGCAAGCGGGTGCCTGTCACGGAGGGTTACGTGGAGGTGAAGGACGAAGGGACCTGGAAGCAGATCTGTGACAAGCACTGGACCATGAAAAATTCCCGAGTTGTCTGTGGCATGTTTGGATTTCCAAGTGAGAGGAAATACAACACCAAGGTCTACAAGTAAGAGCAGAACTTTGTACGAGACACAAGCATGTTTCTTTGAACACTTGGGGCCTTGTTCAAAAATGCAAATTGTCAAATGATACTGGAGACCTTGAGGTAGAAAAACCTCCAACTGCTTCATTCCTTCAGATCAGATTTTCCTTCTGTGTAAATACTTGAAATGTCAAGCATTTCCTTATGCAGGCAGGGGAATGATTTGATCCTCACTGTGCTGGCTGAAGACCTAGTGCAGTATCGGTTTTAGGATTTGATGGGTCCTGTAGTAGGAAACATGGACAGTCAGCCCAAGAATTTTGTTTGTTTGTTTCTGGCTATGGGATAGTCATTTCCTTCACTAGCAATGGGTTTAGGTTCTGTGTTGTGTGCAAGAGATGGGTGGACATGAACAAACTGATCATACTCTCCCAGTAAACCTATTAGCTGCAAGCAAACCTAAGCACTTACCCATCCCTCTGCAGAAAGCCAGCTGTAGGATCAGGTCTGGTGTGTGCTGAAAGCTCCAGCAGGGTGATCTGGGAATAAAACAAGACTTTGTTGTGCTTCATTGTCCACGTTCCTCCTTCCTGCTACTGCATGCAATTCCTGGTCTCACACCTCTGGTGACATGTTTACCCACGTTAACCAGCTGCTTTCACGTTTGGCTCTCTCTGAGGCTCACCATCCATGGTTCAGGGGTGTCCGGCTGCCAAATCACCCGCGGAGGAACAGTCTGCCCTGGGGAATATTTCCCAGTAAAACTCCCACTGTTGTTAGCCCCAGTTCAGCTCTTTTGGCACTGGCAGTTCCTCGGGGCTCCAGGTTGGAAGAGCTGCCAGCCGCTTCCAGCTGTGTGACTTGCTCTGGCCATTAAAGCCTGCTCTGAGCAGAGCTGCGTGCTGCACTCCAAACATCAGTCGTGCGTCCGGCTGCTGCTCCCCAGCCTGCTTCTGCCGTGCAGCTGAGATGGTGCTTGTAGAAGGATGCAGTTTAGGGCAGTTGTGATTTCAGTGCTGGTTTTAATTCCCATATTTGTAGATTGCTTTAAAATGAGGGAAGAAAATGGTGATCCCTCGGGAGAACATTGTGTCTTTGAGAGCCTGATCCAGGCTGCATTTGTGTCTCTTGAAAGCTGGGAGCTCTGGTGTTTTTTTATTGTCATTGCTTTTTGTCACCAACATTCATCACAGACATGGTTCTTCCTACGCTGTTCCCTTGAAATAACACCCTAAAGCAGATGCAAAATAGTTTAAGTTAAATTCTATCTCATTTCTTTCCTATGCTATGTGACCTATGGAGTGGGAAAGCCTCAGTTGGTGAGGGGAAGAGCTGAGTTCTCCAGGCAGGAGTTGTGGTTTTCCTGCCTGCTCCTTTTGGTCTGTGCAATTACTATTTCTGAAAGCTCCCTTTGGAACTGACTGGCTATGTTTCATTTCTTTCATTAGTAAGATCGTGATCAATTGAAGAGGTCCTTGGGTTGGAATAGCGTAAAGCCACATAGCAGCACAAAGAATATAAAATAAATAACCCAAGTGGAACTCTGTTTTCAGACTTCCCGGGGAGATGAGCAGTGAATTAATAATTGCTACCAGGCAGTTTCATGTTTTGATCTGGACACCCCTTAGAGAAATGTTTGCTCCCATCAGGGCAGCATGTATCCCCCAAACTCAGCCCTGAGATTCTCATCCCCTGCATCAGAGCAGGAGGGCAGAATACTTCTAGTAAGACAAAGTAGATTTTTTCCTGCTTCTCACTTGCGGCATTTCCAAGAAAAGCGTTAACTTCAGCAGCTGGAGCCATCTGCCTTTAACAAAAGGGTGCTTGGTAATTGTCCTGTCTCTTGCAACAGTACACATAGAGATGGAAAAACTGAGGCACGGTTGCTCAGCCTAATATTCAGCAATGCTGAAAATCCCATTCACTGGAGCTGGAGTTATGAATATGCAGTGCTTACAAAGACCAGGCTTGTGCATCTCTGCTACCAGACCAGACAGATTGCTTAAGTAGCCAGAGTGTCCTAATTCCTCCCTCACCTTTGCTTGTTTTCAGCAAGCAGTGATGGCTTGCTGGGCTCCTGCACCTACAGGAAGGTATTTTGGAAAATGTGATGAATATTATGCCAGGTTAGAAGATGGCATATCATTTCATTAGAAGAAAAAGACTTGTAAATCTTTGTCAGATAGGCAGTTTTGTTTGGTTAGCATAGTTTAAAAGCTGTTTTCTTTCCTGGGGCATTTGCCTTTTATGCTTTGTGTTACCGGAGACCTAAACCACACACACAAGCAAGCTAGCATGTGTCTGCTAGCTCTCTTGGAGCAGGGAGCTGGCAGATGCATCAAGTACAGCCAGCGTTGCCGGTAGCCTTGCCCTGGTCAGGGAAATCTCCCAGGTCTGGGCTGAGAATTTCACAAGTGGTCATTGCTTCATAATTGAGATGCTGGCATGAAAACCATTGCGATCTGCTCTGTGCATTGTCCCACACTCTTTCTGGTCATCCTGTCTGGGGGAGGGAAGAGTTCATCTCTGGCTGGTCACTTGAACTAAACCCTGTCTCCACGTGAGTGAGAAGCCTCAGAAACGTTTTTCTCATTTCTCGGGCTTTGCTCTCCCTAATTTGTAAATACCATTCTCCCGGGAGTGGATCCTTTCCCGCTGGTGCCCTGCAGCTGGGAAATGGCTGGGGTTGGGTTTCAGACGGGCTGCGGTTCTGCTGGCTGAGGCTGTGTGTGCCCCCGGCCCGCGTCCACGCCAGTCCCACTCCCCACAAAGTGCAGCTTTGCACGCTGAGCTAACTGGTCCTCAGCTCTGCTTCTGCACAATGGTGGGAGGTGAAATGATTTGCAGATGGATCTTGCTTGAAAGAAAACAACTTAGTTCATTGTTGTCCCCGTGCCAGGGTTTTATTCCTGAATGTAACTTAGTCTCTGCAGTTGACAGCACGATTTATGTTAGGAAATGAAACAAATCTGTGTTGTTTCCATGTTCTTGTTCATGCTTCAAAGTGATTTTATATAAGTACTGCTTAACTCCTCCTCTAAGCCTTGCTGTCGTTGAGAGAGAAGAGGAGGATTAAATGCATGTTGTTGATGGGGACAGTACAAGCCCATGACCGAGATGCCCAAGGCAGAGAGAGGGACCTGATGCCTTCTTACAGCTTTGTGATTTGTCAAAGAGTAGATGGAGGAGCTCAGCAGTTCCAGGACATTTTGTTCAATGGCAGTCCAAACAGCATCTCCCAACTAACCAGGCTGGTTGCAGCATTATAAATCTGGTCACCTGTGTAGGGCTTTTAATCACTTCTGGGCTTGCAGTAGAAATCCTCATGGTTTAGGTTCCCTCTAGCAAAGCCAGGGCCTTAAGGGCTTTGGCAGAAGGTGGCAGGTCTGGCTTCTCTTCTGCCTCACTGAGGCTGAAGAAAGCAGACGTGCTAACTTCAGTAAATGCTTGAAGAATTAGTCAAGGGTAGAAACTGCCCTTAGCACCAGAAATGTATGCTCACACCCCCCAGGAGGAATTCACCAGCTTCCATTCAATGTGCCACAGGTGAATTTTCCCAGCACGTGTGTGAGATGATTTGCTTTCTGCTCTCCTTGAGTCCTCTCAGACACGTTCTTACAAAGCAGGGTTGCTTTAGCTACATCCTGAAACGCTTCCCACAGCCCTTGGGCTTAACCTATGCCTTTTTTTAAAGTGTTGAAGATCCATTTTTCTTGACCGGTAGAAATCCTTTGGGTTCCAACTTGACCTAGAATTGGCTGAACTCACAGCATGACTGTTCACTCACCCCCCTGATCTGAGCAGCACTGCTCTTGGCTTACACCAAGGCCAGTGAGAGGTGGGCTGCACCCTTTCTGTGCTAAATAGCAAGAATGCCCTGAGTTTCTGTCTGTAGAGATCATCTGTATTCTATTTTTTTTATATATTTTCAGTCTGGGGAAATGAGGTGGGGCTTTCTCTGGCTATTTCTCCCCAGCTTACCAAGGGCTGTTAATACCAACCAGATGTTAATGCCTCATAAAGTTTCCAGGATGAGGTCATTGTTTGCTATTATAAGGCATCCCCATAATTACTTCTGTAAGACAGGCTGTGTTTCTCGTCTGCTTTGGAGTTCATGGAGCTCTCTGCACATGTGTGTGTAGGGCCTTAGTGAAAACACTCCTTCAGGTTCTCACTTCCCTAATGAGCACACAGATCGGAAGGATGGTGAAGCAGAGCTGGCTTGTGCTAGGAAGGTATGGAGTAAAGTCACTAAACGAGGCTTCCAGACGCTTCCCAGTGTATAACACGTGCCCGAATCTGCCCCATGGTCTGCGGTCCGAGAGCACAGTCGTCATCGAGTGGGACCCTGGTGCTGAGCTCCAGCAGTCCAAGGTGTTCCCAGCCTTTCGGTAGGCATGTAGTATCTGGGGCAGCTTAATTAAAAGTAAGAAAAGTCTTCAAGGCTTGGTCCAAAATTGATTCAGATATTCTAGCTGAGAAGTAGCTGGCACTTTCTTTTTGCCCACAACCCCTCTGTTTTTACGTTTTTTGTTTTTATGTTTTTTCCCCTTCCTATCTCCATTCATTTTCTGCTGATTCAGGGTCCCTGAGAACTCTGATTTGACAGAGTGTTTTACCCACAAGATAAGCAGGTTGCTTGTCACTGTTCCATCCTCAGTCCTTTCCAGCAGAGCATTTACTCCCTATCATGTGATGCAGTTGCATTTCTCTCTCCAGCCTGCCTGTATTTGGCCCTAACATCAACCTAGAGAAATTTGGTTCCAGAAAGGATTAGCTGGTGGCCATGAGCCATATGAGCCTGGACGACTGCTGAGCTTGTCAGCAAAGCTTCGCAAGCGTAAAGGGAGAAGATCCTCCCCAGCATCCAAGACAGTGTAAGCTAGCCTACACGGGACCACTGAAGGGCATCACCTGGGCAAACCTTGCAGTCGTGACCTGTCCAGTTTAGTTTCAAACCAACAACCTATAAAAGGTTCTTTTGTTCCTCTACCAGGTCCTGTTCAGGCACTCAGTTCTGCAGGGACATGCTGCAGTTAATCAGAATTGGTTCTGTCTCTCCAGTAAGCTCCCCTCACCGTGCTATGCCATTTATCACAGCTAATCCTTGGAGCGCCGGGCTGCATGGCAGCTGATCCTGGAATAAGGAGCAGCACAGGGAGCTCACAAAGCCACGTCAAGATCACAGCAAGGCGTTGGCTCCTTTTGTACCTTGCCTTTTTTTAACTTAGCTTCTCACATCTCCCTTTTGGTAATGCTCTGACCCATATTTCTGTTTTGTTGACTATTTTAGCTCTGATACAGTGGTCTGACAGCCTTGCAAGGCAGTTAGGAGGAAGCTGGATTACTTTCTTTTCCCGTTTATCACACATGCCCCTTCCCCCTTAGGAGTCCCTGGAGCAGCTCCAAGCAAGTACTACAGTTTGGGAGCAAGAAGCAGAAACTGCTGCCAATCTCCTGTGCTGTGAACATGTCATCAAGGGAATTGCTCGCGCTCTCGGAAATTGCTTTCAGGCTTGCAGTTGTTAACACTGCAGCTTTGAGAGAAGCTGGAGAGCCGTAGCTTTCTGCCATCTTCTCGCAGCTGATAGGTGATGGCCAGCAATGAGAGCAGCTCATTTACTGGAGAGGTCTTTTGGAGCCTATTTGGACGCTGCCTTTTTAGTTAACTGTCTTGGCTCTGATCTCTGACCCCTGCACAGTGTAGGGATCTCTATTAAGTGTCTCTCCTTCAAGTGCATAATTGTTGCTCTAGCCACACTGTTGATTCATACTCTGATCTTTAGCTTAAGTAGATGACCTGTTTATTCCCAAGTGACACCTTAACAGAGAGGCATTGTGAGTATGAATGGGTCAGCCTTCAAATAATGCTGTTCCATCCTCATTTAATTTCAAGGCATTCTTTTCCCAAATGTAGCTACATCGCTGCAGTTTTTATGGTTTCCTAACTCTTATTTTCCTGTTCTCTTTATTTCTTTAAGGATGTTTGCCAGCAGAAGGAAGCAGCATTACTGGGCTTACTCAATGGACTGCAGTGGGAATGAGGCTCACATCTCCAGCTGCAAACTGGGCAATCACCTCAACGTGGATGCAGAGAAGAACGCGACGTGTGAGAACGGGATGCCTGCAGTAGTCAGCTGTGTCCCCGGACGTGCCTTTGCCCCCAGCAGCCACAGTGGCTTCCGAAAAGCATTCAGGCAGGAGGTGAGCAGGGAGCAGCCAGGAGAGCATAACTATTCACAGTTGGTTCTGTCCTCACAAGGACGTGGTACCAGGCTTGGAAGGGTGGGAGCCTTACTCACCGCTGCAGCTGGCAAGGCTGTGAGCAAGTAGTAAGAAAATACATTTGTCACGTTTCTGTTTGAGCTGTTCTGTGCAAGCCAATTGAATGCATGCCTGGTTGCTGCTGGGATTTGCTGTTTTAGAGTCACTTAAATGCTGCTAGGTTCTCTCTCCTTTAGAGATTCAATGGAAATAAGCTGGTATTTCCGCTACTCCTGCGTCTTCTGCAAGAAATGCCCTGAGAGGCAGGGAAAACATGGCCTGCAGGAAAGTTGAAAAGCTGTGTTTGTTTAGTCTAGCAAAGAGAGGGCTGAGTGTAGCATAAAGATCCTAAGATTATGTTATGAAATGACCCTAGAATCAGCTGGTTTGGGTGTCAGCAGGGCGACCAAATGTGAAAGAATAGTTACGCACTTGCAGCAAACATGTTTTAGGTTGATGCTAAGGGAAATTTTCCATCTGTAAGGTATGTGCAGCCTTAGGATATGGGGGTGATCACAGGGTCTGCAGGCCCTTAATGCTGGGTTAGAGTTCTATTGCAGAGTGCATTAGGTGTTGTGGATCTCACCTGTAGCCCTCGGCTGTAGCGTGCACTCCCAGCCCTGTACTTCTGTGACTGTAGCAGTGGGCTTTTTCTTGGCACCTCAGAAGACCCCAGACAACACTGCCAGACATTGCTGTAGTAGAAGCTGTAAGTAATGGCAATAGTGCTGTCCTGTCCATGGTCGGCTTGCCTGGAGTCCAGGCAGGTCTGTGCACAAGATCTTGCAGGATTTAGGCCTTGGAGGTGAAAGGTCTTGTAAATCATTATTAATCTTCTGAGCCAAACGCGCTGCCAAGTAATTTCTTAAGCCTGTTTGTAGGCTTTGGATATCCTTCGTGTGACCTGGAGAGTCCCTGAGCCTGGAGAACAGTATATGCTTCCAGCTTTAAAAGTTACAGTTCTCTTGCTCTCAGGCTCTGCCCACATCACCCGGTGTTCCCATACCCAAGACACAGCTCCCACCACCACAACACATCTCTTGGGTGCCGCAGCAGCTGGCAGGCTGCCCTGCATGGTACTGGGGAAGCTGTAAGCAATGCGTAGTCAGGGACCGATAGAAGAAGAATAGAAATTAATGGAACCGAACCTGCCACTCAGCTGTGTATTTGTGACTGCCATCTGTCAGAGCACTTATTCCACCAGTCGGAGCTGCAGCCGGCAGGTTTTACGTGGCTGGAGTTCCATGTTGGGCTCCTTCGGTTAAGCCAGGAGCCTCGTCTGGAGGGCTGTACAGCAGCTGAACCCATCTAGCGGCTGAACCACAGGCAGCAAGGGGATGACGGCAGTCACGTGAAGCACCTTTACGCTGTGTCTGTTTGGAGAGAAGTTTTTGGAGTCTGGTGCAAACCACCTGTTGACCCCAACAAATATCTTAAGTATTTAAGTGTAATCTAGGGCTTAAACACCTAACCATCTTGAATTAGTATTTAGGTGTGGCTTGATACTAGGGGAGTTGTAAAAGGGGATGCATTTATTTTGTTCCTAATATTTACTTAATCTGTAATATTTTGGTAGGGAGGATTTCCTTAGCTGTCAGTGATGGCAAGCACAGTGTACTCTTGGACAATGCCTTGATATTTTGTGTAAGTTTAAAATACTTCCAATAGATCTTAGAAAAGCTGATGTTCATACCGGGATCAGGGACCAAATGAATTCATCCAGGTAGGACCAGCACGGCCTGCTGCTGCATTCTGGCCAGTGCACACTGTCCATTGGGGCTGGTCCTTCTCCCTAAGGTGCTTGTATGGTCAGCTGCGCTGGGACCCAGTCCTGCCCCAGCGGACAGAGTGCGGACCATGCCTCGTGCGTTGTCTGCTGTGGGAGGTGCTGGATTCTTCAGGAAGGTCTCCTGCCAGGCTTTGAGATGTCCCCTGCTGCTTCTGGGCAGGCACAGCACATTTGCACCTGTGCTGCTGCTGGCAAGCACTGCGCTAGCTGGGTCGGTGCTATTCCCAAGGCTTCTGTAAGGCTCCCAAGGGATATGGTATGAGAATTGGGCTGTTGCATATCCAGCCATTCCTGCGTGCTGTGACACCCCTCTGCCACAGAACTGCTCTGAGAACAGGCTCCTCGATCCAAGCACTAAAACTGTGGAGAACTGAGATGTCTCTTTTTATTCTCTGCCCACGTACAGGGATGTGAGAAACGTGTCTGTGCATACCATAAGTCTTACTAGATAAAGATCTCCTTTCATCCGGCACTTCTAGCCTTTTGTATTATGCAATGGTGGTTTTTAGGTGCCTCGGGGTAGTACATTTTGAGCTCACAACCTACCTGCAGCCACATGCTGTAAATAAGAGCTATACAGGAAGGATGCTTTGTTCCTAGGCAGTAGTAACACCGCTTCTGTCTGTGTCTTCCAGCAGCCACTGGTGAGGCTGAAAGGGGGAGCCAACACTGGCGAAGGACGAGTTGAAGTGCTGAAAAACGGGGAGTGGGGAACGGTTTGCGACGATAACTGGAACCTGGTGTCGGCTAGCGTGGTGTGCCGAGAGCTGGGCTTCGGGAGCGCCAAGGAAGCAATAACAGGCGCAAGGCTTGGGCAAGGTAAGAGCAAGGAGAGCTCCAGGGACCATTCATATTTTATCCAACTCTGAGAACCCTTTCACGGTCCAGGGCAGAGTATGTTTTTACTGGGATGTTTGCTTTGGGGACCAAGAATTTCTTCTCTACTCTTAATAAGTCTCTTGAGGCTGTGCCTTAAAAAGATATTCAAGATTCCTTGAAAGAAGTCTAGTGATGATGAGTTTAACCTTTCCCTCAGACAGCTGTTCCTGTAATTACTTCGTTATCACATCCGTTGCTCTCAAATTCTCTTTACACCATGTGTATCTAAAGAACTTGTAATGTGTTACTAGAAGGTTCCTGGCAAAAATGAGTCCTGGATCTAGACTTCAAACGCTCTCAAATTTAAGTCCAGAACTTTAATTTAGCCCATTATAAATAGAAGGGCTATTTGTACAGTTCAGAGCCAGGTTTGGGTTTGGATTTCCTGTCTTTGGTAGCTGGTTTAAATCCCAAACTCTGGTAAATGGCAACTCAAAGCCTAGCATTCACCCTCCGAAACCACCTTCTGATTCACAGGCCTTGCTCCCATAGTGTAAACCCTAAAGAAAATGACACCAAACCAAACCCTTTATTGTGAGACTAAATGAACGGGTGGCATTTCTTCAGACCAGCATGGCTTGGAGAAGGGGAGGGAAAGTAACAGCACGTGTAAAATGCAGTGGTGGAGCCCAGAATCTGGAGAGCTTTAAAATGTGACCTGTCTGTTGGATTTGCCAAAAAATGCGGTAGGATGCAGGGAGCTGCTGATGCGTTTAGCTGCATCTAGGAAACAATCCTCACGGGGAGGGAAGTGGCTGCCACGTGATGGGAGAGAACACACTGCTCCCTGCCTTCCCCCCCACCTGCAGTCTGGAAACTCTTAGCAGCGCCTGCGATTCGCACACATTTTCCTTTCTTTTAATGTTAAACACTGGCAATCAATCAGCGCACCCTGCTGCAACTGTTCTGTGGGACAGTGAGCACTCGGTAACCCCCTGCAGCAGCCGGATCATCACACCGTGGTAGGAAGAGGAGCTCTTTTGGCCCAAACTCACCTCCATGCTCCCATTGCACAAGGAAGTCTCACAGCTGTTGAACTCTGTGTCCATTTACGTGCTTAGGCTTTGCTTTGTTACAGCTGCGTCTTGGTGAATTTGTGTTTTCAAATATAAATTTGAATGACCGGTCTTGTCATCGCTGTGTTGGAGATGTAGTTTCACAAGGTAAAACGCACCTCTAACTTTCTAGACACACAACTGACGTGTAGTTAGTGTCTAGAAATCCCGGTTAAGACAAAGGGACCTGTGGGAGACAAGTGTCTACCACAAAGGGTTCGGGATATGGAGAGAATGATTTATTTCTGCCTTTTATAGATAAGTAACTGAGACCCAGAATAAACAGCTTACCCCTATTCACACAGGAATCTGTTGAAAGGAAGGTCCTGAGTCTGGATGTCCTGAACATGTTGTCCACTACAGCCTCCTTGGAGGGAGAATATAAGATAAAACCCCAAGCAGTAGGTGAATGTATACGTTAGATATACAGTCCTAATCCTGTTCTTCTGCTAAAGGGAATGGCATGGGAGGAAATACAATTTTTATCACCCATACAGCGATGCAATTTGGCTACATTTCAGTGCCCAGGGCAGCAGCCCTTACTGCCTCCACATGTCATAAAAGAATTTCCCAGAAAAGAGCAAAAGTTTCATGGAGCAAAGCTGTGGCCGTGCCTGCTTGCTTGGTCACCTCGTTGGTATGACTTCATCAGGCTATTTCAGCAGACAATGTTGAACTGCATCCGTCCCGCATTCTTGGTGCATCACCCTCCAGTTCTGGTCAGCATCGAGCCGTTCTTCCTACTTGAGCTGTTCGGCGGGTTGCAAAATGAGGAGGGCAATGTCACCATTTCCAGATGCAGACCGCAAACAGGATTTTAATAAGAGAGCAGCAAAAAAGGCCAGATGCACATTCCCCGGTGGCCTCAGCTGGGTGTCTGCTCCCCCATGGCTCAGATCTCGTGTGGCAGTGGCTGGAAGAAGTGCCAAGGTGCCAGTGGGTGTGTGCCAGAGCCAAATTAATTCCGCTGAGGAGATTGAACCCGATACCTTTACATCTCTGCCTTTGTTGCTCTTCCTGCTGTTGTCAGAAAAAGGCTCCAAGGCACGTCCTGACTCATTCCACCACACAACCACAGAAATATGCTAGAGAGCCTTTTTTTGCTGTGTTTTCCCTGTCCTCAAGCCTCAGCAGAAGTCTGAAGAGGTGAGGGGTTCACCAGACATCATTAAACTGTCACCCACGGTTAGGGATCTGAGTCACAAGTGTGCTGGCTGTCGCATAGAGTTAGAAGGGCTCCAGATGGCAGTAGAAAGAGGTTTTGGAGCAAAAGGATCCCACCTACCATTAACAAACCAATTATCTTTTCCTGCCTTCCAGAGTCAGCCCTTTGCTTTGAAGTATAAAAGGAACAGGCTTGAAGTTGGGTAACATTTTCCTTTCCAGAGAGGTGAGCAAAAGATGGCTCAAAGTTCAGAAACGTTTCTTTTTCTCAGCTTCCGTCTCCGAAAGCTTCCCACAAAAACTGCTGGGGAGACCAGAGGTTCTCTATCTGCTGCTTGCAGGGATCTCCTAACCAAACTGTCTGGTGTGTTCCCATCAGCAAGCATGAATGGGTTATATGGGCTCCAGGAAAGCCTCTGCTTGTTCTTTGATGAAGAAAATCTGCTGGAATCTCTGATTTGTTCCCCAAAAACTTCTTTCTAAACAGTTTTGGGCTCAGTTTGGAAACAGGACATGGGAGCTGTACAGGAGTATTGCCTTCTCTTATGTGGGTCTCTCCTCTTGCTGGGTCTCTGGTGGAAATGGCAGTTGCATATTGTCACTTGTCCAGGGAAGGAACCGAATTACTCGGTTCTGTTCCCAGTGCCTTGAGACCATTCTCTGCACTAAGAAAAGATGTTCGCTCTCTTGCTGTCTTGTTTTTATGAGTGATGTTGGAGTCTGTAACACGCACCAGCCCCAGAGCATTTCGCTGACTCCTCGCACATCCCCGTGTTGTTCTGTCCTGCTGTTGCAGTGGATGTGTATATGTTGCATTTAAATGTCAGGGTTTGACTGAGAACAGATTCCTGTCATATAGACCCAGCCAAAAGGTCATAATTTGTGAATTCCTCCGGCTGAAGTTTGTAAATTATGTAACAACGGAAACTTGGCTTTTTCTGCAGCGCTTGACTCCCGGAGACTACTGGAAAGAATTTAATGGTAAAATTAATAATAATAATCTTGCAGCTTTTTGTTTTATTTTTACAAGAAATCACTGGAATTTTTTCAGGATTACCGTGTTTTGAATGGTAGAGTCCAATGCAACGTCTGCAAAGTATTAATAAACTGTTATTGGTTATTTCTTCACTCCACAGTAGCATGGGCAGAAGATAAGAGTTTTTTTTTCTCTCCCCTCCTGAAGGCATGGGTCCAATTCATCTAAACGAAATTGACTGTACGGGCTTCGAAAAATCCATCACGGACTGCAAGTTCAATATGGAGTCCCAGGGCTGTAACCATGAAGAAGATGCTGCTGTGAGATGCAACGTTCCAGCGATGGGTTTCCAGAATCAGGTGAGAAGCCAAGTGACCTGGATGCGAGTGAGCACGGCGAGGTGTTTTCATCCCAGAGCATCATCTGCCCTCCCTTGCGATGCAGTGCAGGGCGTCTGGGTAGGAATCATTTCGCTAAGTCCTGCCTGTTCAATTTAGACTTTTACCATCTGCATTGCATTAAATGGGAGAGCAAATAAGGACGACGCTTCCTTTTGTACTGAGCTTTGAGCTCTTCCAGGCTTAATGAGGTTATAAATGGGTGAAGTGCCACTTCAGCTGCGAGCTGTGCAGTCCAGTGCACGTCCCTGCTGTGATGGGACCTCGGTTGGGTCTCGTGACAGTGGTACCCAGGTGGCTGCTGGTGTAGGTGCTGCTGCCACGTTTGCCACGTGGGACTTAAAATCTTTAACTGCATGAACTGGACACAAGTTTCTCTGAGTAAATGCTCTTGCCAGAGGCCATAAAACAACCTCTAATACAGAGAGTGGAGGAGGGAAGCTTTCAGGAGGAGTGTGTTACTCTCTTGCAGCAGGTACGCACGACTTTCAGACACTGGGCTTGGCTGGACTGCTTCATGTCCACGGTGGGAGGTGGAGAACCAAACTGCATCAGCTGCTCTGCAAGCCACTGAACTGAGGTTTCTGGCCTCGAAAACACCCTGAGTGTTACTCGCCCAGCTGCTGCATCTTCCCTGTTTGCTATGACACTTACTGACGTGAGTTTTTATGCCCCGCAGCTGCGCCTGAGCGGCGGCCGCAACCCTTACGAGGGCCGGGTGGAGGTGCTGATGGAGCGCAATGGCACGCTGAAGTGGGGCACCGTCTGCAGCGAGAACTGGAGCACCGTGGAGGCCATGGTGGTGTGTCGGCAGCTGGGCCTGGGGTTCGCCAGCCATGCCTTCCAGGTGGGTCCCTGTGCCCTCCCGTGTGTGTGTTTGTCACGGTGGTACATGTGCGGTGGTAGAAGACGCTAGAGGAGGAAGGCTTATAAACAAATAGCATCTGGCATCGAGGCACTAGCTGGAGAGACCCTGGAGGCTAAACCTCATTGCACAACAGCCATCTGGGGGATACTCAGAGCAGAAAGAGCTGCTGTAGCTCTGCGCAAAGCTGCTGTTTTCCTGCTGCTCAGGGCTTAGATTTCCTGGGAAGAGTGACCCTGCTAGCACTGGTTGGGCTGGTGGTTGTGCAGCTTCTTGTCCCTCCCTGGGTCAGACCGGGGACTTGAACTCCTCAGGCTGAGGGAAGCTGGAAGCCAAGTTTAACGTGGTGTCAAATCGCTTGAAAACAATCTGATTTTGCTCCTGTAGTTACTTCTCAGTGCAGCGTGTACACTAAGTGTGCGGTGGAGCTGTATGCTAGCTCTCCGAGTTGCTCATGTCTTTTGCTTCTCTAATGACAAATGCCCTAAACCCTCCCTGCTTGTACATGACTGAGAATGGCACTTAATAAAGGGATAAAAGCTACCAACTAGCAAGCTTGGGATAACCACAAAGGAATAAAGTGTTCTTTCCCAGCGAAGCTCTTTGGCGCAGGGAGCGGCAGCCTGCTGTGCTAGCTGGAAGAAAGCAGCCATGGAAATGGGTCAGTAAGAGCTGCGAGCAGGGGGGACAACAGCTTCCCACCCCATTCCAGATGGACAGAGAAAAGGCATCAGGTGCAAGTAGGTGGTGTAGACCAATAACCCTGGTGCGAAATAAGCTTCTGTATTGATACATCCCTCAAGGATCACAAGGCAAAAGAGGGACAGGAAGATCTGGGCATAACAGCAGCTTTGGCAGGGAAATAGATGACCCCTGGGCCTTTATTGCAGTTCCTGGGCACTGGCGAAATGGGTTCTGGGGCTCCCAAAAGGAGCTGGTTTCTCTCTGGGTCACAGTAATCCCATCAGAGCTTGTTCTCTTGCTGCGCTCTGAAAATGCGGCCCCTGAGAATCAGCAATCGCCAGCAGCTTTGGGGAAAATGAGGCTCAGACTGCCACTGAATAAATAAACTTCATGTGTGTTTTTATAGATGGAAACCCACACACAGAAACCAGCCTTGCATCAGTTCTGGAAGGAAAACTCTTTTCCCCTAACAATTTCTGGAAATCCAGAACTCAGGCAAACGAGTACAACGCAGCTGCAGCGCGTCTCCTCCCAGCGAGCAGTGGCTGTCCCCATGCTGCAGGCCCAGGGTTGCTGCAGCATTTTCATGCCATGCCTGGTCTGCTCGACCTTCGGTGACAGCCAGCTCTGGCTGCAGCGATAAACCACATCGCTGCCCGCTGGCTTTGTGCAGGGAGAAGCAGTAAGGCCTGGCAGAGACTAATAGCATCCTCAGGGCTGGCTGTTGCCTGATGAGAAGGCAGGAGACTGCAGGCAGAGGTGGATGCTTAGAACTTTGCCCAGAGAACACAGACCTGCAATGAGCTTGCCTGTAAGGAGTGACCAGGTCAGGATCCCAGGGGAACACAGCTGGCTCCTGGGCAAGCAGATTGCCACCGGTTTAACTGTTGTTCATGGCCAGAGAGGGGATCTGCAGGTCCCTGAGGGACACGCTGGGGTCCGATACCTTAGGAGGGAGAAGGCTGGAGCTGCCCATGCTGCCATCGGTGCAATCCCCCCATGCAAGCTGGTTCCTCCAGCTGACTTGCTTGCACAGCTGCCAAGCAGAGCACAAGAGCTGAGGATAGCCACGTCCCTTGAACGCTGGCCTTTCCAACTGCCTGGCTCTGTTGACATAGCCCCGAGAGTCCAGCAAGAAACAAGACATTTTTTCCTTTAGCTGAGACTGCTGGTATTTAGAACAGAAAAGGCCCTTATGCGTATCCCGGCTGCACCAGCTACACGAGCATAAAGCTACACTGTGTAGAACAGGGCAGCCCTGTGTGCATGTGTGCAAAGGCTGTTGCTAACAGGGTTAACAAACAGCCTGTTGCAATGGAAGCAATGGGACAGATGGGTTCTCTTTTCCTGGAAGCGTGCTCCCAGTTTTGACACTAACACACAGATCAGAATTTTTTTTCTTCTTTCTTCCCCTCCCTTCTCCCAAGCTTTGCAATTGTAGTTTCATTGGGGATTGGTGTGTGAAATGCCTCTTTCTGTCCTTCTGCCAAGGAAACCTGGTACTGGCATGGAGACGTCAGTGCTGACAACGTGGTCATGAGCGGGGTCAAGTGTTCGGGGACGGAGATGTCCCTGACCCACTGTCGTCACGATGGAGCCGATGTTTCCTGTCCCAGAGGAGGCGGTCGTTTTGGTGCTGGTGTGTCCTGCTCAGAGAGTGAGTAACTTTATTTCATTTTGGTGTGTTTACCCCGAGATATGCAGGAGAAATGGGGTGGCCTATGCCGTGCCTTGGATGTGCCAAAACAGTGTCAAATGGCTGCTGATGGGGCTTAGAAGCACAGTGCAAGGAGGGGTCTGGGCCCATCTCTAGCAGACACTTGTGGGTGTTTTTAGTAGCCCCTCAGTTCTCATTTCAAACCTTCCTTCCCTCCTGCCAGCTGCCCCTGACCTGGTGCTCAACGCTGAGCTGGTGGAGCAGACGGCCTACCTGGAGGACCGCCCGATGTTCATGCTGCAGTGCGCGCTGGAGGAGAACTGCCTGGCCAGCTCGGCCGTCAACACCTCCGTCACCTCCGGGTACCGGCGCCTGCTGCGCTTCTCCTCCCAGATCCACAACAACGGGCAGTCCGACTTCCGCCCCAAGAACGGCCGCCACGCCTGGGTCTGGCACGACTGCCACCGGTGAGTCCCCTTCTCCTGCTGCCCGTGCAGCAGCCGGTGGAAAGGACGCGGAGCCTCTGTGTCTGAGTGCAGCCTCTGCTGGGAGCTGGGCTGGACTGGGACCATTTTGCTGTGGGAGGCTGAAATGCTGGAGCTATGGCTTAGAACTGTGACATGTGTTAGGGCAGCTGTGATACTCTGCCAGCAGGGAAGCCGGTTTATTACAGTGTGAACTATAGGTAAGAAATGGTACATGAGCAAGACAGATGCAGAGCTGTTGTATTTAAATGCCGCATTGTATTTAAATGCCTCTCAACCCCACTTATATTGTGCACAGCTGGGACGTCATTTTGTTTTGGCACTTCTTGATAAACAGTAAATTTACCCCCCAGGATGCATCGTTTCTCAGGGGGATGCTGATGGTTTCAGCCAAAGAAAACCAGGGAGAGGAAAGAGAGCTGGAACCAAGCCATGCAGATGCTTTGGTTCTGAAATGATGGCTTGTTACAAGGTTGATTTTTCTCTAATTTGGGATAAAAGGGAGCTAAGAAACTCGGTGAACAGCTCTTGTCCTGCCACTGCGGTAAGACTTGTGCCTTCTGAAAACACGTGGAGCAGTAAATTCCCAAATCTTACAGTCCTTAATAGCCTTCACAAACAGCGTGAGCGAGGTGGGACATCTGGGCAGCATTGCATCAGCGCTGCAGTGCTGCAGGTCTACTAGTCTGAAGGTTCAGATCATGGTATGGGGCAAGTGTTGGCCACTTACCCTGCAGACAGGTTGTTTTTGGGATGTTTGCAGTCAGAGGCATAAGCAGAGCTAAAACCTCAGCAGCACAGAACCAAAGGTAAATAGGAAATTGAAGGTTCAGGGGAGGAGGAAACCCGGACCACTGCAGTGTGTCTGCCTGCTTTTCTGGCCTGGTTGGGAAGGGGCTAGAGGAATTTGTGGGTACCGCAAGGATTTGAGCACGTTGCAGGCTGGTTAAAAAGGGGGCACTTTGGAGCTCTTTGGGAGAGGCTGCATAAGTGAGGTGAGACTAGGAAAGGATCAGGAAGAGGCCAAGAGCCATCTGTGCGCTTAAAACTGGATTCTGTTTATATGGAGGAGGATGAACTCAATTCCTCTTCAATCTTTCCAGTCTGTAAACACCAGAATGTAAACACCTCTTTGAATGATTCAGACATATTTCAGAAACTAAGTCAGACTTGAGACCTCAAACTTTTATCAGAGGCAGCCAAATTAGACAGCTTCAAAGTCAACAGCTCAGCCATTGCAGAATGTCTCTTCTTTCCTTGTTGCCTCCCTCAATCACTGGGAGCTTCTGTTCAGTAGGCTTTTAATGTGGAAGTAGAACAAAAATGGGAAGGACCCTAGCAGGGGGTGAAACATGATTAATTTCTGGCATGTGGTAGTTTGGGGGGGGGGGGGTTAGAGGAAAGGTAGTAGAGGGAAANCTGCAATATTGGTGGTTGGAAGTTTTTAAGCCATGATTATTTTTACAGCTGGAAAGGAGATCAGCTCTGCCTTGTGCTTTTTAAAAAAAAAAAA